>OX456524.1:14327292-14912292 GCA_949748255.1 Eustalomyia histrio
TTTCTGGTTGAATGGGTACGTAAATAAGCATTGTCGCATTTGGAGTGAAGAGAATCCTCAAGGTATTGTCGAAACACCATTACATCCACAGAAAATTACTGTTTGGTACACTCAAAAAAAAAAGACGTGAACTAAAATGTAATTAAAAATTTCCTTCAAAATAGTTTATAAATTGTCCTCAATTTAAGTAAAATTTTATTAAAACTTAGAAAAATTTTCTTAAAAAGAATAAAAATTCCTAAGGTTGAGGAAAACCGAAATAGTTTATATACTCAGAAATAGTTCATATTTTGATTTTAGGAAAAAAACAAATCAACTAAATAAAAATTTATTAATTTTAAGAAAAAACATCTTAGTTTTAAGAAATTTGCATACTCAAATGTAATAAAATTAAGTTTAGTTCAAAAATAAAATTTAGAACAAAATTTACTCCCATTTAGTTCAAAATATGTGTCTAACTTAAATCAAGAAAGTACTTGAACTTAATGTGTGTTTATTTTTTGTTCGCGAGTAGTAAAATTAACTAAATTTTAGAAAGCCATTTCCAAATTCAGTTTTTAGTATACCACTTTCTAATTTTGAAGAATTGTTTTCTAAAAATTAGTTCAGACAATTTAAAACAAAAAATTATAAATTTTTCTTGATGAACTATTTCTAAGGAAAATTTGCATGTAACTTAGTTCAGATAAATTTTAAAAATTTTAATAAAATATTCTTTTTTCAAGAATAAATTTTCTAATTTTTGAAAAATAATAAACTTAGGTATAGGATTTTTTTTGTTGGAAAACGTTTAAATTATTTTTAATATTCTGTTCCAAAAAAAAAACAATCAATTAAAAACAAACCGGTTAAGTTTTCCTAATTTTCAAGAAAAAATATTATTAAATAAAAAAAATTAAAGTGCGTGCGTAAGCGTGATTCAAAAATGGCTCATATGCCCATCTCTAATCTTAACAGTCTTAAATATTGAACTTAAAGTAGCTTAAAATATTTTTTAATTTTTTATTTGTTTGTTGACTACCATACAAAATATCGCAGGCACATTTTGTACATTACGGCATAATGTCTTTCCTATAATTGACGTAGCACTTATTAAATTTTATATTTATCGAATTATATTTTTCGCTTAATAATAAAAAAGTTTAAATTTGTTTATTTCAAATAAAGTTTAAGCTAAAAATCCCATAAAATAAACTTATGACTATTTCTATTTTCCAATAATAACAAGAAATGTAACTGAGATATTTTGTATTTTTGCAAAAATTTTCTTAAATTACTTAATTTAAGAAGACAAAGGACCCCCAGTGTTCCTTAGCCATAGATGCCGTGTGTCACGTAGGACGTCCCTTTTTGTAGTTCTCTCAAGCAGAGCCGTTAATTAAATACGAAAAGGATCTGAATTTGTCACAATTTATTACGTTTCAGGATATCCTGCAGTACATTTTTTTAATTTGTTTACATTTTTGCTAATGAAATTTAATTTATATTTTAAATACATGAATTTAGTATAATTTAATTTAGTTTTAAGACAAAATTGTATAGCAAAAAGCTTGTTAAGAGCAGTGTCCTTACAAAGCGGAAGTCCTCCGAAAGTGGAAAAATACCCACTCAATGAGTGTAAAGTACTTTAAAATATATGGTAAAATAGATTACCTTTACCATAGAAACAGTTTCATATTTATTAGAAAATTTTAATCAAATTTAAGCATAATTTTCACTTAAAAGAAGTGCTATTTAACTTAATGTTAAAAAATATTTTCTAAATTTTTAGGGAGTTAAGTCCTAGTTTTTAGTAAAAAAAATGATCTAATGAACTTAAATTAAATAAAATTTTTCTTAAAACCAAGGAAACATTTCCTAACTAACAGTACAATTTTAGATGATGTATGAACTAATTAGAAGGAAATTTTACTGTTATACAAAGGTTGACCAAATTTTAAGTAAAATTTTTTTTTTGATAATCTTAGCAACACATGTCTGCTGACGTGTAGTACAATGAAATTAGTAGAAAAAATTTTCTACTAAATTTTTGTTACCATTCTGTAAAAAATTAGTATTTTTTTTTTTTGCTAATTTTAGCAAATCGGTTTTCCAAAATTTGTAAAATGATTTCTGAAATTAGCAACATAAATTTGTAAATATTCTGTAAAAACTCTGTAATTTGTAAAATGTAAATAGCAAAAATATTTGCTAAATAATAATTTTTTTACTAAAAATCAGTACAAAAATAGTAAAATGGGATTGAAAACCGTTTACAAATTTTTCTACTAACTTTTATTTCTGAGTGTACCAAGATCGTCTGATTTAACCCCATTGGATTATTTTCTTTAGGGTTATGTTAAGTCACTTGTCTACGTCGATAAACCACAAACAATTGAACTCCTAGAAATCAACATTCGTAGAGTTATCGGCGATATACGGCTGCAATTGCTGTGGTGGCCACATGACAGAAATCATATTTAAACATTATTTTCATAAAATTTTCTTTCCCATACGGCCCGTTTCATTGATATTAAAAATATACTTCCTTGTTTTATTATGATTTGAACTTGTGCCACTCTATAAAAAACACCCTTTATATCGGTGGCTCCAATCAAACTATTCGGTTGGCAAGAAATTCGGTTATGACAATTAATCTGTTTCTCTGTGTAAATAACCTTACTGTGCGTCTTCATGTAGCTGTTTAGCTTTTTCATCTATCTCAATTAATGTCGATTTCCACTTTTCGATGTTGGATCTGATATTGAATCTGATGTGCATAGATTCCGTATTGAAACCAAATTCGAAGTAAATGAGTTTTCACTCACTCTAACGCTTGATTTCCGCAATCTGACCTCTTCTACTAACTTTAAATTCAGCTTTTATAAATAATGTGCTTTCATGAAACTGTCAGATTTTTCACACAAATTTTCATATTTCATGTAAAATTTCCGATTTTCTGGCTCCAGCAGTTTGATTTGGCTGATGAGAGGGCTACTTTCTCACTGTTTAATTTAAAATTTACCACATTCTTATTAAAAATTTTAAAAGCCATTATATTTAGTACACTTAAAATAGTTTGAAAAGAAATGATATTTCATTTTAAACCCGATCTACTTAACTTTAATTTTAATCAAATGGTTTTTTGTTATTTATTTTTAAATGGTGTTCAATCACATGACACATCAGTAAAAAAATGATTATTCAGTTAAAAATAAATGTTAAAATTTGACCTACCAATTCTGTAGAAATAAAAATTATTCATTTATTTGGAATAGTTTGATTTTTTGTATTTTTTTTTGTTTTTTAATCTGCAAATATATACTCAAACATCCTTTAAACCAGTGGTTTGCAGAAAGAGAGAATATTAATTTATTGATATTTTACACTGTAATAAATAAATTCATCGTTAAGAGAATATCCGTATTTATTGAATTAAAATATTTTTTAAAATAATTTTTTGATTGCATACAAGGCACTCATTTAATATATTTAAAGAAAATAAAATTAATCCTTCCCACTCAACGTTCCACATTTTTAATTTAAAATGTAAACGAAAAACAAATAATAAAAAAAAACAAATTTTTATAGTGTACTTTTTTTCTTCAACAAAGCGGCAGATACATGCTCTGTTAAAAGTTGGCATGCTACTGAATAAAAAAATTGTATTTTTTGGCTCTTAGCTGTGATATTTGTTGACATTCGTGTTGTGTACGTGTAAATATCCGATTGTGTTCGGCTTCTGTGTGCTATGAATGCCGATCACTGCTATAAACACATATTGTGTAAATTACCATATGTGTGTGTTTATGAGGTTCTTGTAGTTCGAATTAAAATAATTCTGTATATAAACAAACAATTTAAATAAAAAAGATATTTGGAAATTTTTTAATATATATATATATATATATATTTTTATTTTTTTTTTTTTTGAAACAGACAGCAAACAAAATTTAAGTTTATAATTACTGTAACAAAAACAAATAAACCAGAAATTTATATTTTGTGGGTACATTTTTATTAAATTTCAAGCAAATGAAACTGAAAAAATCGTAAATCATTTTTAACAAGTGTATTAAAAATAAATATTTTCTTGATAAATAAATTTATTTTCCCCTTATTTTTAACTGATCTGAAAACTACAACCAGTAAAACAGTAAAACTACACACAGAAAACAGATTTGTAGCTGCAAACGAATTTTCGTGGTTCCACCATCTACCATCACTTTTATAAATTTTTAATACTGTTGTAATTACCGAATTTTATTTTCAAATTTAGAATTTTTATTGTATTATTTGATCGCTTTTCTATATATAGATTATAATATTCTATAAATAGATATTCTACTAATAGAAACGCGTTCCACAAAATTTATTTTTAAAATAACAAATGTTTACGTCGCTAACTGGGCCAGAACTGGCAATCTTCTGTTTGTCAGGCCATTGCTTTTCCTTATTGCAAATTTTAAACTTCAATATTTTTTAGGTTTAAAATTATAAGCAACCACGACAAAAAAAACCAATAAAAAAAAATGTCTCTACCCACTGCACCACAGACACTTATATAAAGTTAAAAATACAACAACATCATATCGCACCTGAAATTTTTTGAGTTGACCACCTTTAGAGGTACAAGTGCGATATAATCTGCCTAATTTTCGTGCATTTTTGGAAGGGATATTAGAAGATTTGTAAATTGTACCTAAAATAATGGGTTTTGCAATATTTGTTATAAAATATAGAAAAAGATCATTTTACGTTTTAACAAAATGCGCTTAAACTTTCTTTATACTAATTAAATCTTAAAAAAAATTTTCCCATAAATTTTCATTAATTAAATAAAATTCAATAAATTCAAAAATTATTTTAAATTCAATTAAAGTGTCATTGATTTAAATCAAATATAACAATTTATTTATTACCCGGAAAATACTTCTCCTACTATGTTATCTGGCAATTATAGGACTGCAATAACTATTTGATATGAAAATATTTAAATGTGAAAACAATTTACGATAATAAGGTAACAGGTATAATGATAAAAAATAAAACTTTCTACGGGGTTTATATCACATTAAATCACATTTCATATCAACATTATTTTACAAAAAAAAAAAAAATTAATTTAAAACCTAAAAAATTATTCCAAATCTTTTACCAAAAGTTTTTCAACCATTGTCCTTAAATCCCATCATCACTATCAACACCATCATTATTATTTTAGTTTTATAAGTGTGTTAATTCAGTTGTTTAATCGCTATTATTTTTTATTTTTTTTTTTCCTACTTTCAGTGAATAAATTTTAATATGCTCGACTATAGTTGCATAATCGTCATAATCATTTAGCACTTACTACCAGTTAGGGGGGAAACAAAAACGACAATGTTTTCAATGATGGTAATGACGATGACTATGATGACGCTTTGTCTGTGGCCACTAGCTCTCATTTGAAGCCATTAAGGATTTATCGCTTTTAAGCTTCCGTTTTATGCCTGAAGCAACAGCTTTAGTTATACAGCGTCGAATGACGACTGACTATCTCATGGATTGCAGATGAGCGCACTTTTTCTACTATAATTTTCATTTTAATTCCTTTTTTGTTTTTATTGTTACTACCATTACCGTTATTATTACAGGTGCCAAATTAAAATTACACATACACATAGTAGTGCTTACATATGTACGTACGTTGTTGAAAAGGACGAAATACAGCATCAACTGATAGGACGAACTAGCAAACGGACAGACTTGCGAAATGGATAAACTAATGCTGTTTGCTGCTTATATTACATCAGTGGAGTGTAAATTAAATGAAAACATACAAAAGCCCCATGAACAAAAATAATAATGGATAATCTGTGGAAATATTTTTAGAATTTTCATTTTTAAATGAACACCTTTTTTACTTGCTTTGTACTATATGAGATCTTTGCTTATTGGGTTTGGAGACAGAATAGTTAATAGTAAAATGAAAAAATTATTATAAAGTGTTAAATGACACATGCATTTATTTTGTATATGGATGTCAGATTTTATTTCCATTATCTTAAAAGATATGTCAATTTTCCCCAATACGTATGAGCGATACCCAGCAAAAAAAATGGTAGTCATTCTGTGACTATAAGTTCTTTCATTGCTTCCTAAACTTCAGTTGACATTCTTTTATAATTTTTTCGTGTTATTCTAAGGCACTTCCAAAGAATTGATGAGTTCATATTTCAAATGCAGTGATCTGGATATAAACCCGATGCATATCTTAAAAAATCACTCTTCATTACTTCTAAAGCATATGTTATAGTATATCGTATATTTTTTTAAATCCAAAGCATTTATTCAAATTAAAAAAATAGTTCTGATGAAATTTTTTAATTTTTTTATTTAATAATTTTTTATATTTTAGTTTAAAATTTCTTACCCTCATGCAGTTTTCCAATTTTTATAAAAGTTTTGAAATATCAAGAAAAACAGACTTTTTTAACCTTTACCTGAAACTAGCTGGCCTGTCATTTGCATTTTTTCAGCCTTAAATATTTATGAGGACGCAATCTGTGCATTTTTGCATTATGTTTATTATTTAACACTACACCATTTAAAGTTTTAATTCAGAATTTATAAAAATAATTTTAAAATTGTGAAAAAATTAATTTAAATTAATTCAAAAAGATGTTTTAAAATTGTGCAAAAATTATTTAAAATTGTTCAAAAATATTTTAAAATTGTCTAAAAATGTTTCCAAATTATACAACCAGTTTTTGAATAATCCAAAAATATTTCAAAATTTGTCTAAAAATTCATTAAAATTTTTAAAAAATGTTTCAGAAATGCTTTTTCACTAATGCAGAATTATTTATTTGTTTTAATAAAGACTATTTGTATATCAATGCATAAATTTCGCTTCTTTAAGCTTATTTTTCTGCATTCTTGTAAATTAAATTTTCATCAAAGCTTAAATATTACAAAGTATATGAACATTTTAAACTCATGCATCAGAATACCTAATCATTGTATTATCATTGCTTCCTTAGAGTAAAGTATGAGTAATGCTAGTAGCTACATTTGAATACTTCCATCCTATGACACGCTAATGTTAAATTCATCGATGAAACCATTAGAAAAGAAGTGATGCCTTTGCCATAGTAGTGATGCTTTTATTGCTTCTTTGGCAGCTTCATTTTTGCTGGGTAATTATTGTTAAATTCTTTGTTACTCATACGCCAGGGTTAACAGATTTACATTTTACTTAACAACATTATAAGGGAAATATTGGAACGTTGGGAGAAATTTTAAATAAAAATATTTTTATCCTCCTTTATTCGATCTTCAATATTATAATATATTATTACTTAAAATCGAGTTCAAGATCCTTTTATAAAAAATAATAATAATGATTATTTATTATTTCTTTTCCTCCAATATTTCGTCACCACATTGGGTGACTTCTTCAGGGAAATTATATAAATTTTTTTTTTTTTTAACAATAAAAATAAAATTTTTAAAAAAGGCGGGAAATCAAAAAAATACTTTTTGACAATATGAAAAATATAAATATCATATGAAACAAAAATATTTTAAGTTTAAAAAATATAAGGAAACAAAAATGTTTTTACAAATATTTAAAATGAAAATATAACACAGAAACAAAAAACTATTTTGAATTTCATATATTATTTAAAATTAAAATAATTAGCTCAGTTCTTATTCACTAAATGTCTATAATTTTGGGCTATATTCGCTATATCTGTTTTATAGTTAATGCGTTGTGTAGATGGTATTTTCATTATCTGTAACATTTCTAACATATATCTACGTCTGTAATTATTTTCTATGTTGAAAATTGTCGTATTATCAAAATCAGGATAATGATTAGAGTTATTGCAGTGTAATGATAATGCTGTTTTTTGTGTAGGAATGGTGTTCTTGTATTTTTGATCTGATTTATGTCCTGCAATTCCTATTATCATAAATTTTTGATCTTTCTAACCTTTCAGATATAAGAGGAACATAAGTTAGAGATTTATAAATTTTAGGTTCAATAACGTTTCTTGTGTTAAAATTATTTCTGTTCTTATATTGCCTTATTAAATTACATGTTAGTTGAATTGGGTAATTATTATTGTTTAAAATATTTTTAATCTTTTCTATATTTTTTCCGTGAAATTCTAAGTCGCTAATATTCAATACCCTCTCAATTAGATTCTTTGCTGTATTAATTATGATTCTTCTTGGGTGTTTCGAATAATAGTTTAGAATTCTTGCAGAAGCTGTGGGTTTTTGATACCAATCTATTAATAATCTATCACCTCTTCTCTTTACCAATGAGTCTAAATAAGGAATTTTAGAATCATATTCCTTTTCAATCGTAAATTTTATATTATCATGAAACGAATTAAATGTTGATAAAATATTATCAACCGAACTCTCTGAAATAATACAAAATAAGTCATCAACATATTTTGTTATGATTTTTGGTTTTATATTCAATCTAATCTAATAATTTCTCCATTACAAAATCAGCTATAATTGGAGAAGCTGGAGATCCCATTGGAAGTCCTTTTTGTTGTATATATATTCTATTATTGTATTTGAAATATCTATTGTCCATTATACAGAATTTCAAAATACGTAGAAAAAGATTCTTCTCAATCTTAGTATGTTCTTCGATAACATTCCATTCCTCTTCAATTATATCTAAAGCTATATCTATTGGTATACTTGGAAATAAAGATACAACATCAAGTGAAATTAATCTCTCATCACTTTGTATCCTTAAATTTTTTATCCTTTCTCTAAAATGTAAAGAATCTTTTACATTATATTTAGAGTTTTGTGTTACTTTCTTTAGAATACTAGTAACATATTTACAGAGTTCATAAGATGGGGAGTTAACAAATGAGCATATTGGTCTCAAAGGAAATTGTTCCTTATGAATTTTAGGTACTCCATATAATCTAGGAGCTGTAGCTACATTTGTTTTAAGTTTGTTCTTTTCCAAAGATGTAATAATATTTAATTTGAAAAGATCTTCACTTAAATTATTATTTGTTCTCTGTAATCCGGAAGTTGGATCCCTATTTGTCAATTTATATGTAGTAATATCACCCACAATATTATCCATTCCCTTATCAGCATTTAAAATAAGCAGATCCTTATTAGTTTTCAAAAATCTTCTTGTCTTATTCACTTTATCCAACAGAAATTTGTCTATATTTGTTAATTGTTTTCTATTTAAATGACCATTTATAATATTAGTAAATCTATTCATAGCTGTTTCTTGTTCTTCCTTTCCTGTTAAAGTCTGTATAAAGTCCTCACCATCCGCTATAATTTTCAAAACGGGAAAATTTTTCCTTTTGACCGGAAGTGCGTGTTTATGTCCTAACGAAAGAACCCATTCTACTTCAGAGGGGATTTCAAAATCTGATTTGTTAACAAACCATTTCTTATTCTGTTTAATATTTAATTGATTCTGTTTTAAATTATTAAGGCAATTAAATTTCTTCTTATGTACCTCTTTTACCTGTAAACTTAATTTAATAGCTAATTTTTCTTGGTGTTGAATGAATGTGTTGAACAAATCTTTATCTAAACTTTGAGCCAAATTCTCCGATATATATTCCAATTCTCTCTTAGCATTTCTCATTGTTTCATGTTTCCGTTTTATTGCCAAATTTTAAATCTTGTTTTGTAAAGATTGAATGAATCCTGATATAGACTGTCGAATTCTATTGATGCCATTTATCTCGAAAAGATTAGAAATATTTTTTGTAGAATTCTCTATAAATTTAGGAATTATACCTGATTTTATATATTTTTGTTTCATATGATATTTATATTTTTCATATTGTCAAAAAGTATTTTTTTGATTTCCCGCCTTTTTTAAAAATTTTATTTTTATTGTTAAAAAAAAAATTATATAATTTCCCTGAAGAAGTCACCCAATGTGGTGACGAAATATTGGAGGAAAAGAAATAATAAATAATCATTATTATTATTTTTTATAAAAGGATCTTGAATAATATATTAAAAATATTTTTTAAATTTTATATTTTTGTAGTGTCTTAGCAAAATTTTTAGTTTTAAATTTCGTCAACCATAATCGTCAGTGCTGCAGTGCTAAATTTTATGTATCTAAAAAAACTATATTAAATGATATAACCCTACATTTAAGATGTTTTGAAACACTTTTAACATCGCACATAAATACACACAATGGAAATGATTTTTCTAAAAACTGCACCCTTAATTTCTGTTCTTTAAATAAAATAAAATAAAATACATTTTTAAAAAATAAATGATTTAATACAAAAGAATATTATGTAAAATGAACCCCTTAGCAATTAACATTAAAATTAAAAACAATCAAAATCTGTAAAAAAAAAAATCTAAATTACAATAAATAACTAAAGGTAGTGTGAAACATAAGTGCTTTTCCGTAGAAAAATATTTTATATCAATAGTAAAATTTTCAGATTCCCAGGGGTCCACAAGTTTAAGGGGTTTTCTACATAAAAATTCTTCAGAATCTAGGGGGTTTTCACAGAATCTCAGAGTTTTTCTATAAGACCTTTTTATATATATAAAATTCAACAGATTTTTGGAACATTTTTCTATAGAAAAATTCTCAGGCTCTGAGTAGAATAACCATAAAATTCTTGTAAGGTTTTTCTATAGAAAAGGGCTTTATATTTTGGGACTTTTTCCAACTAAAAGCTTCAGTAAAAGCTCGGGTATTTTTCCTAAAGAAATACCCTCAAATTCCGAGAACTTTTTCCTATAGAAAAAGTTTCCGACTCTAAGGACTTTTGGCTATTAAAAATCCTTCTAATTCAAAAGGCTTATCAAAAATTTCCAGAAAAGTTTTCAGAATTTGATGGTTTTTTTAGAGAAAAAATTCCTCAGAAATTAATGATTTTTCTAAACGAAAAAAACTTCAGAATTTCATTGTTTTAATACAAAAAGAATTCTTAGAATTTCCTTTAAATTAACCGAAGAAAAAGTTTAGGTAATTTTAACAAACAGTTACTTAGTAGGTAAAAAAACAAATATATATGAACCTACATGATCATACATGGTCTTGTATGTTCTAATTAATGGGCATATATAGTCATGCATACACTCAAAAAAAAAAATGTACTAGAATTTAGAAAAATTAACGCCAAAGACACTTTTTACCAACATGTAATAAAATTTTCCTTGAAATTAAGAAACAAATTTTACTTAAAATTTGGTCACTATTTCTGAATGATAGAAAAATTTTACTACTGAGAACTAAATTTTTATTAGAAAACAGTAAAATTTCCTTCTAATTAGTTCATACATCATCTAAAATTTTACTGTTAGTTAGGAAATGTTTCCTTGGTTTTAAGAAAAATTTTATTTTATTTAAGTTCATTAGATAATCCTTTTTACTACAAAACTAGGACTTAACTACCTAAAAATAAGAAAATATTTTCTAACATCAAATTAAATAGCATTTCTTTTAAATGAAAATTATCCTTATCCTGCTTCTACGGCAAAGGTTATATACCATATATTTTAAAGTACTTTCTACTCATTGAGTAGGTATTTTCCTACTTTCGGAGGACTTCCGCTTTGTAAGGACACTGCTCTTAACAAGCTTTTTGCTATACATTTTTGTCTTTCAATTAAATTGAATTATACTAAATTCATGTATTTAAAATATAAATTAAATTTCATTAGCAAAAAGGAAAACAAATTAAAAAAATGTACTGCAGGATATCTTGAAACGTAATAAATTGTGACAAAGTCAGATCCTTTTCGTAGTTAATTAACGATTCTGTTTGAGAAAACTACAAAAAGGGACGCCCTAAGTGACACACGGCATCTTTGGCTAAGGAACACTGGGGATCCTTTGTCTTCTTAAATTAACTAATTTAAGGAAATTGTTGCAAAAATACAAAATATCACAGTTACATTTCTTGTTATTATCGGAAAATGGAAAATGTCATAAGTTTATTTTATGGGATTTTTAGCTTAAACTTTATTTGAAATAAACCAATTAAAATTTTTTTATTATTAAGTGAAAAAAAATAGTTCAATAAATATAAAATTTGCTAAGTGCTACGTCAATTATAGAAAAACCATTATGCCGTAATGCATAAAATGTGCCTGCGATATTTTGTATTGTAGTCAACAAACAAATTTATTACATAAAAGCGCAAATTCGAAATTTTTAACCTTTTGCTAACAAAATTTTAAAAAAATATTTTAAGCTACTGTAAGTTTAATATTTAAGACTGTTAAGATTAGAGATGGGCCATTTTTGAATCACGCTCACGCATGATCACGAACCAAAAAAATTTTTAAATGGTTTCTTTAATTTTTTTTTATTAAATAATATTTTTTCTTGAAAATTATGAAAACTGGTTTGTTTTTAATTGATTGTTTTTTTGGAATAGAATATTAAAAATAATTTAAACGTTTTCCATCAAAAAAATCCTATACCAAATTTTATTATTTTTTTAAAATTAGAAAACTTTTACTTAATAAAAATAATATTTTATTAAAATTTAAAAATTTATCTGAACTAAGTAGCATGAAAACGTTCCTTATAAATAGTTCATCAGTTTCTATAATCAAGTAAATTTTACTTATTACATAGAAAAAAATTTATTACTTTTTGTTTTTAATTGTCTGAACTAATTTTTAGAAAACAATTCTTCAAAATTAGAAAGTGGTATATTAAAAACTGAATTTGGAAATGACTTTCTAAAATTTAGTTAACTTTACTACTCGCGAAAAGAAAATGAACACATATTTAGTTCAAGTATTTTCTCGATTTAAGTTAGACACATTTGAACTAAATTAAAGTAAATTATGTCCTAAATTTTTATTTAATTGACTTGTTTTTTTCTAAAATCAAGAAATATTACTTAGGAAAAATATGAACTGCTTTTGAGTATATAAACTATTTCGTTTTTCCTCAAACTTAGGAATTTTTATTTTTTTAAGAAATTTTTTCTAAGTTTTAATAAAATTTTACTTAAATTGAGGACAATTTATAAACTAGTTTGAAGGAAATTTTTGATTACATTTTAGTTCATGTCTTTTTTTGAGTTTAGTTCGATATGTTATCTCATATACATATATCTTCGGATTCGAAATTTGTTCATATATGATCATATATAAGCATATCTTAAAATATATGATATATGATATCATGTATGTTAATATATTGAACTACGTATATGATCTGAGGGTCAATTCTCGTTCTGTGATAATGTGAAATGAAAAAAAACTTTTCATTTTCGTTTTCATAAGCACTTTTCACTGGAACTTTTCACAAATACATAATTTGCGATTCTCGTTTGTATTATGAAAAAAATGTTTCATTCGCACTGTACCCATGAAAATTTTGTAACTGTGTTATCCAAAATTTAAAGCAAATGTCAAAACAGAGAAAAACGTAAACAAAAGTGAATTAAGTTCGTAAAATTTATTTTAAATAATTATATAAAAATATCTGGATTAATTGTATTATTAGATATTATTCAAAGAATTCCGGATGAACAAAGGTAAGACAATGATGTTACAAGCATTTCATTGCAGTAAATAATTTAATAATTTATAGGAATTTTTTGAGAGAGACGCATACTTCGTGCTGACCACAATCCATTCGAGATGACAACCGACAAGCACTTCATTAATTTATATCGGCTTACTTTAAGTGAACTATATTTGGTGCGCGTATGAAGTCTAATATTACTTAAAGAAAAAAAAATTTCATAAAGAATATAAATAAAATATAAATAAATATGCCATACTTTTGCCATTTTTCACTGTCCTTTTGGGTCCAACTAAAACTGTTAAGGCTCGCCGCTAATTCGTTACACTCGTCTCTAAATTTGGCACCATCTGCAGTTACAAATCTGTAAATATGGGATTCATAAAAGTGTGATTATGGTTATTAAGCTACTTACTTATCGTTTGCAATGTCCACATGCTTTTCTTAATAATTAATTAAATACTCCTTTTGGCTTTCGCTGGCACGCTTTCCTCTTACAATCTTCTCCATGTTTATTTCACTTATAAATAGTCTGTGTAAACAATTTTTTCATATGAAAATATTTTGACAGTTGTTTGCACTGTTACACAAAACAAGAATCGCCAGTGCTGTGCAATCGTGAAAAAATCTTGTTTCGTTCCACTTTTTTTTCATTTGAAAACGTTTTGATATTTCTTTTCATTTTTTCACAGAACGCGAATCAAAAGTGCTATGAAAACGTGAAAAAACTTTTCATTTCACCTTTTCACAGAACGAGAATTGACCCTCTAGTATGTACATATGTATACCAGCCAATCTATGATCAGATATGTTCACATATGTATATTTCGATTTTTACATGAGTGGTTTATAATATTAAGTGTAGCGAAAGAATTGTGAAATTTTCGCCTCAGATCTAGCGATAGTTTTTGAAAAATTCCTTATATGATAATTAAGATTTTAAGACAGTTTCATTAATAACACTGTGGAAAGTATTTAAAAAGTTTGTTTTAAATTTTTTTTTTTTTACCTATTTTGGTAATTTTCGAAACCAACCAACTTGGGAGTATGAAAAATATTTTCAAATAAATATGTATGGTAAGAACTATAATTTACAAAATTACTTTTTACTTCATAAGTAGTAATACTTTACAAAAAATTCGTATTTAATTAGTGAAATGGTATTTTATAAATATCAGCCAAATTTTAAGATTTGGGTCTAGGCCAAAAATTTAAGATTTTTCCCAAAATAAATTTAAAATGGTTTATAGTATAAAATTTACAAGTTTTATTTGAAAAATACAACCAAAATCACGCCAATGTAAATTATTTATGTATGTATTTGTAAACAGCTACAACTTACTTTCTTTATTGTTGTTTTTTTTGTTTTATCGTAGCAAAGAAAATAAATGTCGAAAACTACGGAATAAGTTTTCTCGTTCTGTTGAAAGTGAATAATACCAATGATAATGTGACAAGACAAGATTCCAGCCAAATATCAACAAAGACAACAACCAGTAATTGCACAAATTTTTAATTTGGAAAATAGTAAGTAAACACTATGGGTCAAGTTTATAAAAAGAGTGGTCACAGAAAAAAATTAAATTTTTGAATAATTTTTAAAACAAACATTAAAATATTTAGATCCTATGGAAGATGTCTTAATAAATTCAAAAATTCTCAAATTACTTTTTAAAAAATATTTTTATATACTAGAGAACCTTGGAAACCTGTATTTAGATTGATTAAATTTTAAAATTCAATAAAAAACATAATTAAACTAAGTTTTAAATTCTTAACTATAAATTGTGTAAGTTTTGCTGTTAAAGTTTTTAAGTCCTGTCTCATAGTATCACCTTTTGGAAATAAATATAAGTAAGAAATAAAAGAAAATTGTGTGGCATTGAAAAATAACTTTTCAGCATAATGCTTTAAAACTCATTTATTTGTTGCATACTCAAGGTCTTCTTGAATTTAAAAGAGATTTTGTAGTTTTTTCTGTTCTTTCTGTTTCCTAAGAAATGTGTAGATAAAACAGTTGTAGCCTTTTGAAAGCACACAAAAAAAAGAAAAATTTCTTATCCTTTATTCTTAAATGTAACACTCACATCATCAGCATCGTCGAGAGAGTAGCAATAGTATCAGGAGTACAAATACGAATATAGATTACTATAGTCCTTGTGCCACTACTTGTGCTACGTTTTCAACTTTATTGAGTGTGGAACAGAGTTTGTTTTTATGTTTTTTTTGTTTTTTTTTTTTGGGAAATTTTAAGTTGAATGCGATCAAGAAAGCAATAAATTGTTTAAGCAGTCAAGTGCATCTCTACGAGTTTTAACAAATGCATATTGACTACTTACTGCTGGTGTTGTGTTCATCACACGGTTACACGAGTGCTTTATTGTTTTTCGTAAAAAGATAGCTTTAAGTTGTGATGTGCAAATATATCCGCTATTTTCTTGGCCAATAATTTTTTAAATTTTTTTCCACATTTTCATCGTAACAAAAGAACAAATCAGGCTGCATAAGATTTTATACACTCGGAAATAAATGGGAGTTAAAAATATTTTGATGTCGTATTATTAGTTCTTAGTATATGTAGGGTAGAAGATAGAGAATAAACACCAGCACAATTACATTTTTAATACCTTCTCTTACTATATACATATGTGACCTTCTCCGAGAAAAGGGACCTAGTGTGTGAAAATGAAGTTTTGAGAAAAACGCATTTAAAGTTTTATAACGCATTATCACGGTGAACACACCTTCAGTTGGGAGATGCGATTTGGTATGGTTATTTATGATTTGATGCCGACTTTGGTGACGTAATGCCTATGTGGTGACGTATTTTTTTCGCTTTTAGTGTGACAATACCTTTGCTATTGTTGCTGCTCTGTTCGTTCTCAGCTATCTGTTCGCTCTCAGCAAAGGGTTGATGTGCGTATACTAATACGAAGAACATTGTAAAAATAACTATAAGAAAGGAAAAGAATAAAGTTACGCTTCAGTCTTGTGCCAACTGTATAACGAGTGTTATCAATATCTCAAAAGTTGTTTCGCAATTTTGTGTCTTTTGTAATTTTGTTACTAAGCTGATGTTAGTTTGAAGTAATGTTTATAAAAATGGATATTTCTGACAGTTTTGATGATGATTTAAAAAGACTAGACTCGGTTTATGGTGATGATGGGATCGATATGACGTTATCTGAAAGTGTCGGTGCTAATACTTCAGGACTAAATAAGAATCAAAGTTTTTTGCATAATGTTTTTCGAATCCAATATTATATCCCAATTGGAGGAATCCGTTGAAGATATACAAGATTCGTTGAACATCGATTTGATGTACGGAGAAAAATTCAAAGCATGTTGTTTGAAAGAATGTAATAAGATAATTCTAGAAAATCTTGCTATACAAAGCCGGCAATTTTTCCAAGCATTAAGTAAAACAGAACAAGATTTAGTTCATTTAAGCCATTTGGAATTTCATCGACAACATTTATCGCTCGAAAACGTTTATAATACTGAAGGTCGGAAGAAGTATATAATTTTGTAGCTCCTAAAACGAGTGAACCCAAAGCGGAAAAAAAGGAAAAATAAATCTGAACCTGCCAGCAAAAAAAAAAAAAAATCGAAGCACTGGATCATGAGAAAAAGAAAGCTGAAGTCAAAGCGCCGAAAAAAGAAAAAACTGAAATTGTCAAACCGAAGAAAATCGAAGTACCAGATCACGAAATACCGAAAAAAGTCCAAACTCCAAACAAATTCGAAGACTGACGAAAAAACAATTTAAAACCACAAAATCAAAAAAAGTAAAATTTTAATGTTTTTCTAATTTTTATCGATTTTCCCAAGTTCGTTTTGTACGTTTTTATGGGGCTAATTAAATTTTTATCAGAAATCTAACTCATTTCATCTTATTCTTTGAAATATACGGAAATTAGGCTTTAATTTGGCTTCCATAATGGATGCTTATGTTCAAGGATGATTTTAGGACCTTGAAAGAAATTTAATTTTTTAATTTAATTTATACAAACAAAATTCTGCGTCAAACTTGTCACAGGCAGTATTACTTATTAAATAGTCCCGGAACTTTTGATACAATACAATTATTCATAAATTTCCAATTTTTTACTGGAATTTTCAAAATTTTTCAAAGCTTAATTACAAATTACATTTTATTGATCGTGCACACTGAAAAATACGTATAAATGCCATCAGCATTAAAAGTTTATTTTGGTTGCGACAACGAATAAATACGGTTGGCACAAACAAATATAAGCGTGAGAGCTGCATATTTTGGGTATTGCAACTAAAATTCAGTTGTATTAACCGAATTTTGTGTGGAAAACGGATTTTAGTCGTTGTAACCGAATTTCATTTGGTAACATACAATTTTTTTCTGTGTGTATAGTGAAAGCTTAGACCGAATTCATACTAGTTTACGCTGCAGTTACGCTTTCAAGATTTTGCTTTGTAAAGGGTGTCCCAAGAAGAACGCAATTTTTAAATTTTAAATAAAACACAGATATTTAAAAAAAAATCGTGAAACTTTATTATATCGTAAAGTAGACAAAATGAGGTTATGTATGGAACTATATATCGTGCAGATGGCCGCCGCGGCTTTGCTGGCATGCACGCGATCTTTTAATGAAATTTTCAATGACCGTTTTGCATGAATGCTGTGGTATTTCATTAATGCAGCGTCCAATTTCCTCTTTTAAGGCTTGAGTCGTCGTCGGCTTATTCGCGTAAACCATCGACTTCAAAAAACCCCAAAGAAAAAAATCTAATGGTGTTAAATCGCACGATCTAGGCGGCCAATTCTGATCTCCAAAACGCGAAATAACACGACCGGGAAATGACTGATGCAGAAATTGAATTGTTTCTCTGGCTGTATGACATGTGGCGCCGTCTTGTTGGAACCACATGCCCTCCACATTCATTTCTTCAATTCTAGGCAAGAAAAAACTGGTTATCATTTCACGATACCGAACACCATTGACTATTTGCGCTTGACCTGCCTTATTTTCATAAAAAAAAGGTCCAATGATTCCTCCAGCCCAAAAACCACACCACACAGTGACACGTTGAGGATGCATTTGCTTCTCGTAAATCACTCGAGGATTTTCCTCACCCCAAATGCGACAATTCTGCCTATTGACGAAGCCAACAAGATGAAAATGGGCCTCGTCACTGAAGATGATTTTATCGGCAAAATCAGCATTTTCATGTTGTCTCTCCAATACCCAATTAACGAACTCCCTTCGCTGTCCATGGTCAGCTGGCTTCAGTTTCTGAGTCAATTGAACTTTGTATGCATGAAGATGCAAATCTTTCGTCAAAATTCGCTGCAAAGTGGATTTGGAGACACCAATTTGCTGAGCTCGGCGTCGAATTGAGGTGGATGGAGTTTGAGCGACATCATCACGTACAGCTGCGATATTTTCGGTCGAGCGCGTTGTTGTCTTTACATCACTAACAGACCCAGTTTCGGCAAATTTACCCATTAATCTCTTTACAGTTGACTCTTTTGGAGCATTATTGTGACCCCAAATTGATCGCAATTTGCGAACTGTAGCCGCAAAACTTTCACCATTTTGGTAAAACAATTTCACAATGAGAATGCGTTGTTCATTCGTGTAGCGCTCCATTTTTACTAACCTCGTACCTTCTACTAGCAAACAATAACAATTGTTCAAATGTCAAACAATGACACTTCGAATGTTGCCAGATTTAAAAATTGCGTTCTTATTGGGACACCCTTTATTTTATCATACCTACTGCTTGTCAAAAATCATTTGATATTCAATTTTGTTTTGAATATGTCGTCGTCCATAAAATAACTCAAAATGATCGCAACACTGAAAGTACTGCAAAAAATAAATTATTTAATATTTTAACACATCATTATTTAAATAAGTTTTATACATCGTTTTATTGTAACCGAAAAACGAAATTTTATTTACTAGAATTGTTATTAGAATTGTGGTTACTTTACCGCCAAGGTTGCCACACGACTTGAAAGAACAATTGAAATCCAGCTGATGATCAATTTTGATAATTGTTAGTAAAAAAAAGTGCAACTTGAAAGCTAAATATTTTACGTGTAACCCCTTAGTTAGGAAAATATCAATTTCTATGCACTCAGAATATTATGTAGTTTACTGATTGCAGTTTGATGAAAAAAAAAAGTTTTCAGTTTAATTCAAAATAAAGAAACATACATTTATTTTTCAAAAAAATATTTACTGTTACCGATTTTTTTTTTCAGTTTCATTAATTTTTTTCATATGTTAGAAATTTAATTAAAAATTTTCCCACAAAACGGAAATTTGTGGTTTATTTGTTTCCGATACAGTTATTACAAGTTTAAATTTCGTTTGCTGTCTGTATAAAAATTATAAAAAAAAAATGAAAATTTTTTTTATAGGTAGATAAAGTTTTAACATTTATTTTTAACATATTTATCATTTGTTTTTGGTAATGTGTCAGTTGTTTAAACAACATTAAAAAATAAACAACAAAAACCATTTGATTTGAATGAAAAGTAAGTTGACCGGCTTTTAAATAAAATATTATTTCTTTAAAATGGTATTTTATGTTGTTTTAACTTACAAACCATTTAAAGTATGAAATTTTTATATTAATTTTCGTGTTTCTGCTATCAGCAGATATATTGTGCCACTCGTCCTCCATCTTTAATGGAAAATTGTCTATTTTGGAACACAAAGATAGACAAATTGGCAAAAATTTGGACTACCTTGGTTAACGGTAGTCCAAATTTCCGTATGAGTGCCATTTCCGAAAATGTGCCTTGGTGGAAACAAGTGTCTTCAGAAATTTTTCCGCAAAAAGGTAAATAAAAGTAAAAACAATAAAGTCGGCCAAGAATATATCAGACCCAACACAATAGTACATTTTGAGTAATTTTTTTGGGAAATGGGTGATATTCCGGAACGTATCCCTGGTCCAGAAATTTTTGTTCTAAAATAAAGTTTGCAAAATAAATATATTTTGTATAAAATTTTAAATTTCTTGTCAGTTAAGTTTGATATATGCGACTTTGGTACAAAAATTACTGAAAATCCAAAAAAACTTTCTGAGGCCTAGCGTGAATTTAAAAACTTGTCCAAATATAATTCAAATAAAGTATCCAGAAAAATTTATTTTCATAAAACTGCAGACAGATTTGTAATCATTGATGCCCAAAACTTTCAAAATCATAATTATCAATGAAACCGATCACTTCTTAAAAAATAAGCCGCCATATTGGATCCGCCAATTTAAATTTTCGAAAATAAAAAAAAATTTGTGCTTAGCAATCGTCAAAACTCACCGATTAATAATTGGATGCGAATACGATTATTTTCTGAAAAATTATCCGTTATATTACATCCACCATTTTAAAATTTAAAATTAGAATGTGAAATTCGTATTCAACTGTCCCAAAAACTATAACTAAACAATTTGAAAGCGAATTCCGAAACTTTTCGAAATCATTCGTCATAGCTTGTAGTTAAAAATAGTTTGTAGTTTAAATTAACTGAAATTGTAATTTAAAATAAATGAAAAGTCACTTAAAAGCCGGCCTACTAACTTTTAATTTAAATCAATAGAACTTATAATTTAGTTTAAATGTTAAACAATTAACTTATAACATGATTTTTCATTTATTTTAACTGTAAAGAAACTAACCACAAATCCGTAAAAACAAATGATATTTTTATTTATTTGTTTTCTTTTAAATATCAACTAATTAACTACAAAATCCGTAAAAAGTGAGGATTTTCGTTAATTTAGTTTTTGTTAACAATTAACAAATTATTTTGTTTATTTATTTCAACTTTCTGCTGTAAAAAACATTTTAAAGCAGATATCCTCACTCCTTATCATGATTCATGCGTCTCCGATAGTAGTATCTCAATTCGTTTCACCCAGACCTGGGTGATCTCAGTTACATTTGGCAAAAATTCACTTGTATAATTTGTTCATAATTACTCACATTTGTGAGATTAAGCATTTCCTTGGAAAATCTGATTTTTATTTTTGAATGCCAGACATGGGGAAAATTTTTGTGTTCTTGAATATCATGCAATTGAATTCAATTACTGAGTTATTTTTCTGTAGTTAAGTAAATAGAAATATTTTTTATTTCCCATGTCTAGTATCAACAAAAATTCCAATTTGCCAAGAAAACGTTTATACCCACAAATGTGAGTGTAGGTCTGATAGACCTACACAAGGGAATAATTGCCAAATGTAATTGAGATAGTCCATGTTTATTGGGAGTACTTACAAAATAAATATTTAAACATTTTTAGATGAAAAACAAGTAAAAAAGGGCTGAATTCGGCTGTGCCGTATCTTTGAATACCCTCCACCATAGGGGCTGAAGATGATATACGTATATACTAAATTTTGCATGAACTGTAATATGAATATGTTTTGTCAATTTATGTAACGAACTTTTGTTATTTAGTTTTAGTAATGTTATTTATTTAGTTTTAGCAATGTTATTTACAGAGGTCTGCTCTGTTAGCGACTTTAACATTGTTGATTTCTACGTTAACTTAGTTATTAGAGAGTAACACACATATAGCTCTAAGAATGTTATTATTCTCATATTATGTAAGACAATAAATGTAATCAAAAAATAAGAAGACTTAATAACATTTTTACTTACTTAACAGAAAACAAAAATAAATACAGAAAAATTGTACAAATTTGTATGGAAAATTTAGAGGTACCTTCACATTTTCACTCATAACTTTTGAACCGCTTAACCGATTTTGCTCATTTTAAATACCAAACTGCTCGGGAGGATGTTAATTTCAACAGACAGACAGACAGACAGACAGACGGACATCGCTAAATCGACTTAAAATTGCATAAGGATCACGAATATATATACCTTATGGGGTCTTAAACCTATATTTCGACATGTTACAAACGGAATGACAAACTGATATATACCCTCACCATATATGGTGGAGGGTATAACAAAAAACCTTGGTGATTGCAAATTATAGGTCTCCTTTTTCTATCCATAATAACAAAATAATAACTTTAATTATTATTTTTTAAATTCACATAAAACATCTATGTTTGTTCAAGCATATTGGTGATGCCACATGTGCTCTATGTGCTAAGTTTATTTAACTGCTAAAATTTCTTGAGTGTTTTTCAGGAAAATAGTCAGTTTAATGTATAATGTATATTTCGGCAATTGCAGGAAATGGCTAAAAAGCTTTACTCTTTGGACTGCCTGCCATTACAAAAAAAAGAAAAAACATACTTGACTACTAAGACTAAGACATATCTCACTAACATTTTCAGTTGATTTTCTTTTGCAGTTGTTGCCGTAGTTGTTGCTACTCATCCTTATCTGGTGACTAACCCCAGATGTTAAGAGTTTGAATGAAAATCTATACAATGTACATAGTTTCTTTATACAATGCATGGATTTTCTTATTATTTTCTGTTATTCTTAAGAACTAAAGGGTTCGCATGTGTTTCCAGACTATTTCCATTAAGAGGATTTTTTTTTTACTTTTGTAAACCTTTGTTGTTGTTATTATTGTTGCTAAAGAATAGTATTGCGTGAAATTTGCTTTTAAAATTACAAGGTAAAAATTCCAAAAGGTACAATGCATAAACATACATACACATGTGGATGCTTATACTACTTACGTACATAACTTTATCTATTCGTATACTAACTGGAAAACTTTATTTTCTTTAGACTTGCTTTTTCTATGGCACAGAAAAGAAAAAATGAAAAGACTTTAATGTAACGAGTGAGTAGATACTTAAGGTTTACCATGCAACCTATTACAGATACACTTCAAAAGATATAAAATGTATGTACTTTTTCACGTCCAATTGTTTCCGGTTTATATAAAATGCAAGTCTATGTATGTGAATGTGTGAATTGTACTGCATGCAATACGTACATATAAGAGGCTTTCCATACCTGCTTACTCGCTACAGGAAATACTATGTCGGATTAATATCAAACTTACAAATTTTTTTTTCCTCTATGATACAAATAAAATATGCAACCACTTTTTTTTCTTAATTTTTCCTAGCAGTAGATGAATATTGTCAAATTCACGATTTTTTATTAACAGTTTGTGAAGTGCTGAAAATTTTATTATACAGGGTGGGACAAAAAATATCATCTGACTTCCTATCGCTATTCCATGTCTCAAAGTGAAAATTCATTTGACTTTTATCTGATTTTATTTATTTGCACTTATAAATTTTGTTTCAATTAATTGTGGAAAATTATGTCATATGGCAGCTGTCGACGTTGATGGAAATTTGGGCACTTTTAATTACATCTTGCAAGACTGTGCGCTGCATTTGTGATGCGCTATTACCGTGTTGCCGTTCACGGTATTAGTATTACCGTCCGCTCCTTCGAAAAAAATAAGGTAAAACTACTTATTTCGAAGTAACTGCATACCACACGATGACTTTGAGAGGGTTCATAAATTATGTGTGAATTTTACCTCCCCGAAATTTGCTTATTGACGTGACCGCTTGGATAAAAATGAGCTTTATCGATGATCATGATCAATTTTGATAGAAAATCATCCACTTTGCAGTTGAGTTCTAAAATCTTACGGGTTAAGCGTATAACGGTTCATTGTTATTCACTATAATTTTCGCACGTATTTACTTTACGAGTGTTAAAATCAAACTAGCATATGATGTAATTTTCAAAAATGGCAGCACTTACCAATAGATTGATACTTATTGTCCCACCTTGTATTAATATAGTGTTATGTGGGAAATTTAAGAAAAATAAAAAAATTTAATCAATTATTTATTTTTAATTATTATTTTTAATTATTGCCCCACCTTGTATAGGAAATTCGAAAAGAATAAAATAATTTTGAAATAATTCAAAACTAGTTCTGAATTCAGCATGTCGATAGCTTGCCACTTAAAAGGAGATCATATAACTTTGCTGTTAACCAGCCAATATTCATGGAAAACAATAACGTAAACGGTAGATCGTTTGCCTTCTTATGGGATCGAGGCCTAATGACGCCTAGCCGAGTTTTTATTTAAATCAATTTTTAGACCACCAGGTAGTAACTTTCCTTCAGTTCAATACCTGGTGCGTCAGTCTTGTGGCAATTTATTTTGTGTTAGTTCTGTGATAGATTCTTAGACGTTAGATCTGTGACCTAACAAGTCCATGTTAAAGTGACTGGTGTCTTTCATATGAATGAGCCAATCACGTGAAGTCTCCTGTCATAGAGCCGTTTCACACAGTGGTGGTATAAGTAATATAATAGGTACACGTAGAGAGGTACTGTAACGTAGCAAACTACCCCTTGCTGCTACGAACATATTTTATATTTTCATATTCTATAATAGAGTATTAGTTTGTATGGTTGTGGTACACTTGCTGGTTCAATGCAATAGCAATGGCTAGTGTGGTTCAGAGAACTGCAAAATCAACTTTTTCCTTGATTTAATCATACACAAAAATTCTTGTTCACTTTAAATAATTCAACAAAATTCACTGTAGAATAAAATCAGCATCATGTTACTGAACGCGTAATTGGAATCAGTGTGAATCATCTGTCGTTTATGTTTTATGCAAATGTAATCACTTAACAAAAAGTCAGCGTTGAATATATCAGAAAAAACAACAAACAACGCGTATTCATAACTAAAACAAAATAGAAACACATTTTATAAGGTGGTGGTTTTGTAGAAAAACATTATATGTATATTAGGGTGGGTCTAAAATCCGCTTTTTTAGACTTTTTATTAGTAATAAAAATATTCTTATTTGTGAAATATAAATATTTTTTTGGAAAAAAAATTTAGCTCGCTATCTCAGGCTTGCCTAATCCGGAAAAATTCAAATATTGTCTAATTTTTTTTTTTTTTTTCATCTATTTTGATTGGAAAATTAGGCAATATTTAACTTTAAACGGATTAGGCGAGCCTGAGATGTCGACCTAAATTAAAAAAAAAAAAATTCACAAAGAACAATATTTTTGGTGTTCCTAATGAAAATTACAAAAAAAACATATTTTAGACCCACCCTAATATACATATAACGTTTTTTTACAAAACCGCCCCCTTTTTATAGATAAGAAACTATTTTGTTTTAATTATGATTACACTCATACACGTTGTTTGTTGTTTTTTCTGATTTATTCTACATCAAAATAATTATTGCTGGCTCGAATGAACAGAATAAAACAATGGTTTAACAACGACCGATGATTATAAACCAGTGACAAATAAATTTGCACATCGTTTGATTGATTTAAAATCATCAACGAATATGTGTGTTGGAGTATATTCAGCGTTTGAACGCAAACACAATTTATTCTTGTGTTGATTGTGTATGATCGTTTTGCAATCAGCAAATGCAGTTCTCTGGTGTGGTTGTGATACCCACACATATTTTGAATTCCTTTTTGCTACTGCATAACCAAGAATGCAATTCTCATTTAGTTGGTAATTCAAATTATACTTAATGTTCAATGTAAGAACCAAAGGCAATATGTGTTTTATTTGTTCCTTGGCTCAGGGAACAAATATTTTAGAGCGATCGACTCTGGTTGTTCATAATTCATCCACACAGCGGTCTTCGGACTGTCTATTCCACACAGCGACTTTGGCTGTCTGCTCCACACAGTCTTCGGACTGTCTGTTCCGCCAACCGACACCTGCTAATTTTATTGTGCCGAACATTGCCAACCCGACACCTGACGAACTCTGCCGAGTGTGCTGCCGAAATCGACAACGCCGACTCCTGCCGAAGTCTAACAAACTATCCCTGCCGAAAAGTCGTGCGATTGCTGTCCTGTTTCGTACAGCCAGCGGGAGATTGAGCCCGAACGAATCCGAGTGAAGGAGAGGGCGTATTGCCAAGCGTGTTTAGAAGAAATTACTGTAACATATATTTTAACAATCAAATCTATATTTGTTGCACCCCCTGAAAGGGTAAAAATAACTGTGTTTCACTACTTAAGGTGTTGAGGGTCCTCAAGTACACCCTGGACACGACTGATCTACCTCAGCCATGACGAAACCCCCGTTACAGTAGTAATAAATAATTATAGAATAAATATTTTTATTTTTAATGATTACTTGCAATGCACAATATTCAGCGAATATTTCCTTCAAACCAAAACCAAGTAATATGCTAAAATTTTATAAGGAAAATCTCTAAACTTTTATCAATGAACAAATAATAAAAACTAAATTTTTCCCATTTTTAGATAAATTAAATTTCTATTGCACTTATAATTCAGAACTACACTTAAAATAGTTTGTAAGTTAATATAACAGAAAATACCATTTACAAGAAATGATATTTCATTTCTACTTAATTTTCATTTAAATCAAATGACTTTAGTTATTTATTTTTAAATATTATTTAAACAACTGACACATCCGTAAGAAACAAATGATTTAATCAGTTAAAATAAATGTTTAAATTTTACCTACAAATATTTAAAATAAAAATATTTATTTATTTAATTTATATTAATCATATAATTACAAATTATATCCTAATACCCTAACCGAGCACTAGCAACAAAGGCCATCGATCTGTTTGTAGCGAAAACAGACCAGAGCCTGTGGTGGGAATCGAACCCACGACCCCCGCACTGATAAGCTAGCACGCTACCAATTAGCCTACCGGGGCGCTCAAAAATAAAAATATATAATTTAATCATTTATTTAAAATTGTATGTATGTATGTCTATAGAAACTTCTTGTGTGAATTTGATTGTGTATGTGTGTGTGTTTATGAAGTTCTTGTAATTTGAACTTTAATAATTTTGTATATAAACAAACAATTTACATAAAGAACAAATTGGAATTTTTTGAATATTTTTTTGAAACAGACAGCAAACAAAATTTAAATTTGTAATAACTGTTAGGTATACAAATAAACCACAAATTTCCATTTTGTGGTTAGATTTTTATTAAATTTCAAACAAATGAAAAAAATAAAAGAAACTGAAAAAAATTGGTAAATGATAATAAATCATTTCGAACAAATGTATAAAGAAGTTAATATAGATATTTCTTTGAAAAATAAATGTATGTTTCTTTATTTTTAAATGGAACGTACAACTTTTTTTATTAAACTTCCAACAATAAACTACATAATATTCTTGGTGTAGTATTATATATAAAACTCTATTGACTCCATAGTTAAATTTCCAGCATTTCCAAAATTCTTTTAAATTATAATAATTTTTTTAATATTTTATTAGCTGATTACCTGGTATGGAAAGCCTCATATATATGTATGGTATATCTCTATGAATTGAAGTGTAAGTATGAATGTAATTGTTATCCCATTGCGGATGTACTTGTGCTAATTTATGCACAATCGAACTTAAAATTCTCTCAACAATAAAAAGGAATTTTTTTTAGAGCATACTACATTTTGTATCTTAAGCACTTTTAACTAAATTTTATAAAATTCTACGCTGAATTTACTGCGGTCTTTGGAGTATAGAAAAGCAATGCAATATGTTTTATCTATTGAAAAATAAATACAAGTTTACTATAAAATGTGTTTTATAAATTGTATGATTTTAAATGAGACCAACTATTAAATATTTTTAAATGTTAAATCAGGGAATTTGGAAACTTTTTTCTGCACAGTGGTAGAATTTTATGACTCGAATTAATAAACATTTTGAGTACTAAACACTTATCTTCATAAAATGAAGGAAAAATTTCTTAATATTAATGAAAGCCTTCATAATTTTAATGAAACTAATTTTTAAGATATTTCTTTATTAAGTTCATGAAATATTTAAAAAAAAAAAATATTATGTAATTTTTCAGTCGTTTTTTTCAATAGAAATTAAATGAAAAGTTTTTGTGAAACTTGATTGATTTCATGCAAATAATTTTAAATATCATGCTTATAATTCTCACAACCCATCTAAAAATCGAAATATATATGAGCATACATGATCATACATGGGCATTAGACCGTACCTCAAAAAAAAAGTTCACCGTACACCCTCAAATATAAAGTATTTTAACAAGAAAATTTCGAAAATGTTTTTTTTTTTTTTGTCCGAACGTAGGGGTCGCCATTTTATATTTTTCTTTATATCTTCGCCATTTACCGTCGGATCTTAAAGTGTTGTATATTAATGTTTTTTGTCTCGCGGAGACCGATGTTTTCCTCGAAGGAGCCATTGACCTCAAGTAACCCGTTCTAGTATTAATCCACCAGATCTCAGTTGCTACCACCTTAATGAACTACCCTAATATTTTAAAATGAAAGCTCGCAAAAAAGCAATAAACTTTTGCTAGGAAAGTATTCCAGCGTATGAGTTTTTGGGTATATTAATTTTTGACAAAACAGCGAAGTGTTAAAGTCAAAATATCTATTTTTTATACTCGTAAAGAAACAGCTCTAAGTCAAAAAGTATTTGACCTATCAAAAACTCCTACGCGCATCCAAAGATAATTTAGTTTTCCATATGCATTATAAATTTCAGAGAAATCCACCAAAAATTTATTAAGTAATGCTGCGTGCCATGGACCTCTATACTAAATATACTATCATTTTGTAAAACTTTGTGTAAAACAAATATTTTTTTGTTCTCCTTAATAAATCTTGTGAAACCCAATCTTTGTTAACACATCTCCGTAAATAAAGAAAATAAAAAAGGAAGTTTTTATATATATGCTTTTTACGTAGGTTTTATCCCTTAAGTAGTATAAAAGGGTGCTTGAGGTCAATGATTTTCGATGTAACAAATTGGTATCATTGCGACAAAAACATTGATATATAATCCTTTAAGATCCGACTGTAAATGCAGAAGATATGACAAAAAAATTAAAAATGCCCTACATTCGGCAACAAAAAAAATTAAAAAAAAATAAAATAATAGTTCCGCTGGAATTATTGGAATACTTTCCTAGTAAAAGTTTATTGCTTTTTTGCGAGCTTTCATTTTAAAATATTAGGGTAGTTCATTAAGGTGGTAGCAACTGAGATCTGGTGGGTTAATACTAGAACGGGTTACTTGAGGTCAATGGCTCCTTCAAGGAAAACATCGGTCTCCGCGAGACAAAAAACATTGATATACAACACTTTAAGATCCGACGGTAAATGGCGAAGATATAAAGAAAAATATAAAATGGCGACCCCTACGTTCGGCCAAAAAAAAAAAAAACATTTTCGAAATTTTCTTGTTAAAATACTTTATATTTGAGGGTGTACGGTGAACTTTTTTTTTTTGCCTGTAAGGTGGTACGGTCTAATGGGCATACATGGTCATATACGTCCATACATGATCTCATATATGACCATATATCTTCGGATCCGAAATTTGAGGGTATATGGTGATATATGTGCATATATTATCATACATGCTCATATATTATTCATGTATGCTCGTATATGATCATATACGTCCATATACCCTCAAATTTCGGATCCGAAGATATATGATCATATATGAGATCATGTATGGTCATATATTGAACAATGTATGGACATATATGACCATGTATTCCCATGTATGATCATATACAGGCCCATGTATGATCATGTATGCTCATATATATTTCGATTTTTAGATGGGAATGAATGATTTAATTTTTTCAAAGCTCAAATTATAAGATTTTTTCAACAAAATACTGTTAATTTAAACAAAAAAAATTACTACAAAATAACCTTAGATTATATTTTGTTTACACAAAAAAAAAAAAAAAACTTTTAAAAATAATAAAGTTGGTTACATTAATCCGGACAATTGAAACCAAATTGGAAATAAAACGCAATATATTTTCAAGATTTCTTAATAGTCCTTCTCTTTCAAATATTCAATGATGATAAACCGATTCAGCAATAAAATAGAAAAAAAACTCCATGAATATTTTGTAATATTTCATTTTGTATACAACAGATATTGAAAACTAAATGTGGTTTTACTCTTTGTACCAAATATCGCCACCGTACTTCTCAATTAACATCAGCTTGTCATATAAATATATTGATATTGGTATATTTAGGTTTTTTTTTTTCTATGATTTTATTAAAGACCATTTGGCTTGTCAAATAAATTGATTTATTATACTGAGATTTAGATCTTAAAAATGGATTAGTTTTATATAGACGTCAATCAATTTGAAAACTGAATACTTTACCAACTACAAGTTGTAGACACTTGTATGTTAAATAACTTTTAAAAGTTTTTCTTTAGCCTTCGAATGTAAGTTTTCTTATATTTTTTTGGTGGTAGATTTTATGTAATTAATTCATTCAATTAATTTTATCGCAGTATATAATAAAAGGTAGAACTAATTTATTAAACAAACAAAAATTACAAAAAAAGTTGTAATATATTTGGTTTGATTGATTTATTTAATAGAGCCGTCACTATTGTTCAAATTTAAGCTCTAACACGTACAATGATGGTAACTTCTTAGTGGAAATAAGTGCTAAATGGAAAAATTAATCAAACTAAGAACTTTTTAAAATACTAGTTGATGCTGCTCAACAGTAAAAATTACTGAAATATACCAAATAGGGAAAATCTATTTTCAATTTATATATTTTATTTGCTTTAAAAATGTTCAAGAGTTGAACAAATTTTAAGAATTTTTTCAAATTAAATTTAAAATAAACAGCACTAGTGTGCGAACAGTTCGATCAAATTAGAAACGGTAATCACTCGGTTTTTGTCACTTAAACTTCACGCATTATTAATTTAATATTATTTTTGTTCACACAATAACACTGTTTTTTCCCATAAAACATCAAAATTAGAGCGAAATTTTAATAGATGAACTCCTAAACTTTAAATTACTTTGAAAAAAGAATTGGAGTAAAAATTTAAGTGTTTGTGATTTTTAATTTATATTAAAATCGGATGAATGAGAATTAGTATCTTATCGAAATTCTACAATAAATGCGGAATTCGGTTACATTTCCATAAGTTATTGATGTAATTAAAAAAAGTTTTGTTGAAATCATACTTGGAATTTTTTCATTGCAATTGAAATTTCATTGCTATTATTTGAGTAATGCTAATGCCAAAACCATACACTTAGAATATTATGTAGTTAACTGTTTGTAGTTTAATAAAAAAGTTTTCCGTTCCATTTAAAAATAAAATAAAAATACATTTATTTTTCAAAGAAATATCTATATTAACTTTTTTTATACATTTGTTCAAAATGATTTATTATCATTTACCAATTTTTTTCAGTTTCATTTATTTTTTTCATTTGTTTGAAATTAAATAAAAATTTACCCAGAAAACGAAAATTTGTGGTTTATTTGGGTCCGTAACACTTATTACAAATTTAAATTTTGTTTGCTGTCATTTTCAAAAAAAATATTCAAAAAATTTCAATTTGTTTTTTTATTTAAATTGGCTGTATATATACAAAATTTTTCAATACAAATTACAAAAAATTATTTACATTAGACCAAAAAAAAGTATTTGTTTACAAAACAAGTTAAAAAAGCCTTGGTTTCGGTTTAGAACCATGTCTTTCTGTTGATGTGCGAATGTGTTGCACAGGGTAGCGGTTGCTCCCTTAGCGTGGTGCAGGTTCGCTTGTAGTACCTTTACTCATTTATCATCAGACTGTTTAATGGATATTGTAGCCAGTCTCTACGGCTGTGCTCTCCGTGACCCTTTTCCTCGGACCTCTTCAGGTCTCCTTGGGCTACCCCTATTTGGGGTTTTCGAGAAAATCGACTTGATCGTCGTTACCCCTGCCGGTACTGCGGCTTTTCCCTTTATAGTTTCGGTTTTCACCTGCGGTTTCTTGTTTACACCTGCAACAGTGGAAAGGCCTAAGTTTAAAGCAATCTTTTGTGGTTCCATGTTTAAACAGCAGCCTCTTTCATGCTGATCTTCATTTTGGATTTGGGATCACTTTCCTTATTGACATCCTTCAACATCAGTTTCAGGTTAATAAACCGGTTAGCAATTAACCTGCCATAAACCTGAACTAACTTGGCCCACGAACTATCGTCTACTGCTATTAGAAGGTGTAGGAATTGACCATTGTTCTTCCTCATGACTACCTTCCAGTTTCTCGCATTCATGTCATTCTGAATGGCTATTAAGCACCTTTTCGTTCGCAGTGTCCAAGCTATGTGGAAAGTAGCCCCGAACAAAGTGTGAGCTAGGAAACTCAGCTTCTATCACAAAGTTCACCTGAAATTTACATTTCCCCTTTTGTTTAAAACTCAGGAAATTCTTCCTAATTCCTACTTATTACACGTAATGTGTTGCTTTCTTTGGAAAGGGGATAGAGGAGAGATGAAAGTTGGTGAAAGATGGTAGAATTCAAATATGGCAACATTGTATTTGCGCGAGATGATACATCTTAGAACAGTTGTTGATGCTTTTTAGTTAATAGCCCTGTTTTTTTATTTTACTTCGGTGGAGTTAAGTGGTTTCAAATCACCGAAGGTGGACGTTGTGATATGTATGAGGAAGAGAAAAATCACACATATTATTTTTTTCTAAATTGATGTTGCCGTCGCAACCGCCGAACCCGCAACCTTCTGTTTAACAGTCCAACGCGCTAACCATTACACCACAACGCCCACAGAGTTGACGTTTGCCTTAAGCCAGTCTGCTGTGTGTCTGTTGGAACAAGCGACCATGAGCCACCCAGTTCGAGGAAAGCAGCCTTCAAATTCTGCACGAAATCCATCGCCATGCTCTAAGGTAGTGTCAATAATAGCTTCCTAAAGTTGCGCTATTTGCACAGAGTTACGTGAATTATTGCCTACGTCGCTGGTTACAAAACCAACCTTTACCATACCTACGATATGGCTGTACATTGGTTTTGTGTTGCCTGGTATGTGGTTTTTTATTTTGGGTTTTTTACCCAAAACGTTTCGCGATGGCTCTCTTCTCATAAGGAGCTTTGTCAAATTTTAATGCCTAGCTATGAGCAAACCCATCAACTAAAGTCCGTTAAAAATGACAATTTTCGGCAGAAGCCATCTTGACAAATGGAAATCCCGTACGGACATCCAGTTTGTCAAAGCATTCTCTTATTGTCGTGACCCCAGATCTACCGTAGCATGTACTTAGTAGATCGGATTCCACAGTTTCCGCATTAGTTTCGGGCTTTTGCTTTTCATGAAAGGTAAGTTGGTTCTCGGATTGCACTACAGCAGTTCCGGAGCCGTTTTTGTTTATGGTAGGTTGCTCAACAGCAATATCGAGTAGCCCTTCAGCATTTTCGGTGGCGGATGCGATTGCATCGGTTTATTTTTTGTTTAAATTGTTTTTACTTGTATCCATATTATTTGTTTTTTAAAATTTAGGGGGGTTTGAAGAACACCACCGGGTAGAGCCCCTTACCCGGGTGAGATAGGTAAAAACAGAGTCCAGAGTCCGCATAGTTACGACCAAGATTTCTGTTTTAAGAAAGTGAACCATTTCTCCGCCCACTTACATTTAATAAAAAATCTAGCGGAGACTTGACCGTACTAGAAAACTTGACCAAAGACCGGCCCCTCTTTCTGACGAAAGAAGAAAGAGTAAGTTCACTACCATCAGTGGTGAAGATACGACACCCGAAGACGTAGATCTCCCAACACAACCTTTGGCTGATCAATGAAAAATTTACTCCTTTCCTATGATCAAAGTATATGTCCGTAATGTGGTACCAGTGCAGACACTACAGCTGTATACCCTGATCTCAGCCAAACTGCGTCCCGACATCATACAGGACAAAAACTGTGATACTAGTTTACCGACCGGCAACCAGAGTGGAGGGTTTGGAAGAGGATTTGCATCAGCGACCGAGACCTACTGACGCCTAGTCAATGTTTTTCAAATTCTTACTATTTTGATTAACTGAGTTAGAGAAATCTTTTTTCGGACTCATTCTAAGACATGCCCTTTTCGTCAGCTGTGTGACAGGTTTTTTGAGTTAGTCTTGTGACAGGTTCTTTTGCGTTAGTCCTGTAACAGGTTCTTCTGTGTCAGTCCTGTGACATGTCACAAAGCACAATTCACACCCTCTTTTGACAAGTTCATCTTAAATTGAACGGTTCCTTTAATGTAAAAGAACCGGTCTGAGAGCAGGTCCCTGTCCCAATGAACCATCCACGTGAAGAGTCTTGTGACAGGTTGGTTTTTCGCAGTGAAGTGACAGAATGCAAATTTTTAATACTTTAACTACCCGATGCACTCGAGCTACCCGTGTTTGATTATTAGCACTGATACAGGTTTCTTCAATTTGGCTCAAATTTTTTACATGTAAGTTTTACACCCAACGCTACAATAATGTTCCTGACAAAAGTTTTTATTCAGACAAAATACTGCAACTTAATGGTATTTTTTGATAAAAATTGCCAACTTTGCAAAGAGAGTTGAAAATTTTCTAGTGGTAAATTGGGCATCTTTTGTGGATTACAGTGTGACGAGTGGGGAAATTTTTCAATAAGTATTCAATATTATTAATATTAATATTACATCTGATTAAGTATCGGTTGGTAAGTTAAGAAATTTACATATGAAGCTGTTGCTTCATGAGCAATTTGAAAGAAATAAAACATTTTGAAAAAATTCAAAAGAAGTTCTGAACTTAATTTATATAAAAATCGGTCAAACCTTTTTTATTTTGAAAAAAAAGTTGAGATTTTCTTATTGACTTAAGAAGTTTCAACGTGTTACTCGGCATCGTTTTGGAGAACATATTCGTAGGATATTGTGTATCGCAAGTTATCATTGAAAATTTAAATATTTGTTCTATAATAAATAAATTAATTTTAACCAATTACTAGCATATTTACTCGCTTAATTACTTTAATTCGAGATGCCCCTAAAGTAATGAGTAGTCATTACCTTCTCACATACAAAAAACACAAAGTAATGGGTGGCAATTACCCTCTCGCTTACAAACGGCTAAAAAATAATGAGCATCCATTACTTTTTGGACATCGCGAGCAAAATTAATTAAGCGAGTAAATAGACTGGTAAGTAGTTGATAACATGTTTTTGCTGGGCAATTATTTGCAATATACAGTATTCCACGAATATGTTCTCTAAAACGAAGCTGAGCAATACGTTGAAGCTGTCTTAATAAAAAATCATAAATATATTTAAAAAAAATCTTAAATTTCTTACGAATTAACCGCGCCCACTTTTTCTAAAATTGAACAAAATATTACATGTTTTAGTCGTATTATAGAAGGCAAAATAACTTCTATAAGTTTCATATTAATCCAACACACTTTTTACTCATGTGAGTGCTTTACATATTTCATAATTTCTAAGTTATACCAAATTTCTTATTTTTCATTTAAAGAAATTATATTTTTATTTCAATTCTAAACACAACACTATAAATTTAACTATGACAGAATCATTTGTATTAATATATTCAATATTATTTTGTATTTTTGTGGAATAAATATTAAAAAATAATAAATAAATTTTGCATACATACACAAATAAAATTACAAAACAACTGACACTATTCAATATCCTTACAAAAACAAATGAAAAAAAAAAACACAAACAAAAATAAAACTTGGAACACCACAAGAAAACTGAAAAAAAAAAACAAAACAATGGAGCTGGGGTATTTTTGCACCCTGGTGTTCATGGCAAAAATGTCAATAAATTATGCGTAAAACCACACAAATCAAAAAGAAAAGAAATTGAAAAACATTTTGGGAAATTGTACACAGAAGTTAAACTTTTACATATTGAAATCACATGTATTCCGACATAGTAGACATACAAATAAACAGTGTTGTGAAAGAGTGTAATCTTTGAATTTATTAATAAATTTGAAGTAAAATTTTTGAAATCAAAAAATTAAAAATTTTATCTACAGAATAACTCAAGACTTTTAGTTAGAAATAATACACACTATAAATGATTTTACGAATACAGCTAGTATCCCAAAATGAAAGTGAGGCCTGTTTGCGGTTGCTGTACTTGAGGTCAATGGCCTTTAGGGCAAAAGATTGGTCTCCTCAAGACAATAATATAAAGAACATAAATATACAATTATACTTTAAAATCCGACTGTAAATCCCGAAGACTAAGCGTAAATTTTAAAAAGGCAAACAAAACAAAAATAAAAATTTGAAATTACCTCACAAAAATACTTTATATTTGAAGGCGTACAGCGCACTCATTTTTTGCCTGGAAGGTGGTACTGTCCAGTGCACACGTTTTTTATGTATACTACACTTATTTAAACTGTATTTTTTAGTTGAATTCTACAATCCTCTGAATGTAGTTAATCCTGGTAAGCGGAACATTAATACGAAAATTTTTTTACATTGGCTGAATAGTTTTCAAAATATGGCAACTCTGTTTTTTGATAAAAAAAAATGGGTTTTCTATCGTTAGAAAAACTGAACTGAAATGTAAGTAAATTTTGGGGAAAATATTTTAGAAAAGAAATCATTATTTACATTTCTGCCTACAATCATAGTAATATGTAGTGATACCGAGTAAAGTGTAGTGGAAAAATGGCAACATGTAAATATAATAAAAATTATGGAGCAGGGGAAAATTATGGAATAACACGCAAAAGTCGAAAGGCAACAACACTAGCAAATCTTTTAGCAATGAAATGAAAAACAAGCCATTGGGCGCCATGTGATTTCTTTTTTTGTTAGTAAAATTTTTTTATTGTTGCTGTTTTTGTTTTCTACTTTTTTTTTCTTTTTTTTCTTAACTAAACTTTTTTTTATACTTTTGTGTACATATTGGTGGCATAGAGATATTGGCGAGAATTGCGAAAAGTTGTTCGTGTGATGCAGCCATGTCTTCCGTTTCCGGTAAAAACAGCACCAGTATACAGTTCCCAGGAAATAAAAGTTTTATTTTTACATTGCCGTTGTTGTTGAAGCACTCATACGTGGGGTGATTATGAAGTTAGCCTTCAGATATTTAGTCTTTTAATAGAGGGATTTTTCACTTTAGACTTTAAAAACTTCTGCACCGATTAAGATCGATAGCATTTTTAAAAACTATCATTACGCGCAAGAGATATTTTTATAATCCGATCTTAAGGTTAAAAATAAAAAACACATGACAAAGGAAAGAAATAGGGCCGAGTTGCAATTAATTGAAATCTGACGCAATAACCTGTTGCAAAATTAAAATCTAAATATAAGACACAATCAAGGACATTTTATCGTCACAACTTGCAATCTAATCACATAAAAATTTATTGCTTTATCTGTTGAATTTTCAATTTTCCCTCATACATAACATAAACATTTATTTATATAAATATACATATTCGTACATTTCCATTTTGTTGGATATGCTGACAAACGGTTGAATGGTCGGACGAATGGACTGACGGATGAACGCACGGTTATACATATATATTTTCGTAGTAATACTAGCTTAAAGTTTAGAAGACAACAACATAAAAAGTACACACATTTTGGCTCCGCTTGCTTTACGATTTAGGTTAGAATGCGCAACCAGAGCCAAAGCCACCACATTTAGTTTTTAACATTGTAAATCTCCAAAGATTATAACATACTATACCCAATTCTCATTTTTTGTTGGGTACTTTTTACCAACCACAACTATTTGAATTGAACCAAATGTATAGTACATAAGAAAGAACACTCCAAGTGAGTTGAATAAGGAAACACATCACTAAAAATATCTAAACTTATTCAAATTATATTTTTAGAATTTTTTAGGTTTGAGATCATAATTAAATGTTACTATGGATTAGAAAACAATAATTTATAAATGTAAGAGAATATGGAAAAAATTGTGAGGATCAACGCTAGAAGGAGTGCCACACTTTCGACCTGAGCGACCAGGTCATCGTCAGCATTATTATGAACCAAATCTACTCATTTCAAGTCATGGTTTGAACAGGTTTATATATCAAACACTCTAAGGAAAAGGGTTATGGATTATCAAAGCGCAGATTGACAGGGTTGCAAATAAAAAATTTCTGACCTTTGACCTGGGTGGGTAATGAGGGACGTTGTCGAATTTTAGTAATATATTTAGAAAATAATCCTTTTAATTTGAACAAAAATCTTTATAATAAGGATCTCAACAAAACTTTGGTAATGGTTGCGATATTCTCATGCGTTACCTTGTAATGATAGCTCGTTACCTATTTTATTATTTGCAAGCATTAAGTAATAAATTACTGATTATTGATTACGTAATATATGATTTATAAATGTAAAGTAATAATTTAAATATTTTTGAAAATCTATTTTTAGATATATTACTTAGTGTTTTTTTGTAAGCAAAAGGGTAATGTATGTTTGCTTTGATAACACTAGCAAAAAAACGAAGCGCAACAATTCATTTAAGTTTAAAGCAATCAAATACTATATGCGTCAATAGCTCAGTGGCTAGAGATCTTGGCTGGCAACCAGAGTTCCCTAGTTCGATTCCCATCCTGACCACATTATCTTTAATTACAAATATTTTAAATAAAATATTTGTAATAATTTTTTTTAATAAAAATTCCTCTTTTTTTAAAAAAATCTATTTTTAGACACATTACTTTTTCCATTCTCGTAACCATATAAGTAACCCCTTACATTATCACCTCTAAAGTAATGGGTATATACATTACTCATCGCCTGTAAAATTCATCAATGAAGTAAGGTGTAAAGTAATCCATCGCCCCCTATGGCTATGCATTACCTTACCCATTATTTGGTAATGTGTGGTTTTGCTGGAATGTTCACGGTAGGTTGGTTATCAGCTTATTTAGTTATAAAATTAAAAATAACCTCTGGGCACTGTGAACACCCTTTAATGTTGGTTATCTACTTATTTTTTTCAATAAGCTGTGCTTACACCAGTGGTCGGAAGAAAGAGAGAATATGAATGTTTAGTGTTTTACACCGTAAGAAATTATTTTATCTTTCTAGACAAATGAATGAATAAATTAATAAATGTTTTAATCGTTAAGAGAATATCCGTATTCATTGAATTGAAATAGTTAATGTTTTTGTTTTCTCTATTATAAAAAATAATTCATAATAATAATTTTTTGATTGCATACAAGGCACTCTACTCTGCCTCATTTAATATATTTAAAGAAAATAATTCTTCCCACTCAACGTTCCACATTTTTAATTTAAAATGTAAACGAAAAACAAAATAAATACCTTTAATAAAAAAAATACCTATAATAAAAAAAAAAACAAATTTTTAGAGTGTACTTTATTTCTTCAACAAAACGGCATATACTCGCTCTGTTGATAGTTGGCATGCTACTCAAAAAGTATATAATTTTCTATAGAGTATTTTTCCCGCTCTACCAGAAATTCAACATGGTACAGAGTTCAGCGGCAACATTTTTAAATGAGAGGGCAACATTTTCAAAGTTGCTAAAGTGTTGAAAAACATTAAATTTGGTGTATGCAGTGCTGCCATAGTGTAATTTTTAATCCCAGTTTTTGGGATTCTTAACTGTTTATCAGTTTTTCAAGAAAACAATTTTTTTTTTTTCAAATTATTGCATTTTTTATAGGTCTTTAGTTATATGTTGCAACAATTAATAGCATATTTATTCTCTTTGTTATATAATTATATTATAATTACCATAGAAATGGGAAATAATGGATATGAATAAACATAGTTGGTCAATGTGTGTGTACACACTTTAATACTTTTCATGCCACAATGTTATGTTTGAATTCGTAACTATTTTTTAACACAATTGCAAATTTTTGTTGTATTTTTTTACTTTATTAGACATGTCTTATTTTAGTAAAAATAAATAGTTTATTGAACAAATATTATATTTTTATATGATAAATCTGAAAAAATATATGAATAAAATAAAAAAACATTTTTTTATGAAATAATCTGAAAAATCTCTAGCATCCCTAAAAACGGCAAAAAATAGTTAATATTGGTTATATGGCAGCACCGCTAAACACTACTAAAAGTTGCCGACCAAAACTGACCTTTGTTGCCGCCAAATTATGTTCGTGTTCTAAGAGAGTACTAAAAAGTTCGTGAGAGAGAAACATACTCTATAGAAAATTATATACTTTCTGAACAGGGATGGAAAATATGGTACAATTGTACTTTTTTTGGTACATTTTTACATTGGTTGGTACCATGGTACTACCGCGGCTCATTTAGTACAATTTGAAATTTTTTTAAAATTTTCAATTTATAACTTGATAAAACAACATAACATAAAGTCGACTATTTTTAAAAGCAACTTTAAATTAAAAACCTGTTTTTATTTATTCAGCTACTATAGTAAAAAATAAAGTCAGTTTTAAGTTGAACCGGCTCTAAATTGGTGTCACATCAAATGTACCAAATGTTTCCATACACATTGTACTAAAATACTCCGAACTGACAACATTGAACAGCTGATTTTAAATTACCTCTCAAAACAAAAAAAAAATAAGAAAATAGTGTATTATTGTTAAAAAGCTATTAAATGTCTTTAAATTTTTTAATAACAAATCCTGAAAAGGTTAAATTGCCCTCCAAGGGAGGCGGAAAACCAGAAAAAAAGGGTGTGACATAAAAATTAGAGTAAAATTTTACAAAGTTTTGTGGGAATTATACGACTATATAAAATTAACGATAAATTTTGTTTCACCCGGTCAATTTAAATTTTTTTAAGTCTTTTTAGTGTCTAAGCAAATCTGACTCAATACGTTAAAATTGTTTAAAAAAAGCGGAAAAAAATTTTGGTACCGTGAGGATCAAAAAAGTACAATTTGTTTGTCTGGTTGGTACAATAACAAAAAACATATTTTCCATCTCTGCTACTGAATGAAATAATTGAATTTTTTGTGCTCTTAGCTGTGAGATTTGTTGACATTCGTGTTGTGTTCGGCCTCTGTGTGCTATCAGTGCCGATCACTTGCTTACACTCATAATAATCCATGCTTAAAAATACAAATACATTTTTCGTACAAGATACAAATATTTTGTATATAAATATTCAAAAACTTTCGTTTATTACAAATTTCATAAAATTATAAATTTTGTAAATAATACAATGATTTCGTAAATTATTTTAAGTATACAATTGTAACATCACAAAATTTTCGTACTCAGCTGATGGTAATAATTTTCATAAGGTTAGAAACTTCGTAAATAATACAAACGAAGTTTTGTTTTTGCACAAAATTATTTTTGCGTTTTAACAAAATATTTATATTTTAATAAATATGTTTAGTATTTTTATGAAATTTTGTAAAATATAGAAATAAAAATTTGCTACTATTTTCGATGTCAATTGTATATAATATATACAGAAGTTTTGTGCTTAAGAATAATTTTCTTCAATAATTTCTATATTTATTCATTTTTGTCAAGCATTTCTCCTTGTAAGTCTTAGCAAATGTCACCAAACTGGGAATCCAACTTTTTGTCACTGTGTTTAAGTGTAGACGTCACTTGATGGAGTCTCTCTCTCTGCACGTCAGACTCAGCTGGTGATTGTTCAGTAAAATTATGGACATGAGAATGCAAAAAATTAACTTTAAGGGACATTTTTGCATTAATACGGTGAAAAGCGGAAATCATTTTTTCTATATAAATGTGACAATCTTCAGCTCGATATATTACTAAAACATTGTCAATTACGCCTTTTACAGAGCTCCATACCTCAAGCTCTTTAATAATAAAAGTGCATCTTTATACATTTATCAAAAAAAAATTCGAAAAAATATCGCGAAAAAAAATTGTGAAAATCTGTATTTAACAGAGTTGAATTGATTTAACTTCAAAATTGATCCCAAAATTATTACATGTATAGTTTTATGGTACTTTAGTATTGAAATTTTCAATCCCGAATACGAGCGTTAACTTTGAAAAACAACTAGCACCATTGAATTCAGTGTACTTGAATTAGCATTACCAGTAGGGTGCCCAGCTTGTTAAAAAAAGTGTAAACTTCGAGCACAGTGTAATCTTTATTATTTAAAAGATAATACTTATGACTTCGACAACAAATACCATAAACAAAATACGAGGCAGATCAATAAGTCCGAGACTTTTCGAACTTCCCTCGTAGTTATATGAAATGCAACACTGCTCCCACCAAGTACCACCTTTTAAATACTACTGTTTTGAGCAAGTTCCGTCATTTACTTTGCGTTTAACAGCTGTTCAAAATATACAACCTTGTGGCTTTTTTTTTAAATGGAACAAAGTGAATTTCGAGTGTTCATCAAACATTATTTTTGCGATTTCAATGGTAAAAAAATGGTTTACTGACTTTCGTTGTGACCTTACAAGCACGGAAGATGCCGAGCGTTCTGGACGCCCAGTTGAGTTCTCTACACCCAAAATAATTAAAAAAAATTCACGATATGGTGTTGGCCGATCCGATATTGAATATGCGATAGATAGTGGAAGACATAGGCATCTCACATAGCTCAGTGATTTTAATTTTGAACGATCACTTGGATATGAGCAAGCTTTCCGCATGATGGCTGCCGCGTTTGCTCACATTCGACCAATAACGGAATCGTGTGACAGCTTAGTTTCCATGGCAAAATCCATGAAGTAGACTACGAATTGCCCCCTCATTCGCCTTATTCTTCGGATTTAGCCCCCAGTGACTATTTCCTATTTCCAAACGTAAAGAAATGGCTCGGTGGAAAGAGATTTAGCTTCAACGATGAAATTATTGATCAAACAAATGCCTATTTTATGGACCTCGAAAACTCCTGCTGTTAAACGCAAAGTAAATGACGGAACTCGATCAAAATTTGCCAGTAGTCTACTAATAGGTGGTACTTGATGGGAGTAGTGTTGTATTTCATATAAATACGAGGGAAGTCAAGAATTTATTGATCCGCCCTCGTACCCTTGAAATAAAATATTAGATCTGATTCAATTTTCTTAAATCTAATAAGATATTATTGAATCTAATTAGATCTGTTAAAAGATCTGACCATATATGATAAGATATGGCATATGTGATATTAATTATGGCCAGATCAGATCAGACCCAGTGCCAGATTTATTCATTTCTAAAGTGATCTGGAAAGTTTTGTGCCTTTTGTGGCCAGATGTGAATAGATTTGGTCATACCGGATCATATCTGGTGCCTGATATGTTCATATCTGATATCAGATCTTAGCCATTTGAGCCGTTTTCAAAGGCACCAAAATTAAAATATATATTAAAATAAAGATTTTTTTTTTAATTTTTGCTTTTTCTTATTGAATCTCATGAGATATAATGCTGATTATATATGTTGTCCCAGATCTGCTAAAAATTTAATTTAGATCTAATTAGAACACAAAATTGTCTACAATTTTGAGATTTAATTAGATTTGGTACAAATACGTCCAATGAGATTTGTTCGAGTCTGATCTTTGTTACACGAAGGACGAACTACAGGAGTTTTTGTTATTATGAGTATAACATGAAAAATAATAAAATGTGAATATCTCACGAAAAGGGGCAGCTAGGAGTTCTTTCCCATTTTGAACCTATTAATGCTGTTGAAACTTCATTCAAAACCCAGTTTTGGATCCATTTTAGTCAAACTTCTTTCACCTTTAAGAACAAGTGTAAAAAAAACTATGTTCGATCATTCGAACGTGATACTTTCCTTATTCAGATACTCCAGAATTTGTGTACTAGCAAATATTAATATACACACACACACAAACACATGTTGAATTATATGTAAGTAAGTATGTGTAAGCGTGTTAAGTTGTGTGTGTTTATAATTTGGTATTTTTGGTGTTTTTGACCATATTTGAATATCCATTAGAATGTAGTTATAACTGATTTGCCAAAAACCAACTTAAGAAGAAACAAACAAAAACAAATACTTGCATGTGGAAGTACGGACGCAGCGGCAGCAGTAGGAGGGAGAATTTGTTTTGTTAGGATATTCATACAGTTGGAAAATGCTTTGTGCATGTGTGATTTATGGTACGCGTGAGAATTTATGCAAACAATCACATTTTATCCTAAACTTAGAAACACATACACATACACACAGCCACACATAACGTATGCAGACAAAAAGATTTTTTGGCTTCCAGTCTAAACATCATACATCATTATATATTTTTGGCCATAACAAGAAAATAGTCAAAAACGAGGAAACAATTTATTAAGAAAACAATACAAATTTGTGTTTAGTTAGTTGTTTGCAAAACCTGCTCATGTTCAAAAATCTATAATTGAATTTTTATTTCCTTTTCTTGTTAAACTATTTTTGTTTTTTATTTTTCAATTTTGTTGTCGAAAATACGTGTCCGTTTAACGGCCATGCACAGTCATGTGTAATATGGAAATTCTCTAAACAATTTGATTGCGAAAGTTCAGGATATTATTAGTTTAAGAAAGCATTTGTAATTTGTTTAAAGTATTTGTAAATTTGTATTTCTGCCTGTTGGCTAACTCTCTGAATATTTTTCTTCTGATTGAAAGTCATTAAAATCTAACCTGTACAAAATATTATTTGGCCGCTGCTTACGATGAAATAAATCTACTTATCCTTTCTTTGTGACGACACCTAAGGAATTATTGCCACACTCATCATATTATTTGGGTAAAAACAACCAAAAATCAGTTTCAACTGGTTAAAACCCGTTCAATTGGTTTTTTTATTTAATTCAACGCCTTTTATCTGCTTTCGAAAGTTTTTTAAAAATGCAGTAATTAAAAGTTGATTTACACGTCGACTACGCTTAAATACTATAACTCAGTATTGGGCTTAAAAATCGGCAAAAGAACATGTTGTGGTTGTTTTTAAATATTGTATTTAGTGTGGGTGCGATCTGGCTAAATTCAGGTCTTCAATTTTCTATGAAATTTAATGAATTTTTCAAATATTTTTCAAAAAAATTTCAAGACCGTTTGTCAACCGGTATTTAGTTTAGCATTTATTTAGCTTTCCCACACAGGTCCTTAATGGAATTATTTAAATTGTATATATTCTTTTAGAACAATAAAATTCGTGATTCCAATTGTATTACTTTTTTCTATACGACGCGTACTACACTCAATCTATCGTTGACCTTCGATTTTAGGTTTTGTTCCGGAATATTTTATAAATATTCCATACAAATTTAAGTAAATATAGACTAGCTAAGTAGTTATAGATATCGCTACTTAAAAATTTAAAATGTATAAAAATGCTGCCAAGTCTTAAAAATTGTTGTCTTTTCTCTTTTAAATGTTAACAAAAATATTTGTTATAAAAATAATTGAAATTTTTGTTTTTATAATTTGATAAATTTTTAAAAACAACAAAAGCTAACAAATGAATTATACGTTTGTAAGTAAAAGTAGAGCGGGACAAACAATAAAATTGCTCTATTTTGCGTTCCCGCGAAGTCCATATAAATAAACAGCTTTCGTACAAAGGGCGGCCCTAAATGTTCAAATTGTATTTGTTTATAAAAAATTAAGAAAAGTCAGGTGAGTAGAGATAGTCGTTTTTTTACAAGTAGTTAGAGATACAAATATAAAATTCGAAAAAAACGAACCTATAAACTTGCTAAGAAGTTATGGATATTATAGTTCGTTTTCATTACTTTTTTGTTTTTGATTTCTAGATATCATCACTTTTTAGAAGGTTTTTGCATAAAAATAATGGCGCATTTTTTTTTTTTTTTTTTTTGAAAATTCCATTTCCGCCTAAAGGCACGGGGCCTTTAGGCGCCTCAAATCGCAAGTTTTGGGTGCCTTATTTCTTACAAAAAAAAAAGGTTAAATATATGTCAAAACTGACTTCACTATTCGATTCTACAGAAAAACTTAGGCCCATAAGCTTTTTTTTAATTTTCGGAGTGCACCAGAATGCATCTTTAGAGTGGTCCAAAAAAAAATAATTAAAAAAAAATTAAAATACTTTTTTTTCATACAGAATGAAAAAATACTCTCATGTGAGAAAAATGGTCCCAAAGTTTTAATTTTATACTTACCTGTTCAAAAGTTATTAAGGTTTAAAAATTAAATATTAATGAATTCTATTCCTTTCCACAGCAGATAAAGCGAAATTTTACCAACAAGTTTTTAGGTGCAAATACAAGTTGATTGAATATTTTTAGCTGATTCGTTGGCATTACAGAAACAAAACACAAAAAATATACACATTTACCCTTAATCCGTCTGATTATTTTTTCAGCTATTAAAATTATAAATTGTTGTAACTCAAAATCAAATACAATAAAATTAAAATAATATTTTATAAATCCAAATCAAATTTTTAACCTTCATAACATTTGAACGGGTTGCTATAAAATAAAAATGTTTGGATAATTTTTGTCAGCTGAGGGTATTTTTTCATTGTGTATTTAAAAAAAGAAATCTCTTCATTTTAAAAAAAAAAACTTTTTTGGACCACTCTAATAGTGCATTCTGTTACATTCTGAAAACTAAAAAAAAAAGCTTATGGGCCTAAGTTTTCCTGTAGAATCAAATAGTGAAGTCAGATTTGACATATACCAAAAATCTGCGAATTGAGTCGCCTAAAGGCACGTGAAGGAGTTAGAATTTAAAAAAACGCCACTATTTTTATTGATGCAAAAACCTTCTAAAAAGTGATGATATTCAAAAATCTAATTTTGAAAATTAACTCTAATGGATATAGCTGCTTAAAGATTAAGACTTTATAAAAATACTGCCAAGTCTTGGAAATTCTTGGTTTTTCTCTTTTAAATGTAAATAAAAATATTTATCATAAAAATATTTGAAATTTTTGTATTTGTCATTTGATAAAATATTGCAAACAACAAAATCTAACAGATTAATTATGCACAATATAATTGCTATATTTCGCGTTCTGGCGAAGTGTATCAAGTGTACAAAAATAAAGAAAAGTTTAGGTATAGTCGTTTTCCTTACAAGTAGTTATAAATATAGAGACAGAATTCGAGAAAACAAAGAAAATATTTAAGTCAGAATCGCCATAATAGAAATTTAAAATTACTTAAAAAAGATCAATTCAAAAAATACCAAACGCAATTACAAAAAAATATTGAAATTCAACAAATATTTATTTAATTTGGTGTTTTTAAATTTCAATTGATGTTTTACGAATTATATTTGGAGTCATTCTAAAAATTTTTGAAACAATCTAATCCTTTTTAAAATGGTCTCTGGCTTTGAGTAAAAATTTACACGTATTCTACGTTCCCGTGGTATCTATTCTGTTTTTTTGTTACTCCAAATTCGATTTAGGTCACGGAGTATGACGGCTATATATAGAACAGCGGCTTCAACTAAACACGCTAAACTTTATTCAGAAAATGAACATGGGAAATGCACCAGAATATTTATGTGGCGATATCTAAGAATTGCGCAAAACCTCGGGCTGCAACGAGTGCCAACTAATACAATGCAACGATCCTTTTTTTATAAGGGTCTTAGTATGTACAATATGTAAAAAATTAAGTAAAAGTAAATATTTTTAGGCGGAAAAGTGTACAATTTTTAAAGGATAATACCTCAGAACTTTTAAAAATAATTTGTAATCAAAATGTAATAGAAATAATTTAAAGTAATAAAAATTACTAATAAATACGAGGGCGGATAAATAAGTCCGTGACTTTTCGAACTTCCTTCGTAGTTATATGAAATGCTGGTCCCATCAAGTACCACCTGTTAATATACTGCTGTCAAATTTTGAGCAAGTACCGTCATTTACTTTGCGTTTAACAGCAGGATTTTTCGAGGTCCACAAAATAGGCATTTGTTTGATCAATAATTTCATCGTTGGAGCTAAATCTCTTTCCACCGAGCCATTTTTTTAGGTTTGGAAATAGGAAATAGTCACCGGGGGCTGAATACAAAGAATAAGGCGAATGAGGGGGCAATTTGTAGTCTACTTCATGGATTTTTGCCATGGAAACTAAGCTGTCACGCGATTCCGTTGGTGGTCGATTGTGAGCAAACGCGGCAGCCATCTTGCGGAAAGTTTTCTCATACCCAAGTGATCGTTCAAAATTGAAACCACTGAGACATGTGAGCTGCCTATGTCTTCCACAATCTATCGCACATTTAATCTGCGATCGGTCAACACCATATCGTGAATTTTTTCAATTGTTTTGGGTGCAGAGACCTCAACTGGGCGTCCAGAACGTTCGGCATCTTCCGTGCTTGAAAGGCCACAACGAAAATCAGTAAAACATTTTTTTACCATTGAAATCGATGGTGCAGAGTCCCCATAGTATTTATCAAGCTTTTCCTTAGTTTGATTGACTGTTTTTTTTTCACAAAAAATAATGTTGAATGAGCAATCGAAATTAACTTTTTCCATTTAAAAAAAACCACGAGGTTGTATGTTTTGAACAGCTGTTAAACGCAAAGTAAATGACGGAACTTGCTTAAAATTAGACAATAGTCTATTAAAAGGTGGTACTTGATGGGAGCAATGTTGCATTTCATATAACTACGAGGGAAGTTACAAAAGTCACGGACTTATTGATCCGCCCTCGTAAAGAAATAATAAAATAATAATAATATTTGTTATGGAATATTATAAAAAAAGATTTATTTTCCCAATTTTAGGCTTTAGTACCATTTTTATGTGAATCAAAAATTTTTTTAAAGTCCGGCAACCTCAGGCAGCCGAGTTTGAGCAAAATCGGGTAAAAAAATTTACCCAATTTTGATGTGGAATCTTAAAATTGAAATCATATTTTTTTTTTTAAGAAAAATAAATAATTCTCATAACATAATGGAAAAGCAACCATGCAAATTGTGTTGACCAAAAAATAATTCTATTGTGTATCGTGAACATGATCAACCTTTTTGAAAAGCAATAAATAATATATGAAGTGCAAAGAAAACTATTTTTATATTTTTAAATACAAAATGCAATATTTTATCTTTCTATATTTACATTTTATAAATGCACACATTTTTGGCTTTTGTTTTATGTAATTATCAGAGATAGATACAACAATCTTCCACAAATGTACTTTTTATGTCTAGGAAGAGTTGTATTTCGATTTCGGTTTAACTAAACCAAGTTTAACTCACATCCCAAAAACTTGGCCTAAATCTCTAGGGGGTCCACATCTTTCACTCGCTATTACATATCACTCCAAAAGAAAAATGGCAAAACGAGGAACCCTATTCTCCACTTAATGATTTATTCTGTTAAAACCGATCCTGAAGATATGTGATATATTTATATAATTTTTTTTGGGAATGGAATCACTGTAAGTCATCGATTCGATTTGATTTGATTGATTATAAAACAATGAATTAATACAATAAAGATTATTCTTTTAGTGTTTCGAGCGCCCCGGTAGGCTAGTTGGTAGCGTGCTAGCTTATCAGTGCGGGGGTCGTGGGTTCAATTCCCACCAGAGGCTCTGGTCTGTTTTCGCTACAACGAGCCGAAGGCCTTTGTTGCTAGAGCTCGGTTAGGGTATTAACATATAATTTGTAATTATATGATTAATAAATAAAATAAATAAATATTTTAGTGTAGAGAATACATTTTATCACTGTGACCAACTTTAAATAGTAATTCCCCAAAATGTTTATATTTTATGATAAATGCAAAACAAAATGAGCGTGATGTGCATTCGAGATATACATAAATTTAAAGTTGGCATTTACAACAAATAAAGTCCTTGAATAAAACAGGACACTATTTACTTATGTATGCCCATCATCCATAGCTACTTATGCACAAATTCATTCATACATACATAAATATACATATATTATTATTTTCGGAAAAATGTAGATTTCATTAATTCATAATTGACAGCGTTATCATAGCCATGGATGGCATGCGGTCTCAAAGTGTATTAGGCGTCACGTTGCTAGCTTGTGTTTCTTACTTTCTTGCCATTTTTAATGTAACGTTTTTTACATTTTATGCTGCTGCTTTTACATTACTTTTTTTTTTAATCCCTCTCGAGGATGTTGACTTCAGAGCTTGTTTATTATTAATAGTTTTTCTTGTGACTACTACAGCTACGACTACTATTGCTACTATTTTGCGTATACGAATTATAATCCTGCTAAGAAAATAAAATATACATGTTTTTTGCTAAGCAACTCTCATGAGCCTTTTGTTTACATATTTTGAAAAATGGTGTTGGTGGCAACCGCTAGTAAACAATGATTTGTATATTTTCTATCTTTTTCTTTTTATAATCGTTTTTTCTTTATTATGTTAAGGCCAATCATAGTCGCATGTAAGAATATACACTCGCGGAAAATTGTTGATTTAATTTGTTTCTTATAATTATTTATTATAAATTTAGGTAAACTTAATAGATCTTAATTTTACTACTTACGCCTATCAGGCTGTATATAAGAACATTCGCATTTAAGATTTCTTAGCTTTTGATTATTTTTGATGCATCAGTTTTGGTATTTCAAAGAACGAAATCATTTATTTGCCCGTGTAAAATAGATTAGATTCGATCGGATCTGTTTAGATTTAATTATATATGGTTGAACCTAATTAGATCTGGTGCTAGACTTTATCAGATATTTTAAGGTACATATGGTATATGTGAAACACTTTATGGCTAGATCTGATCAATCTAAAGGGATTTGGAAAATTTGGTAATTTCTGTGGCTATATATGAACAGATCTGGTCATATATGATTATATCTGGTGCCACATCTGATCATATCTGATACCAGATCTAGTACCAAATCTTAGCCATTTCATCTGTTTTTAACAGCACCAAATGTATATTTAAATAAAGATGTTTTTTATTGAATCTGATTAGATATTATATGTCTAGATTAAATAGGATCTGATTATATATGATGCGCCAGATCTGTCTCGATTTGAACAGGTCAAATTTGATCACAAATTTGTCCCCAATTTCGAGATCTAATTATATCTGGTACAATTAGATCTTATGAGATCTGGTCACATCTAATCTTTTTTACACGGGTATACACAAAAAAAATTTACAAAATCCTGTTTGTATTATTAAACACACACCATTTTTGTAAATACAACATTAAAATTTATAAATACAAATAACTTTTTTGTAACTTTTTATTATTTTTTTTTTTTTTTTTTTGAAAAATAACAAGATACAAACATTTCAAACAAAAAATTGTTAGAAATCAAATTTAAATTTAAAAAATACGAGGGCGGATCAATAAGTCCTTGACTTTTCGAACTTCCCTCGTAGTTATATGAAATGCAACAATGCTCAAGTACCACCTGTTTATAGACTACTGGCAAATTTTGAGCAAGTTTCGTCATTTACTTTGCGTTTAACAGCTTTTCAAAACATACAACCTCGTGGATTTTTTAAAAATGGAAAAAAAGTGAATTTCGAGTGCTCATTAAACATTATTTTTTGCGAAAAAAAAAACCATTAATCAAACCATCGAACAACTGGATAAATACTATGGCGACTCTGCACCATCGATTTCAGTGGTAAAAAAGTGTTTTTCTGACTTTCGTTGTGGCCTTCCAGCACGGAACATGCCGAACTTTCTGGACGCCCAGTTGAGGTCTCTACTTCCAAACCAATTGAAAAAATTCACAATATGGTGTTGGCCGATCGGAGATTGAATGTGCGATAGATTGTGGAAGACATAGGCACCTCACATGGCTCAGTGGTTTCAATTTTGAACGATCACTTGGGTATGAGAAAGCTTTCTGCAAGATGGCTGCCGCGTTTGCTCACAATCGACCACCAACGGAATCGTGTGACAGCTTAGTTTCCATGGCAAAAATCCATGAAGTAGACTACGAATTGCCCCCTCATTCGCCTTATTCTTCGGATGTAGCCCCAGTGACTATTTCCTATTTCCAAACCTTAAAAAAATGGCTCGGTGGAAAGAGATTTAGCTCCAACGATGAAATTATTGATCAAACAAATGCCTATTTTGTGGACCTCGAAAAATCCTGCTGTTAAACGCAAAATAAATGACGGAACTTGCTCAAAATTTGACAGTAGTCTATTAGCAGGTGATACTTGATGGCAGCAGTGTTGCATTTCATATAACTACGAGGGAAGTTCGAAAAGTCACGGATTTGTTGATCCGCCCTCGTATTATTATTAGTGCCAAACCTTTTCCTATATGCAATAGAAAAAAAAAGTAATTTTCAAACATACTTGTAAGTCAATAATAAAAAACAAACTACAGACAATATGTAACATTTATTTTACTACGAATATGGGAACATTAGACTGTACCAGAAAAAAAAAGAAAATTTAAGCTCGCACATAATTATTAAACTTTTGCTAAGAAAGTATTTCATTAATTCCTGCAGAACTATTGGAAATTTATTGTATTTTATTTTTTTGTTAAAGAACGTAAGGGTCACCCTTTTAAATTTTTCTTCATATCCTTGGTCCTAAGATCAAAACTTTGGTCTCCCCCAGACAAAGCCTTCGATATATCATGCTTTAAGATCCGACTGTATATGCCGAAGAATAACGAAAAATGTAACAAGGCGACCATTTGGCAAAAAAAAATCGAAATTGCCTTGCAGAAATACTTTATACTAGAGCCCCCCATTACCCGGTTTTACGGACGACCGGTCTACCCGGTCAGACCGGTTTTAAAACCGTTCGATCGGTCTTTACGGGCTAGGCCGGTCTTCCCGGTTAACCGAGTTGTAGTACTTTTTCCAAATTTACACAAAAAAATCAGATTCATTGTGACAACCAAATTTCTTGTCAACCGAATGGTTTGGTTAAAGCCACCGATATATTTGTTTGTGGCGACCGAAATTCGATTAATACAAAAGAATTTTGTTTGAAACCATATATTTAAATAGGATCTGTAATATTTTTGGTAGCCACAACCAAATAATTCGGTTGCTGCACCCATATTATTCAGTTGGCAAAAAATTCGATTGTCACAATGAATATGTTTTCTCTTTGATACTATTTTCTTGTAATTAAATAATTGAAAAATTTATGTCATATTAATGTATGACAGGTACAAGATTTTCTGAATTCAAGAGCCAGTATAGAAATATTTTTGTTCCACAAGTTAAAAAAAAAAAGATTACATTTTCAAGTCAGAACTACATCTAAAATATTTCTGCAAATTTTTAGTCCATTGTAAGCCAAGTCATAAAAGCAACGTACATGGAATCAAACAAGATCGTAGCATTTTCATATAAATATATGAAAAGCGCAGAACTTCATAAATTAAACAGCGAGTTACGGAACATTTTTGCTTTACAACTTAAATTAATTTGTTCTATTGTCAATATTGTTTCTACCAAATTCTAACCCATTGCGAGCAATGCACTCTTTTTGCCCGTCTAGGTTACATGTTTGCAATGATTGCTCAAAATTAAAAAATCGTTAAAATTTAAAAAATCGCTAAAATTGAAAAAAGGTCAAAATAAAACTGTTTAAATATAAATTAAAAATAAAATTAGAAAAATCTACAAAAAAGAAAGAAATCGCCAAAATCGCTGAATTTCACAGAAATTTAAAAAGTTGGCGAAATTTTAATAAAGCGCCAAGATTTATAAAACACTTAAAAAACAAAAAAAAAAAATAAATTAAAATAAAAAAAATTAAGAAAGTTGATAATTTTGGGGAAATAATTTGCCGGTATGTCACCAAATTTAAAAAAAAAATAAATGAAAAAATGTACAAAATTGTTATAAAATCGCTAAGTTTTAAATGAATTTTAAAAAAGTTGCTAAACTATAAAAAATCAATAAAAATTATTTTCAATAAATTGGCAAAATTAAAAAAATTTAAAAATTAACAAAATTGAAGAAAAATCGCTTAAATGTGAAAAAAATTAAAAATCACTGAAATTGAAAAAATCAATAAAATTTAAATTAAACCAAATCGCTAAAACTTAAAAAAAAATTAAAAATTTTAAAAATCCCCTACAATTGAATCATTGAAATTAAAAATATTACCAAATCACTAAAATTAAAAAAAATCATCAGTTTCAAAAAAAAAAATCTATATACATATAAATGAAACAAAATCACCAAAGTTGAAAAAAGAATGTTTAGAATTGAAAAGAAAACGATACAATTTTAGAAACCGCTTCAAGTTAAACAAGTAAAAAAGGGCTAAATTCGGCTGTGCCGAATCTTTGAATACCCTCCACCAATATCCTAAAAAGATGTTCTCTTCTGTTTTTGATACAAATAATATAAAAAAAAACTTTTGAAGTCAAATTATATAGGTGAAAAAATATTTTGAGGTGAAAAACTTTTTTAGATATGAAAAGAACTTTTTTGGTGGAAAAAAAATTTAGAGGTGAAAAAAAAATTAAGTGGTGAAAAAATGTTTGAGGTGAATACAAAATATTTACTGCTAAGCGACTGGTGAAAAAATATGAGAAAATATGTTATGTATCAGTCGCTACTATGAAATTGTACTAAATTTGTATGGGCAATTTAGGGGCACCTTTACATTTTCACTACTTTTTTTTAAACATGGACTGCACAAAAAACACATTTTAAAGCATAGTTTTTGTCTAATACTCTGTGGGAACTAGCTCTGCAGCTGAATATGCCTAATGGAGAGAATGCACTTTCTGATGTGCCACGTATTGATAAATAGTTGCAACGAATGTTCTTTCTTTAAAAAATTAAAGTGTGTTTGTAGGACAATATGCCTAATCGAGAGAAAACAGCAAAGAAATTAAGTTATTAAAGAATGAACATGAGTTGTAACTATTTGTCAATAGATGGCCCATCAGAAAGTACATTCTCTCCATTATTGATTTTCTATTTTCTTCATAACATAAATGAATATTTATAAAAACTATGAAAAATATATGTTTTATGTGCATATTATACCTTAATTTTTTAAATCAATATTCATTTAGATGTTTAAGAGTACAATTTTGCACTTTATTCATGTGTATTTTTTTTTCATAAAAGAAAAATTAACATTAATATACATTTGCGAATCCCTCAATTCTCAAAAATACAAATGGAATAAAAAAATACTATTTTCCTCTATGAAAATTTCTTTTTTGACATAAAAATGTCAAAAATTATGTAGTAAGTCTACTAGCAACAACTGAATGCATTATAATTTAAAGTATGTAGTTAATTTTATATTTTTGGTAAATAAATTAATTGAAAGCCTAATCCAAGGCTTTATCGCCATGGGCAGGATATAGTTTTAATGTGATTCTGCGCCACCTATTCAAAAGTAGCGGCACTAAAGCAATTATGCATTATGCTCTTTCTTTATATATAAATTTCTTTGGACCTAGCCATGGGGCAGGGTATTGTTTTAGTTAATTCAGCGCCACCTATTCAAAAGTAGCGGCACTAAAGCAATTATGTGTTTTGCTCATTCTTTAGATATAAATGTCTTTGGTTACAAAAACAAAAAATACATTTTATTGAATGAAACGAAAAACCAACAAAGCTTAACAGAAAAACCCAATCTGGTTTACTATATCTCCTATAGTAGCCAAAGAATTGGCGATAATTGAACGGAAAATTCTAAGAAAATTTTATAAAACGATCTTCAAATAGTTACGTCTATGAAAATGCCGATGTTCTACCCTTCTTAGGTACTCCATGTCGTTGCAAACCAGATTTGTTGAGAAACTTGCGCTACACGATAATATGCTTGTCAGACAAATATACGAAAGCGAGAAAAACACCAACTGGGCTGGATCTACATATCTTTCTCCTGTCGGTATAATTAATGGACGTATTAGCGACGATCCAGCTCCTCTGGATCTTACCTCATTCTATATGAGCCCATCCTCCGACAATCATAGGGGCTGATGATGATATACGTATATACTAAATTTTGCATGAATTGTAATATGAATATGTTTTGTCAATTTATGTAACGAACTTTTGTTATTTAGTTTTAGTAATGTTATTTATTTGGTTTTAGTAATATTATTTACAGAGGTCTGCTCTGTTAGTGACTTTAACTTTGTTGCTTTTTACGTTAACATAGTTATTAGAGTAACACACATGTAGCTCTAAGAATGTTATTATTCTCATAGTATGTAAGACAATAAATGTAATCGTACAAGAAGAAGACTTAATAACATTTTTACTTTCTTAACAGAAAAAAAAATAGATACAGAAAAATTGTATAAATTTGTATGGAAAATTTAGAGGTACCTTCACATTTTCACTCATAACTTTTGAACCGCTAAACCGATTTTGCTCATTTTGAATACCAAACTGCTCGGGAGGATGTTGAATAATCTAGGTAAAAATGGGCACCCCCGCTTGCGTCTTCGCGTCGTGACCGCCATTTCAACAGACAGACAGACGGACAGACAGACGGACATCGCTAAATCGACTTAAAATTGCATAAGGATCACGAATATATATAAAGGGTGTCCCAAGAAGAAAGCAATTTTTAAATCTGGCAACATTCGAAGTGTCATTGTTTGACATTTGAACAATTGTTATTGTTTGCTAGTAGAAGGTACGAGGTTAGTAAAAATGGAGCGCTACACGAATGAACAACGCATTCTCATTGTGAAATTGTTTTACCAAAATGGTGAAAGTTTTGCGGCTACAGTTCGCAAATTGCGATCAATTTGGGGTCACAATAATGCTCCAAAAGAGTCAACTGTAAAGAGATTAATGGATAAATTTGCCGAAACTGGGTCTGTTAGTGATGTAAAGACAACAACGCGCCATCGACCAGGTCGATCGATCGAAAATGTCGCAGCTGTACGTGATGATGTCGCTCAAACTCCATCCACCTCAATTCGACACCGAGCTCAGCAAATTGGTGTCTCCAAATCCACTTTGCAGCGAATTTTGACGAAAGATTTGCATCTTCATGCATACAAAGTTCAATTGACTCAGGAACTGAAGCCAGCTGACCATGGACAGCGAAAGGAGTTCGTTAATTGGGTATTGGAGAGACAACATGAAAATGCTGATTTTGCCGATAAAATCATCTTCAGTGACGAGGCCCATTTTCATCTTGATGGCTTCGTCAATAGGCAGAATTGTCGCATTTGGGGTGAGGAAAATCCTCGAGTGATTCACGAGAAGCAAATGCATCCTCAACGTGTCACTGTGTGGTGTGGTTTTTGGGCTGGAGGAATCATTGGACCTTTTTTTTATGAGAATGAGGTAGGTCAAGCGCAAACAGTCAATGGTGTTCAGTATCGTGAAATGATAACCAGTTTTTTCTTGCCTAGAATTGAAGAAATTAATGTGGAGGGCATGTGGTTCCAACAAGACGGCGCCACATGTCATACAGCCAGAGAAACAATTCAATTGCTGCATCAGTCATTTCCCGGTCGTGTTATTTCGCGTTTTGATCTCAGAATTGGCCGCCTAGATCGTGCGATTTAACACCATTAGATTTTTTTCTTTGGGGTTTTTTGAAGTCGATGGTTTACGCGAATAAGCCGACGACGACTCAAAGAGGAAATTGGACGCTGCATTACTAAAATACCGCAGCATTCATGCAAAACGGTCATTGAACATTTCATTAAAAGATCGCGTGCACGCCAGCAAAGCCGCGGCGGCCATCTGCACGATATATTGTTCCATACAGAACCTCATTCTGTCTACTTTACGATATAATAAAGTTTCACGATTTTTTTTGAAATATCTGTGTTTTATTTAAAATTTGAAAATTGCGTTCTTCTTGGGACACCCTTTACTTTATGGGGTCTTAAACCTATATTTCGACATATTACAAACGGAATGACAAACTGATATATACCCTCACCATATATGGTGGAGGGTATAAAAATAGCTAAAGTTAAGAAAACCCCAAAAAATTGCTATGGTTATAAAAAAAAAATCTAGTATTAAAAATAAATTCACTTCTACTAATATTTTTATTCAGTGTATGCAAAAAAATTTTAATGGTTTTATATTTAAACTATGACGTTACGTTTATAAAAAGGGAAAATATAAGTATTTTTTGTTTATATGAGGATGGTGGTTATGGTGAAAATTATCCTTAAGTTATGTAATCAAAAACATTTGTTTCATTTTTTTAATATAATTTTTATTCCTATCGAATGTAACACATTCATATACCTTCTTATGTATGTATGTATGTATGTATATATATGTTAGTATGTATAAGTGACTATAATATTCGTTATTTTGTTTTTTTGTTATTTGCAAATATTCAGTGTGGTTTTGTTAATCTGGCGCTCATTGTTTATCAAGTCTTGACTTGTATACGTGAACAATATTTCATTTCTTTACAATAAAAGTTTTATATTTGATAAATGATTTTATTTGTTCCTTAAACTCAAAGCTCATAAACTTCGAAAATATCTTTTAACAACAACAACAACAACAACAAATATAATAATAAATAGTATATTATGGTATGGTAGCTTCTTCTCTCCCGCCCCATTTTCTTGGTATTGTTGCCCTTTTCTTTCTATTTTTGAAATACAAAACACAATACTATGACAGCTAATGGGTAAGAGGTACTATAATCATTTATAAAAAAAAGTAAAGAAAAGTATATCAATATGGTAAAAATTATAAATATCATGATTTAAAATAACAGATATCAAGATAATTTGAATATCGATTGACATGTATAATTCTGAAAGATATTAATATTGGAAATGTTATCAGTTATAGCTGTCAATAATTTAATTAAAGTTAGTAAACAACAAGAAAAGCTTAAGGCATTGTATTATGTACCATTCCCAGTCAGGAAAAAAAACAAAAAATGGAAAAGTGCTGGCACTGTAACAGGTGCTGGCAAGTGTTGGCAAAAAAGACAAGTTGTTCAAAAACCTTCGAAAAAGTACAGGGGGAAACAAAATTAATAAACAGCTTGTTCACAAACAAAAAAAAATTTTTAAAAAAATAATGAAAAAAAAACCAAAAAATGTATGCCTGTAACCAGACTTGAACTTGAAACCCTCTGGCCACAAAGCTTTTACAATCATAATTATTATAAAAATCAATAATCTCCTAATGCATTGATTCTTATACCGTTGGCTATTTTTGGTTGAGTATTACTGGTACAATTCTTTACACTCACCCAAAAACAGTCCGCAACGGCAACTGAAAATTTTGCTGTTATTACGGGTATTTTTTGCTAATCTTAGTACATGTCTGTAGTACAATAAAATTTGTAAAAAAAAATTTTGCTGCTGCTAGTAAATTTTAGTAAACTTTTTGTAAAGTGGAATTTAAAATCGGTTTGCTAAAATCAGCAAAAAAAAATTAACTAAATATTATTAATATTAGTACATCAAGGTTTTTTTATTTTATTAATTTTTTTCAAAAAATATTTTAGAAAAAAAATTCAAAGGCTTAAAAATTGTAAAAATAAAATAAACGAATTTTGTTATTATTTCTTTTTGAAAAATATTATTATAAATCAAATTTTAATTGTTTAAGGTCTGATTTTAAGAACCAAAAGAACTTGTTAGTACTATTTTAAGTGGATGTCCTATTTTTAGACATAAGTCGCTATATTCAGTTACGATTCCTTTTTTAATATATCTAAGGCAATTTAAGTTCGTAGGTGTAAGTTTTAATAACAAATAATAATTTCTTTAATATCCACATTTTTAAGATTAGTAAATTTTTTTGCTAATTTTAGCAAATCGGCGTTCAATAATTTGTAAAATGATTTTTGAAATTAGCAACAAAAATTTGTAAATATTCTGTAATTTGTAAAATGTAAATAGCAAAAAGATTTGCTAAATAATAATTTTTTTACTAAAAATCAGTTCAAAAATAGTAAAATGAGATTGAAAACCGTTTACAAATTTGTATACTAACTTTTTTTTCTGAGTGTAACAGTGTTTTTTTTTTCAAATCACTGAAACTTGTGTAACACAAACACTATTAAAACCTTGCTTACAAATGCTGGTAAAGTGTCTGATATAAGTGTTACGGCAGTAACTAATTTTTCTTGTACCACTGCTAATTTTTGAATGGATAATACTCTTATAAAACGATCTAATTGAATATGAAGGACTTATGTTGAAAGTGGTGTAAGTCCCTTCTCTTTAAACTGAGTTATAAATACATTTGTAAAGTTTTTATTAGGAAACGTTAGATTTATTACTCTTAAATTATTTTTAGCTAGGCTGATACATGTATTTCGATTCGAAAGAATTGGAGCCTCCCAAAAAAGTAGATCTCAACTAAAAAACCTACGGAAAAATATTTTTCGCTCCATTATTGGCTTCTTAGAATTGTGTTTACATAATCAAGTTGTTTTCTTAACAAGCACTATGACGTTACAAAAATTTAAAGGGCAAAAATGTTCTGCTTATATAACAAAATAGAAATACTTTGGATCAAGTAATATTATTTTACAGTTTTAGTTTGTTTTAGATGCATATTTTGATTGTTTTTGTTTTTTTTTTTTTTGTTTATTTATAACGAACTATCAGTCCACGTATAATAATCATTATATTATTATTTTATATTGAGCTTAAGATCTTGTTTGTATAAAAATAATAATGATTCTTTATTTTCCAATATTTCGTCTCCACATTGGGTGACTTTTTCAGGGAAATAATTTATTTTTTTAACAATTAAAACTTATATATATAAATTAAAAAAAAAAAAAGGCGTGAAATTATACAAACAAGATCTCAAGCATAAGTTAAAAGAATAATATAATATAATATTCAAGATCAAATAAAAGAAAATAAAGTTATAATAATTATCTTTATACAGGCTGACAAAAATCGTATCAGAACCAAAAGTTTTGATTTTATTGGGTATTTTTTAATAAATTATCGGGGTTTACACATGATATATGTATACATAGATGGTATAATTTGGTAATACCGCCCGACGAAATTCAATTTTTAGTTGCACTTATAAGAAAAACCGATATACGAGGGCGGATCAATAAGTCCGTGACTTTTCGAACTTCCCTCGTAGTTATATGAAATGCGACACTGCTCCCATCTAGTACCACCTGTTTATAGACTGTCGAATTTTGAACAAGTTCCGTCATTTACTTTGCGTTTAACAGCTGTTCAAAACATACAACCTCGTGGATTTTTTTAAAAATGAAAAAAAAATGAATTTCGAGTGCTCATCAAACATTATTTTTTGCGAAAAAAAAAAACCGTCAATCAAATCAAGGAAAAGGTGGATAAATACCATGGGGACTCTGCACTATCGATTTCAATGGTAAAAAAATGGTTTACTGACTTTCAAATGACGCTGAACATTCTGGACGGCCAATTGAGGTCAATACATCCGAAAATATCGAAAAAATCCACGATATGGTGTTGACCGATCGAAGAGTAAAAGTGCGTGAGATTGTTTATATCATAGGCATTTCATGTGGCAGTGTGATTTTGATTTTAAATGATCAGTTGGATTTAAGAAAGCTGTCTGCAAGATGGGCGCCGCGTTTGCTCTCAATTGACCATAAACGATGAAATTATTGATCAAACAAATGCCTATTTTATGGACCTCGAAAAATTCTATTTTTTGGAAGGGGTACGAAAATTGGAGAAACGTTGGACTAAGTGCATCGAGTTAAAAGGAGATTATGTTGATAAATGATTTTTTTTGCAATAAAAACTGTATTTCATTCAAAAAGTTACGAACTTATTGATCCGCTCTCGTATTGTCAAAGAAGGGACAAAAATGAAATACCCATATTTTCAGATTTTCCTTATACATTTTTTGAGTAATAGTGTAAACCGTAAATTAATAAAAACCCGTGTTACAAAGATACAATCTAAACAGATATTTTTAACTATAATTAGATTTGGTACCAGATCTGATCATATAGGAGTTATGCGATATACTTTATGGATATATCTAATTATATCTATTGCTAAATCTGTTCATATCTGAAGGACTCTTGAAAATTTGATGATTTTTAGGGGCCCGATATGAGCAAGTCTGGTCATATGGGATCATATTTGGTGGCAGATATTTTCATATTAATATCCAGAGGGGACAAATTTTTCGTTTTTACTCATATTTGTTATATTCTGTAACTTCTTCTTAAGATTTTTCAACTTTAAATTGCTTTTTTCACATTTTTTTTTTTTTTTGCTTCAAAGTGCTTTTTTAATAAAAACAAATATTTGTTCTGCTAGTTTTGTTCTTTAAAAAAAAGTGCTTTTCCCCAAATTTTTACTTTTGCTTGTTTTCTGCTTTTGTTTTGCTTTCTTTGGTAATATCACATCTAGTAGCCATTTGAGCCATTTTCAAAGGCACCAAAATAAAAATGTATAAAAAAGTAAAGGTGTTTTTTTAATTTTTTGATTTCTTATCACATCTGATGGACATGTGATAATAATGTGCATAGCAAATATAGGCAGGTCTACCTATATGGTGCGCCAGATCTGTCTAGATTTGATCGGATCTAATTAGATCTCAAATTTGTCCCCAATCTTAAGATCTAACTAGATCTGTTACAATAAGATCTAATGAGATCTGTTTAGATCTGATTTTTTTACACGAGATGTCTCTATTTTTGGAAATTTAATATTGTTTTTGCTTAGATTTAACGTATGTATGTATGTTCTATTAAAAATATGAAGTTTCTATTATCATTGTTTTAGAATCACAGTTTTTTAAGTTTATTAAAGCATTTTGTTATTTTTTTCAATGCGACTCCCTTAATAAAGCCTAAAGGTATCAAACTTCATATTTTTAATAGCAGTTGTAGGCTGTTCTACAATAATTTCCATTATAACATTTTTTTATTTCCGTGTTGCGATGTTTTTTTATATATGTACACAGAGAAAACAAATTTATTGTGACAACCAAACTTTTTTGCCAACCAAATGGTTGAAGCCACCGGTATATATATTTTTTATGTATCAACACTCATGGGTTGCCCTTTATGAATGCATTACATTGTGCTGATGTCAGGAAAATAGGTTATGAGAAGAAGGAAAAAGGGAGTAGTGTTTTTGAATATTATAAACTTGGATTTCCCCATATAATAATTGTCAGGGAAGACCTCTGCGGGGAGTTTATTCCACATACGACAAGTCCGACTTATGAACGAATTTTCCCTGTAATGTGTTGTGCGGTTAACTGATCAATCGACCTCAAAGGGATGGGCTCTGCTGGACAAGCGAGTATTCCGGACAAAAACCCGGGCCCTAGGGATAAGTTCACTTATCTGAGCAGAGCATATCCTATGGTAGTATCGATAGAACAGTGTTACACAGCCCACATTGCGTCGATGCTCCAATGAATCAATAAAACTGGACATCCTACTATCATTGATAAGCACCGAAGCCCTTCTTTGAACACGGTCCAAAAGTTCGCAAATAGACCTTGAAGCACCTGCCCATATATGGGAGTTATACTCCAATTTTGGTTGGATATAGGTGGTATAGATAGTAAGGAGATCGGATGGGGTGAAGTACTTCTTGCACAGTTTTAAAAAACCTAGACACTTGAATGCTTCTTTCGACACTTCAAAAATGTGTTTATTCCAACGGATATCACACTGAATTCTCATGCCCAGAACATCAAGTTTCGGATTCCTCAATATCGATACCCTCCAATTGGACAGATGACGCTGGAGACTCCACAACACTATGAGTCATCATACAACATTGGGTCTAATGTGCATTCAAGTCCACCCTATTTGTACGACCCCACTCTGAAACTAACGAGAGGTCCCGATTAAGTGTATCATTCATGATTTGCCTTCTGACCCCGACCTCTAAGAGGCTTGGCCTGAAAATGAATGGCAAATGTTACTGTCATCAGCAAAAGAAAAGATAGGGTTGAAGGTCATTCAGAATGTTAAGAAAGAGATAAGGAGAAAGAACAGAACCTTGCGGTATCCCTGAATTTAACTAAAACTCGTCGGATGAGATCCCATCTATTACAACACGTTTAGAGCGTTCTCTGAGGAAGCTCGAAATAAATCAAGAGAAATCATTACCGACACCAAAAGCAATTAGTTTCGATAAAAGTGCGCCGTGCCATACACGGTCGAACGCTTTGAAAATATCTAAAGCAATCACCTTGTTTTTACCGAACCGGTGAATGGACCTACTCCAACGCTCCGAGAGGAACGCTAACAGGTTTTCGGTAGAACGGCTTCTACAAAGCCATACTGTTGATCGCTCAAAAGTGAATTTTCTTTCATATAATTCGAAAGATAGTAATTTTACATGCTCTCAATGACCTTCGAGAGCGCAGAACATATTGTGCAGAACATATTGCACCGATATATTTGTTTGTGTTAACAGAAATTCGGTTAACTCAACAGAAATTCTTTTAATACAACAGAATTTCAATTAAAGCAAAATATTTCAATTATTTCAGCAATAGTTTGAATACCACAATCAAATAATTCAGTTGCTGCAACCAAATCATTCAGTTGGCAAGGAATTCAGTTGCCACAATGAGTCTGTTTTCCCTGTGTATTGTAACTCTGTATACAAAACATGAACAATAATCCATACATTGCATTGGGACTCATTGCAAGTGAAATTCATCGGTAAACTAAGTTTTAAAGTAATGCAATACATTACCTTACACATTATTTGGTAATGCGTGGTTTTCCTGGTATATTTTTTAATAAGTATTGAATCTTATCGATTATAAAAAAAGCACTACAAATCATGATCACAAAAAATTTTAAATAAAAAATTCGAATGAAAAGCTTATTACTTGTTGAAAAAAAAATTACAACAAATAAAACACAACAAAAAATAATTTACAAAAAAAGTGCGAAAACTTCAAAGAAAAAAATGCATGGTGCTACGCAGTAGATCAACAGACATCATACGTTTACAAAAAGACATAAAATTCGGAAGAAAAAAATTAAATAATACAAACATACGCAACATCATTATAGTCAGAGTAGGGAAAGAGTGAATTCTCATAAACCCACGTAAAGTTTAACTGGCACATAAAGTTTAACTGACTTAGAGTTAAAACTAGTTTAATGTGCAAAAAACTATTATTATAAATTTTTATTTAGTTTTAAAAGTTTTCCAAATAAAGGAATAAATGTTCCCCAGCAAAAACACACCTTACCAAATAATGAGTCTAATAATCTAAACTCCAAGGTTTTCACCTATTACCCTTTATATTATAATTCTAACTTTTTTCATATGGGATGTCCCAAAAGGTAAGGTGTTCTGCTTACGAGCAAACTTACGAACAAATAAAGAATAATGGGTTACGCTTATGCATAATTGACCAATTATTATTTATTTTTCTGTAAGAAATTGAGTAACGCATTTTTTCTTAACTCCTGGTAACCAATTATAATTTAGCTTTGAGTAAGCGACAAGGTATTGCGATGCAGTGTTGTGAATCCCCATTTATAATATGCTTTTCTTTCAAAAGTTGATAAATGTCCCATTTTTAGTTTTTGTCGTATTTGGCCCATTTTTTAAACGATTTTCTTAAATGAGTATCGACAGATGTAATTGTTGTTTTCACACAATACAAACTATTCAGATCACTATGGTCTCAGAGCCAATAGGATCACCACAAATTCATAAACAAAATATATTTTTGCATAATTTTTGAAACACATTTTCTCGAATCCTATTGAACAACACAGAGAATCAATATTTTGGTAGGACATGATTCATTCCTTTTGATTTACTTTATTTATTACAGGATACTGATACAATTTGGGATATATGAATCCCATGGTCGTCAAAGGTCAAAAAGAAAAAGATTTTGCTCAGTTTTAAACATTTTGTATTCGCATTGAAATTTAAGTAATTTTTATTCGATTTTATTTTTAAAGATGTTTTCTCCTGATTTCAAATTTGCTACCCAAAATTTTCAATATCTTTACAATTTCGACATATTCTATAAAAATGATATTTCGGAATGTTTTAAATTTTTTGTCATATTCGTATCTGAATAACAAAATTAATTATATAAGATGTGTTATAAGACAAATAAGTTAAAATAAATTAATTCGATACTACTCTACACTAATTTGTAGGCTTTTTCCTGTTCACAAACATGATAATTTATTTTATTAAACACTTTTAATTTATAAATTAATAAAATACGCATAAATTAATAAAGTTATTTAAACAATTTACAATGACTCATTATTATTTATATTAATATAATAGAAAAGGTAAGCCATTAGAGGTAACTTAGTATTTAATTCAAAATAATAAAATAAGAAACATATTACAGGTAATAGATTATTTTTATTTTGAAAATAATGCTGAACGTAAGGAGTAACCATTACAAAGTAATGTATAAAGTAATGATATGTCGTTTAAAAAAGATCAGATCTGAACAAAACTAATTAAATCTAATTGTTCCAGATCTATATTAGGGACAAATTTGTAATCGAATTAGATGTGATCAAATATTGGCAGATCTGTCAGATCATATATAACACATATACAATTTGTTCTAAACATAAAATATCTCAGTAGATTCAATAACAAAATAAAAGACAAAGATATGAACAGGTCTGGCATTTGATCTTATCAGATCTGGCCATAAAGTGTATCACATATGCTATATATCATCCTATAAGATCAGATCTGTCACCATATCTAATTAGATTCAATCATATCTTAATAGATCTGAGCAGATTTGATCTGATCTAATCTTGTTTACACGGGCTTTTTAAATCTTAACAAAACAAGTAAGACTAAAATAAATTTCAGTTATATAATTTTAAACTGTAATGAACAAATTTTATTTATTTTTGTTTTTTTTTTTAAGAGGAGCAACACTTCAACGCCATCTGATAAAGGGTTGGCGGAATTGATGAAGCATTTTAGTTCATAGCCCTGTTATGTTATTTTTACTTCGGTGGGGTTAAGTGATATGGCAACACCGAAGGAGGACGTTGCGATATGTATGAGAGATAAAAACTCATACATATTATTTTTCTAATTGATGCTGCCGTCGCTGGGAATCGAACCCGCAACCTTCTGCGTAACAGTCCAACGCGCTAACCATTACATCAATACAAAAGTACAAAAGTGTTTAAGTTTGTATTTAAAATTGAAATTGATGAAATCTTTTTAAATTCTGATCACAAAATACCATAATAACAAAACAAACAAAAAATATAAAAAAACAACAAATCTCATCAAGATGCAAATTTTGCCTTCAATAACAAACAAATGATCACAACAACTTAACGAGATGCCACAACATCTACAAACAACAGAAATTACGTACAACATACAGAAATAAACACAGGGAATACCAACCAGCAGCAGCATCTGCAGTAACAGCATTATTCACCTCCTCAGCATCACTATCATCATAAGCATCGCCGTAGTTGTACTATTTGAAATTTTCATTGTTTTGCTGGAAAATTTTTCCAAAAAATAAAACAAAGAAACCAGCCACGAGAAGCAAGCGTTTAAGTTGCTTATAAACAAATTGTGGGAGGGGGACCCTAATAAAAAAAAAATCAAAGGAAATGTATGGATGGGTTGACTGAATGGTTGGCTGTTTTGATGGGTTAGCATAAAATGTAGGGGGCTAGGGATCACTACAATATATTTATTCGTACCATATTCTTCTTCATCTTTTTTTTATTTGTATTCCATCTACAATCTTGTATTATTTAGTATTTTAGTTGTTTTGCTCTGGATTGTTTTTACTTGTTGTTTTTAGGAACACAACAAATGGTTGGTTATAGGATTAGATTGTGTGGTTTTCTAGTTAAATAACATCGTAAAAACTGGGACCACCTTTGCGTAAAAATGTATATCAAACAAAACATGTTTTTAATGGCAAATTGTTCGAGGAATATCTCAATACGTCATTGTTGTTACTTATAAATTTGTTTGATATTGAGTTTTTTGTTTGGTGTTTTTTAAAAGAGGACTTGTAAAGTTTTTTATAACACAATAATATGTCTGTTAAATAGAAAACATGTATGCTGAAATTTAGTTAAAAAATGTTTAAATTTACCGGGTGGAAAGAGCAAAAAATTAAATTTTAAAATATTGCATTTACAACCACATTTAGGTAACCCCCCATAAACATCGTCTAAAATAAATAGAAAACAGTTTGGTGTAATTATTGCCTTGGTTTATATTTTTTACGTTAAGTCGATATCGCATAAAAAAGTATCGTGTAAATCAAGGATTAACAGTGTTTAGCTTATAATCTGAATGTTTTGCTACCAGACATTGCAAATGCCGGAAAAATATAAAAATAAATTTTTTTTTAAAATAAATTTTTTATGTGGAATGTAAATATTAAATTAGACAACTGAATATAGGATTTCACAACTAATTCGCAACAAATTCTGTGGCTATAACTGCTACTATTTTCTGGATACATAATTGCAATTTTTACAAACGGTTTGGCAAATTTAGAAATATTTCTAATTTTTGGCTTAGGATCAAAATTTTTTAAATTACTAGATTTACTAATTTTTTTAAAGAATATATTAATTTTAACAAAAAAATTAGTAGAGTTATTAACTTTTAACACACTATGTTGTTAGTTTTAATAAATTTAATTCTAAGCACCCATCTTGCAGACAGCTTTCTTAAATCCAACTGATCATTTTAAATCGAAACTACACTGCGATATGAAACGCCTATGGCATCAACAATTTCACGCACTTTTACTCTTCGATCGGCCAACACCATATCGTAGATTTTTTCGTCATTTGTACTTGTGCGACCACAACGAAAGTCAGTAAACCACTTTTTTACCATTGAAATCGATGGTGCAGTTCCCCCATAGTATTTATCAAGCTTTTCCTTGGCTTGATTGACGGTTTTTTTCGCCAAAAATAATGTTTAATAAGCACTCGAAATTCACTTTTTTCCATTTTTTAAAAAAAGCCACGAGGTTGTATGTTTTGAACAGCTGTTAAAAGCAAAGTAAATGACGGAACTTGCTCAAAATTTGACAGTAGTCTATTAACATATGGTACTTGTAGGGAGCAGTGTTGCATTTCATATAACTACGATGGAAGTTCAAAAAGTCACGGACTTATTGATCCGCCCTCGTATAATATTACAAGAGAAAACTTTAACCAGTGCCGAATCGTGCCCAAAGTGTTCGAGTTCTTAAAAATTTCCAAAATTTAGTAAAATATTCCTTGTTCACTTTAAGATCATGAAAATGTTTATAAAATGGAGCACTTCAACATCCTTCCCGTCTTATACAAAATATTTATTCTAAAAGTCTTTTTTTTTTAAACACAATTTAAATGAAAAAGGAAAAGAAACAAATAAATTCGGTTGTGACTGTGAATCTGTATTCTCTGTGCAAGAGATATTTACAATTAACACTATAAAAGCTGAAGAGCAACATTCTTGGTCATAACTGACTAAAATATAATACAAAATTTCATTTTATTAATATTTTTATGGTCAATCCTCGTTCGATCAATACAGACTAACAATAATTCACTATCAAATTCCAAAATTTCAAATAAGCTGCATACAGGTTGGTTGAAAAGTTCCTGCGCTCGAAATGAAAGAATACTGTTTTTGTTACGAAACATATTTTTTCATTCAATATAATCTCATAGAAGCTTAATACACTTGTTCCAATGATCTTCCAATCATTTTATCCTATCCTTATAATGGTTTTCCGGAAGCTCTGCAAAATAACCGTCTACGGCTGCTATGGCCTCTTCATTCGACGAAAAATGTTTTCCACGAAGGAATTGTTTGAGATTTCTGAAGAGATAGTAGTCACTGGGAGCCAAATCTGGTGAATACGGTGGATGTTAAAGCAATTCGTACTTTAATTCTTTGAATTTAGCCATCGTCAAAACACTTTTGTAAGCAGGTGCATTGTCTTGATGAAAAATGTTTTTTTTTCTTCTTTAAACCAGGTCTTTTCTTACGAATTTTTTCATCCAGCTGATCCAAAAGGCTGCAATAATATTCAGAGTTGATTGTTTTACCTTTCTAAAAATAATCAATCAACAAAATTCCTTTTGCATCCCAAAAAACTGATGCCATAACCCTCTTTGCTGATCGTTGTGACTTCACCTGCTTTGGAGCTGAACAACCAGCTTCAGTCCACTGTAAACGTTCTTGTTTCAATTTGGGGTCATGGTGGTAGATCCAAGTCTCATCCATAGTTATAAAACGACGCAAGGAGTCGGTTTTATTCGGCTTAAAACGCTCCAAATTACGCTGAGAAATTTGTTTTCGATCCAGTTTTTGTTGAATTGTTAATGTGTGCGGCACTAACTTTCCCAACAGTTTTTTCATACGTAATTCTTCATGTAAAATATGGAGTACTCATTCGTCTGAGATGCCTATGGCATTAGCAATTTCACGCTTAGTCAAACTTGGATCTTCACTAACCATATTATGTTTTTGGTCGTCCATCGCGTGGATCGTCTTCAAGGCTGGTACGACCACGTTTAATTTACCAGCCCAAAATTCAACGGTGCGTTTTGAAGGTGAGGACTCCTTATACACTTCTAACAATTGTTAATAAATTTCCTTTGCTTTTAAACCCTTCAAAACAAAGAATCTAATGACTGCACGATAGTCAATTTTTTCCATATTAAAAAAAATCAATGACACATCAACTTCAAATGGCTTGTAAACAAAGAAAAAATTGACAGAATGACTTGCAACTTTGCATGTGTTCTCAGGACAGTTATACTAACTTGAAAAAAAAGGTTGGAGCTAGCAGTGCCATCTCTTGATGAGCGCAGGAACTTTTCAACCAACCTGTAAAATAAAAAATTTTGATGCTCGATAAAAAAAATTTTAAATTTTGTACTAATATTAATAATATTTTTTGCTGATTTTGGCAAACAGATTTTAAATTCCACTTTACAAAAAGTTTACTAAAATTAAGTAGCGCCAACTAATTTCTCTACAACACGTCAGCAGACTTGTTGTTAAGATTAGCAAAAAAAATATCGCTAGGCTCAAATTAGCAAAATTTCCCGTAATAACAGCAAAATATTCAGTTGCCATTACAGACTTTTTTTTTGGTGAGTGTATGGGGTTCTAACAGGATGGTGCTGCTTGCTACACAGCTAACGATACAATGGCTCTTTTGTGTGAGAAATTCAATAGCCGTGTTATCTTACGTCGTTGCGATGTTAATTGGCCGCCACGATCATGTGATTTGTCACCGTTGGACTTTTCTGTATGCCGTGGCGAGTATTTGACCGATATTTTGTTTCACACATAATTGTCATAGATCCATCTATCATAATAAAAAATATTAAAATAATTTTCAGAATTTTTTTTTGTTTTATTTACAACTAACTCGTGCATTTGTATTTTTGGTAACCACGTGGTTAGATGGAAAAATTCCCCTTGTAATGACAAACAAATTTTTCTAAAAGAGAAAAATCCTTAGAAAGAAAACTCAATTTTCTTCAACATATTGAAACTAGCGATAATAAAGTATCGGACTTTTAAGCTAGTACCCGATAATTTTAGAAAGGGCTACAACAAATGAAGTTATCTGTCAGAGGAGTCTGTGAAAACGAGGACAGTTTTGGAGTACAAGTGGATGACAAACGCTTACTCTGACAGGGGTCGTTTAAGGTTTTTATGGGTACCCGGATACTGTGGAGTGAAGGGGAATGAGAGGGCTGATGACCAAGCCTCTGCTAACCTTCAAAATCCGAAACCTTTTTGAATGACGAAGACAGAGCTTGGATAATGGGCTACCAACATGCACAAGGAGATCTGGGGATAATGTTGATGCAATCACAAAAGTCCTGTGTGGTAACCCAGACTTTAACAAGCCAACGGTTATCTTGTCTGTCATAGGTGTATGTCACCCATTTTTGGTGATCATGAAGGGCGAATCGCCCTTCCTCTTTTCGACCTAACCTAACCTATTGCAGAATTATTGGTGGTTTTCCACAAAATTCATGATCCCATAACAAAAAATAAATAGCTCTAAATCCTATGGATCATATTTGGACGCCTAAACTGAGCCATTTATTGTCTAAATAGTGTTAAATAACAATTTTGTTTATTTTATATCCATAATTTTTATATGCACCTTTGTTTCCAATATTAAACTTACTAATTCCACATGGCGACCACTTGATATTATCTCTTCTTCCAGTTATCTATTCTTGCACTATAGTTGCATGACATTTCAAGTGTTTTAATTTTTTTTTTTTTTATCTTTCAACTTCTTTTCTTTGCCATTCTTCATATCTCGTTGTTATTATTGTGCCAAAATGTTTATGTACAAAAAGAAAAAAAAATAAGATGCTAGAAAAACCAAGACGATGATGATATTGTTGTTGTTATTGCCCATGTGCGTGCTCCAAATCAAGTAGTGCAATGAAAATACTAAAGACCGCGGGAATTACGCTTGAGTGGATACGTGCGTGTGATGTATAAACAAATATTGCTCCAATGCAGGCATGTACTTTACTACGTAGTCATCATAGTGGATGCCTATTACTTCATAAGCAAGTTTTTGCCTTCAAATGGAAACATGCTGTTTAAAGTTTAAACAACAACAGCAACAACAGAAAGAACAAATAAAGAATTTCAAACACATACGCCACACATAAAAATGCAAACAATAAACACGGGAGCTTTTAGAAGTTAGACCAGACAGTTTGGCGTCTATCGTGCAGGAACAACTCCACCAACAAGAATGCAGAGATATTTGTAGATTTCGATAGAAGGTACTATGGAAAACTTAATAGAACAACAGCAAAACTAATTGTTGGTTTACCTAGATATGACATACATTTGTCACAGTTTCAATTATTTATATTTTATTATTTTGTTCTTGTTTATATTTTTTGATTCTCTTACCCGTGTTTATTGAAATTTGGCATGAGTTGTTTTATATGAAAATTTATTGCATATTGTTGAAGAAAATTAATTTTCCTTGAAATTTCTTCTTTTTTTTTTTAAATAAAACACCTAAAAACAAAAGCTACACATTTTTGGCAACTTTTAGGAAAATACTATAAAGAGTTTCTTAATAAATTTTAAAGATTTTCGGAACATAAAATTCTAAGGACTTCTTAATGCTAGGGGGCTATTCATAAACCCCAATTGAGAACACTAATATCAGTCCTGCCCTTGTAATTTTTTTTGTAAACAATAACAAAACATAGTTAAATAACAAAATTGGACCTGCCAGTGATATGGAATCACGCCAATTGCGTCGAAAATTTTAGTTCGGTCGCGTGCTACGAAGACACGCGAAATTGTTCTGATGTTGTTGTAGGTCCATATTATGAACACAGGTCTTTAAAACGTTTTTACCTATTCTCCCCCGGATTTGGGTTCAGCAGCAAATTCAAAAAAGAATGTCCTGAATGGTTTATGATTAAAATAACTGAATTCATAGATTATAGATTAAAAAATATATTAATTAGCCATTTTTGTGTTTTGCTCTTTTTCACACTTAAAAAAGTTTGTAAGTTAAAAAAACTGAAAATATCATTTAAAAGAAATGATATTTCATTTAAAACCCGGTTTACTTAATTTTCATTTAAATTAAATGCCATTTGTTATTTATTTTTAAATGTTGATAAATCAACTGACACATCCGTAAGAGACAAATGATATAATCAGTTAAAATAAATGTCAAAATTTTACCTACCAATCCTTAAAAAATAAATGTTTTTTTTTCACTTATTTGAAATTATTTCCGTTTTTGTATTTTTTGTTTTTTTTTATACTCGTACAATACAAAATGTATGTATGCATATCAGAGAACTGCAACTGTTGATTGCAAAACGTTCATACGCAATCAACACAAGAATAAATATGTGTTTGCGTTCAAACGCTGAATACACTCCAATACACATATTTGTTGATGATTTTAAATCAATCAAACGACGTGCAAATTGTTGTGTCACTGATTTAAAATCATCGGTCGTTGTTATACCATTGATTTTATTCTGTTCATTCTAGCCAACAATAATTATTTTGTTGTAGAATAAATCAGAAAAAAACAACAAACAACGTGTATAAGTGTATTCACAAAATAGTTTCTTATCTATAAAAAGATGATGGTTTTGTAGAAACACATTTCATAAATGGTATATGTACATTAGGGTGGGACTAAAATGATTTTTTTAAATTTTTATTGGTAATACCAAAAAAAATGTTCTTTGTGAAAAATTTTTTTTTAATTTAGGTCGATATCTCCGGCTCGCCCAATCCGGTTAAAGTTAAATATTGCCTAATTTTCCAATCAAAATAGATGAAAAAAAAATTTAGACAATATTTAAATTTTTCCGGATTAGGCAAGCCTGAGATATCGACCTAAATTTTTTTCCAAAAAAATATTTTTATTTCACAAAGAAGAATATTTTTAGTATTGTATTACTAATAAAAATTCGAAAAAACGGATTTAAGTCCCACCCTAATGTACACAATATCATTTATGAAATGTGTTTTTATTTTGTTTTAATTATGAATACACACATACCCGTCGTTTGTTGTTTTTTCTGATTTATTCAACGCTGACTTTTTGTTGAGTGATTACATTTGCATAAAACATAATCGACCGATGATTCAAACTGATCCGAATTACGCGTTCAATAACATGATGCTGATTTTATTCTACAGTGAATTTTGTTGAATTATTAAATGTGAACAAAAATTTTTGTGTATGTTTAAATTAAGAAAAAGGGTGATTTTCCAGTTCTCTGATGCATATAAAGCTATAAACACTTTTTGTACACTCACAATATATTTTCCGTTACAGACTGTAGTTTATTTAAAAAGTAATACGTAAAGTTTGTTTTTTAATGAAGAATCAATTGAAATTCATAGAAATATATTTTTTAACTATTTGAATCAGTTATTCAAAAAACAAACTATTAAAATTTACAGACATTCAGTAGGAGTTGATATTTTCTGTTTTCTGTTTCTAAAAATTGAAATTCATATAATTCTTTTTTGTTTTTTTACCAAAATAGTTTTTTTTTACCAAATTACAAGAATTTATTCAAGTATACATACACATAAAGCTAATAAAATTATATACATCTGTGTGTGTTGTGTTTTGTAATAACATACAAATAAAATAACTTTCAATTTGAAAAACAAACCATAAAGTAGTTTTTTTTTAACTTTTTGTCAGTAAAAAATTATGGTTATTTTAAACGAATTTCTATTCTTTTTACTACTTTTGTTGGTTATTAAACAATGATTGGAAATAAACAACAAAATGGGTTGAATATAATGAAAAATCAGTAGTCCTCTTTTTGACTGTATTTTCGATTAATTTAATATGTATTTTAAGTTGTTTTTAACGAAATAATATTGTGAGTGTATGAATGTGTTTGTATATGTATGTGTGTTTATGAAGTTCTTGTAATTTGTATTGAAAAATTTTGTATATATACAACCAATTAAAATAAAAAAACAAATTGAAATTTTTTGAATATATTTTTTTTTTTTTTTTTTTGAAACAGACAGCAAACAAAATTTAAATTTGTAATAACTGTTACGGGCACAAATAAACCACAAGTTTCCGTTGTGTGGGTAAATTTTTATTAAATTTCAAACAAATGAAAAAAATAAATGAAACTGAAAAAAATGGTAAATAAAAGTAAATTATTTCGAATAAATATATAAAAAAAGTTAATATAGATATTTCTTTGAAAAATAATTGTATGTTCCTTTAATTTTAAATGGAACGGAAAACTTTTTTATTAAACTACAAACAGTTAACTACTAATATTCTGAGTGCAAACAATTTTCGTCTTAAAAATGAAACGAAAATTAGTCTTTTAATATTCTACTTATAAGAAAATATATAAAGTAAACGAGAACAAAAGAAAATAAATGAAGTAAAAACGGTAAAAGTTTTTGTGATTGATTTTTTATTGTTATTATGACAAAACTGCAACCTTAAACTACATCCATATCATTGAAGGATATTGCTGCAAAGCTTGATGCTATGGAGACTAGACTGGATCTATTACCAGCCAAAGTTTCAGAAGAGGTTGCGTTACATATAGAAGAAATGAATAACAAGATTGCAAATTGCATTAAAAAGGTGGTTGGCTTGGAAGAATCTACTGATTCTAAACTACACAACTTAGTAAAAGAAAATAATGTGCTTTAGCGACAGATTAATAGATTAGATGACTTGGTACTAAAAGCTGGAGAACATTATGGATCAAATATAACAAGGACAGATATAAGTACGGTAAGTACGATATAAGTAAGGTTGGTTGAAAAGTTCCTGCGCTCACCAAGAGCTGGCACTGCTAGCTCCAAACTTTTTTTTTCTCAAGTTGGTATAACTGTCCTGAGAACTCATGCAAAGTTGCAAGTCACTCTGTCAATTCTTTCTTTGTTTACAAGCCATTTGAAGTTGACGTGTCATTGATTTTTTTTAATATGGAAAAAATTGAATATCGTGCAGTCATTAGATTCTTTGTTTTGAAGGGTTTAAAAGCAATGGAAATTTATGAACAATTATTAGAAGTGTATAAGGAGTCCTCACCTTCAAAACGCACCGTTGAATTTTGGGCTGGTGAATTTAAACGTGGTCGTACCAGCATTAAAGACGATCCACGCGAAGGACGACCAAAAACTGCAACCACAGCAGAAATCATTGAGAAGGTACATAATATGGTTAGTGAAGATCCAAGTTTGACTAAGCGTGAAATTGCTAATGCCATAGGCATCTCAGACAAACGAGTACTCCATATTTTACATGAATAATTACGTATGAAAAAACTGTTTGGAAAGTTAGTGCCGCACAAATTAACAATTCAACAAAAACTGTATCGAAAACAAATTTCTCAGAGTAATTTGGAGCGTTTTAGACCGAATAAAACCGTCTTCTTGCATCGTTTTATAACTATGGATGAGACTTGGATCTACCACCATGATACTAAATTGAAACAAGAATGTTTACAGTGGACTGAAGCTGTTTGATTAGCTCTAAAGCAGGTGAAGTCACAACGATCAGCAAAGAAGGTTATGGCATCAGTTTTTTGGGATGCAAAAGGAATTTTCTTGATTGTTGACAATCAACCCTGAATATTATTGCAGCCTTTTGGATCAGCTGGATGAAAAAATTCGTGAGAAAAGACCTGGTTTAAAGAAGAAAAAAATCATTTTTCATCAAGACAATGCACCTGCTCACAAAAGTGTTTTGACGATGGCTAAATTCAAAGAATTAAAGTACGAATTGCTTGAACATCCACCGTATTCACCAGATTTGGCTCCCAGTGACTACTATCTCTTCAGAAATCTCAAACAATTCCTTCGTGGAAAGCATTTTTCGTCGAATGAAGAGGCCATAGCAGCCGTAGACGGTTATTTTGCAGAGCTTCCGGAAAACCATTATAAGGATGGGATAAAATTATTGGAAGATCATTGGAACAAGTGTATTGAGCTTCTAGGAGATTATATTGAATAAAAAAATATATTTCGTAACAAAAACAGTATTCTTTCATTTCGAGCGCAGAAACTTTTCAACCAACCTGTATGTGCAACTTTATCAATAAAAAGTCGGTTTTTGTTAAGTTTAATAGGGCCGTAATAAAAGATTCTCTTATCAAACGATATTATGAACAGAAAGACCTAAACCAGTGCGATATTTACAAAACAGTTGATCACCTTGAGTCAAGAGTATTTTGAAATAATAATTTGACACTTGTTGCTTCAAAAGTACATCATATTTGTCGTCCGTTGCTGCATGATAAAAATATTAAAATGTTCCGTGTGCTTAACTTGGACCTTTTTAAGCCCAAACTAAAATTTAAAAACAATTCAGAAAAAACTTTGCAGAGGAGTTAGTCCATTTTGTATAGTAACAAGTCTACAAAATCATTTAATACACAAACAGTTTTAGAATTAAATAATGATGTTAATGTTGTAGTGGAAATATAATTATTTAATTGTACTTTATTGTTATATTTTGTTTAATCTTTGTTTTCGTGTGAATTGTGTGTTTATATCATATGATTTTCAAGGAAATTCAAATTTGTTCCTAATTTAAATAATAAAACTATGGGTCATATGGTAGAAACATGTAATTTTTGACGGGGCTTAGCAGTGAAAGGTATGAACGGAAATAAGGGAATTTTAAAACAGTGTATATATACAAATAACACAAGTGAAGAATATAATTTGAAAAGAAAAGTCATAAGAATATCACATAAGTTGTGCTTGGTTTCATACTGGAGAATTAACTTGAACTTAACTATTAACTAAAGAGTTATGTTGAAAAATATATGTATTGTAGAACAACCATATAGTTAATTAGAAACCTTTAGTATGAAACTTAACGCTAAAAGTATAAAACATATTATTCTAATATTTATAGTGAACAAATGTGTGCTCACTAGTTGCGGTGAATTTAATTGTAATAAATGACAACTATTGTGATTCTTTACATGATATAAGAGATTGTTTTTTTTTTTTTCTTCTGGACAAGGGTATCCTTAGGAGAGTATAACGGGTTTAATGACCCCGCAGACCCAAGTTGTGGCAGGTATGGAGAGCGTACTAAAATAGTACTTGTGCTCGGGGAAGTCCTGTGGCAAGGCGATTAGATACCGCCCTAAACTAGGTATTACCCGCCGAAAGGCATTAAGATCAAGATTAGTACGGTCTTAATTATGGTATTTCTGGATAAATGCATATGGTACGGCCCCGATACTACTTCTGCCGAAAGGCATTAGGACCAAGCCCAATACGGTTCTAATTATGGCATTGCTTGATACTGTTTTTTGGTACTGTTTTGGGCTGACAGTTGTGACATTCTATGACCTCGGTAGGTGGAAGTGAAATTCCACTGAAATGGCTCATGGGTCAATGTTACGGCTGCCTCCGTCTCGTTAAAACGTACGTTCAATGTTTGTCATCAATTGGTTGGTGGTGTAGGTTCAGATGGATGTTCCTGATTAGTACGGATATGGATCTGCCATAAGACCCCCATAAGGATCTTGTGTCAATCCTCGCATGGCCTTCCTGCATAACCATGGGATCGATACGTAACTACACATTCAGACGGCGATAGCGGCTTCGAGTTGAGACTCAACAAATTTGATGAACAACAACAAAGGCAATCATTTTGGCAATAACATTACCCAAGGGAAGGGGAATGAGAAAAAAAATTAGAAAAACAAGGAGAATGAAGGTGACACGGGTGCGATAAAAATCGTTGACCCATTTGGGAGGAGTAGTCTGTTATAAAGATCGCCGGCGACTCCATTCAGGTATGAGACTCGTGACACCTCAGAGTCAAAGGACTTTGCGTGCCGAGCAAAGACAGGTCTGGAGAATTATAAGGAGCACCTAGAACAGACTAGAATAGCAGAAGATAGAGCATTTATTGAGCTTGGGAGCAGACTGTCTACCATTAATGACATTGTGCCCAACGCAAACAATATACATAAGATAATACGTGATAATCTTAATTGTATTAATGCATTGTATCAGGAACTGAAGGAACCCAGGGAAGTAATACATATCCACCCAATAGGAAATAGCGAGAGTGTGCAAAAGGAAGATAAAACCAGCCGGGCTGCCTCCAAGTCAACGATGCAGGACGGAAAGAGCAAACACCGAAGCTTATACATAACCCAGGAGAGATGAATACCCCAGAGACCCATGGAGTGATAAACGAATAGGAGGTAGTGAGGCATCGAAAGGAGAAGAGGGAAAAAACCCAAACAAAAGAGCAAACAACGGGTTAGTAGAGATCAAGGAGAAGCCCTAGCTGTTAGAACTAGCTCAACAAAATCATATTCGGATGTTATCAAGGAAATGAAGAGGTAAATTGGCCCTACTGCAATCGGGGTAGAGATAAGGCGTATAAGAAAGACTAGGGCTGCATAATTGCTCGTTAAATTTGATAAAGGCGTGGGTCAGGCCGAAAATCTGAGAAATGCTATTGGCAACACTTTTGCCAAGGATGTGACGATTAGGGCAGTTGCCAAAAATAACATAATAGACATCAGGGACATAGAAGAATCAATTGAGGATTCTGATCTCACAAATGCTCTTATGGTGGCGATGGGTATGCCCCTACCCCTACTCCTACCACCACCCCTACCCCCACATTAGGGTTATAACTTTTGACATTTTTATGCAATATCAAAATTTACCTATCCTAGCGGTAAAGTTCATAAAAAAATATTAAGAAACCCGTTCTTACTTTTTCGCGGTTGTCAAAAAAGTTGGCCCACCAACCTCTTTGAAGTTTTGAAAATTTTTTTTAATTTAATTCCAACAAAAATCCAAACTATTGCTATTGTTGATCTTCTAGAATACCTTTAGACGTTTTTTTTATTCATGGTTAAAATCCGCGAATATTTTGGTGAAAAAATATATTGGGTTTTTTTACGATATGGGTATCAAAATTTGCACAACAACGGGCCCGCAATATAAAATTTTTTTCAATATTTTTGATTAAAAAAAATAATAATCCTTGATTAAATTCACTAATGAAATAATTATAAACCAAAAAAAAAACAATTTTTTTTAACTTTGCGGCACATATTGTTATGTCACTTTTTCAATAGTTTTTCTTATGAACGTTTATTGTGTTTGTTAAAATATCACACTAATTTTATATAATGTCTTATAAGAATAAGAACAGTAACGTTATGGTGCAGAAGAATAGCAAAATCTGCCCTAAAAATATTGAAGGTTTGGATTATGACACACCAACATTGAAATTCATACCAATTATTGAAGACTCGTTATGTAAATTAAACAAAATTCAAAATTAAATTAAAAATAAAATATTTAAAAAAACAAATATATCAGAAAAATTTTAGAAATTGTATTTGGTGGTCGAGGTTTTTGTGTCAAAATGACCCGAAAAATTGATTTTTATTATCAGTATAGTATTGCCCATGACGTGGTGATAGGTTTAAAGTTTGCTAAAAAAAAGTTATAACCCTACCCCACATATCCTAATTTCATAAAATTTGTTGTGAATCAGTTGGAATACTTTTTTTGTAGTTCATCAGTGGATTAAATTTTGCTTGGCACAAACCACTTTTAATATCCACTTTAAGAAATATGCAAACATAATTTAAACATTTTGTCCTTTATTAAATGTTATCTTTAAAATCATCATCATTAAAAATTCGAGTCTATAAAAACAATAACGAACAACAATTTAAACAAATGAAATTAAGCAATCATCGTTAATGCCTTAAAGGATTAATCAAAACAACACCAATAAAAACAACAAAAATTCAGAAACTAATATAAAAAAATACCAACACAAATGCAGGCAATTGATGTTACCAATGCCAACAATCAAATTTTGAAGAAAAAAAAAATTCATTGAAAAAATAAAATCAGCACAAACAATTTTCGACACCAAACTCTCACAGCCTCTGTGTAGTTTATGGCTCTATAACAGATGGTCTTAAAACAGGGACACGTTTTGTAGTTTTACCAATCACGAAAGAAGATAAGAAGTTTTTTATGACCAACCCGTATTTTGGTAGACATTCTTTGCACTACATTTAGTACGAGTAGTTAGTAGAATAAAGTAGTTTTAGATAGTAGGAATAGAAAATATTAATATGTATGTCTTTAATAAAAGTACCTGTATTTAGTAAATGTTGTAAATTTCCGTATCAATGTAGAATATGAAGTAGCCATTTGGTAAAAATGGCCATTAGTAAATACATTAAACCTCCTAAAGGAATTCATATTGTATGTAAATAATCTACATATAGAACATCCTTTGATGGCCTTCATCATACTCCACAGTAAAGTGTCGAGTAGTAATTGCTGTAGTAGCAGTTGGTATATCGCAGATTTACACCAATAAGGTTTATTGTTTGTGACCCAATGTTAGCATCCACAAATGTGTATATTTTCTGCATGTACTAACTATACCTTATACTATGCAACAAGAAAGACGAAAACAAAATCTAGAAAAAACAAACTGAACAAAAAACCATCTATGCAGTAACTAGTCAACCGTATAGCCATAGAACACGGTGTCAATGTTGGCCTAAAGGGCGCCAGTTATAACTTACATTCTGTGCATGTATGCCAAACAAATACATGTAAAGACAAATTCACACACACACACACAAATGCATGTGTGTTTGTTTGTATTCGGGTATGCATTTAAAACATAGTGTTGCTTTAAATCCTTGTTGCTTATACTCAAATTAAACCATAGAAAATTGTACTCAATACAATCCCCGTGTATTTGCATTTTTGTTTTTTCAAGGACTTCATTATGGCATGCGGGCATGTTAATTTTATCATTTGATTTGTCAATACTCACACATAAATACTTAATGTATCAAATGCTTTAATGCTAACGTGTGTCAATAAAATTTATACCATGAACGCACCCTAAAAGACTTCTTGCAATTCATTATGTTTCAAATGAATTTTAAACTACCCAGCAAAACCACACATTACCAAATAATGGGTAAAGTAATATATAGCCATAGGGGCCGATGGATTACTTTACACCTTACTTCATTGATGAATTTTACAGGTGATGAGCCTCAAAGTAATGTATATACCCATTACTTTAGAGGTGATAATGTAAGGGGTTACTTATATGCATACGAGAATGGAAAAAGTAATGTGTCTAAAAATAGATTTTTAAAAATGAGGAATTTTTATTAAAAACAATTATTACAAATATTTTATCTAAAATATTTGTAATTAAAAATAATGCAGTCATGATGGGAATCGAACCAGGGAACTCTGGTTGCCAGTCAAGAACTCTATCCACTGAGCTATCGACGCATATAGTATTTGATTGCTTTAAACTTAAATGAATTGTTGTGCTTCGTTTTTTCGCTAGTGTCGTCATCAAAACAAACATACATTACCCTTTTGCTTACAAAAAAACACAAAATCATGTATCTTAAAATAGATTTACAAAAATATTTCAATTATTACTTTACATTTATAAATCATATATTACGTAATCAACAATCATTAACTTATTACTTTATGCTTGCAAATAATGAAAAAGTTAACGAGCTATCATTACAAGGTAACGCATGAGAATATCGCACCCATTACCAAAGTTTTGCTGGGAAGTAATGTAAAAAACTTTAGAAGTAAAATTATGGAGCTGTAAAAAAATTTTTTGAGGTGAAAAACTTTTTTTGGATGTGAGAAAAATTTTAAGGTGTAAAAAAAATTTTAGTGTTGAAAAAAATGTTTGAGGTGAAAAATATTTGAGGTGATATAAAATATTATTAAATTCAAAGCGACTGGTGAAAAAACAATACAAAATATTTTACTTGTCGGTCGCTACTATACATATGTGACCTAATCCGAGAAAAGGGACCTAGTGTGTGAAAATGAAATTTTGAGAAAAACGCATTTAAAGTTTCATAACGCATTATCACTGTGAACACACCTTCAGTTGGGAGATGCGATTTGGTATGGTTAGTTATGATTGGGTGCCGACTTTGGTGACAATACCTTTGCTATTGTTGCTGCTCTGTTCGTTCTCAGCTATATGTTTTCACATTTCACATTTTTATGTTTAAAACAAATTTTCATAGATCAAAATGGTATTATTCGGTTAATTCGTGCAATTTTCAAGTATTGAGCCATTGCAAACTGCATATTTATGTTAAATCTTTCTTTCAAAAAAAATAAATACACATACGAAAAATTGTAATACTGTGTTCTTCAACAACATCTTAATGACTATTCATTTAGAAAATTATTGTATAATATACACATAAAACATATATTTTTGTATAGTTTTTGGCAAATATTCTTTTATGTTACGAACGAAATAGAAAATCAATAATACCCTGTTGCATATTGTAGCAAAATATGCCTAATAGGAAGAATTTATTTTCAGATGCGCCATCTATTGAGAAATAGTTTCAATTAATGTTCTCTCTTTAATAAATTAATGCCTTTGGCCCCATAACTAGGTCCAAAGAAATTTATATATAAAAAAAGAGCAAAATGTATAATTGCTTTAGTGCCGCTACTTTTGAATAGGTGGCGCAGAATTACATTGAAACTATATCCTGGCCCATGGCGATATAACCTTGGATTAGGCTATCAATTAATTTATTTACCAAAAATATTAAATTAACTACATACTTTAAATTATAATGCATTTAGATGTTGCTAGTAGACTTATTACATAATTTTAAAGTCAATTTTTCAAATGTTTGACGTAATAAAAGCATTTGTTTCACATTTTTATGTCAAAAAAGAAATTTTCATAGAGGAAAATAGTATTTTTTTTATTCCATTTGTATTTTTGAGAATTGAGGGATTGGCAAATATTATATTTATGTTAATTTTTTTATAGAAAAATACACAGGAATTAAGTGCAATATTGTGCTCTTAAACATCTAAATGAATATTGATTTAAAAAATTAAGGTATATTATGCACATAAAACATATATTTTTTATAGTTTTTGGCAAATATTCATTTATGTTACGAAGAAAAAAGAAAATCAATAATACTTTACTGCACAATAGCACAATATGGCTAATGGAGACTAGCTCTGCAGCAAAATATTCCTAATGGAGAATGCACCTTCTAATGGGTCATCTATTGACAAATAGTTACAACTCATGTTCCTTCTTTAATAAATTAATTTTTTTGCTGTATTCTCTCTATTAGACAAACACACTTCAATTTTTTAAAGAAAGAACATTCGTTGCAACTATTTATCAATACGTGGCGCATCAGAAAGTGCATTCTCTCCACTAGGAATATTCAGATGCAGAGCTTGTCCCCATCAGCCGGAACAAAATTGAGTATTTGTAAAAAACTATGCTTTAAAATGTGTTATTTGTGCGGTCATGTTTAAAAAAACTAGTGAAAATATAAAGGTGCCTCTAAATTGCCCATACAAATTTAGTACAATTTCATAGTAGCGACATAACATATTTTTTCATATTTTTTCACCAGTTGCTTAGCAGTAAATATTTTGTATTCACCTCAAACATTTTTTAACCACTAAAAGTTTTTTACCACAAAAAATTTTTTCACCTTAAAAATTTTGTTTCACCTCTAAATTTTTTTTCCACCAAAAAGTTCTTTTCACATCTAAAAAAGTTATTCACCTCAAAAAATTCTTTCACCTATATAATTTTACTTCAAAAGTTTTTTTATAGTATTTGTATCAAAAACAGAAGAGAACATCTTTTTAGGATATTGGTGGAGGGTATTCAAAGATTCGGCACAGCCAAATTTAGCCCTTTTTTACTTGTTTTTTGCTCAAATTCTCTGTATTATAACAGAAATACTTTAGTTTTCGACATGTAATAAAATAAAATAATAGATTTGCCTACAAAATTTTTACATTTACATAAAATTAAACTGAAAATTAAGTAAAGGAAATTTAATTATTTTCCATAATTAAAAGCTCATAAAATATTCCAAGTAAATGCATAATTTATGCCAAGCCAACATTATTCTTTTGTTTTTGTGAAGAGTGAACTAAATTCAGCTTTGTCGATATTTTTTAGTTTTTTTGTTCTTTTTTAGAAAACTCTGAGTTTTTTTTTTCAATGTTTGCTTGTACTACATTATTGGTTTTGGCCACCACACAACAAGTGGTGCCATCATGTACCCAAGAGGCTGGACCAGACTGTCAGCCATGCAAGTACATAAATGCTTTCCAATCGTTATGTACACACTAACAATGGTTCTACCATCCACAGTCCATTTTTGGTGTCCTTTTTATTCTCACAATTCTATTTTTTTTTTTTTGTTAATCAACTAACGAACGTTAGGCTGCTGTATTTACTGTTGTTAAAAGTTTTTGAAATTTTTCACTTTTTGCTGGTCATTTGCCAAAATTGATTTTTGGCACTGAAATCTGCAAGATGTATGGTTTTAAATGTAAAATAAACAAATGTTACGGTTTTCAGGGTAAATTGTTATTATTGAAAATTTCTTCATTGTATTTTTTCGCATTTTGTATAGAATGTGAATAATTATTTAACCGGGAGGCTAAAAAGAATTTTACTATTTTTTTTTTTTTAACACAAGATGGACTAGAAATTTTAAATTAAAACTGTGTTACAACTCCATTACAAAGGCATAAGAGACAACATCTTAAAACAAATGTTGATATTTGCGAAAAAGCCATCATAGAGTGGAAAATTTATTGCAGGATATATGAGCGATATGCGCGTTATTAACGGGTTTATTATTATTGTAAGTTTCGAGTTGCATAAGCAGCTCAAAGTATAATTAAATTGTAATCTTTTTTAAATTATTATAAAAGAAAATAATCATTTCCTTTATTTCTGCTTCATTAACAACAAAGAATGTTGTAGTTTTGGAAAACTAACTAAAGACTTTTTAAATCATCTCAATTTATCTTATAAAAAAAAAAACAACATTTAGCACGTACCAAGAACACGAAAAAAACTTAATCTCTTTTGAAAATCGAACACAAAATAAATAAAAACGACATGCGACAAAATAAACACCATTGATACATTAATTTCCCTAGAAATTCAATTAATTAGTAAAGAAACAATGAACACGCATATTAAAACAACACTTGGAACATCTTCCAACAACTAACAATAAGTAAATTCCCCATTAACAGTCTAATGAAAGCAATCTTTAAATCAAAATCAAATATTACATACACGCACATACCACAAGAAATGCATTTTTATTATTAAATAAAAAAAAAATGGAAAAATAATGATAAGGAAAAACATGAAAAACTAATACATGGCCACCCATAAGAAAAACAATAGTTTATATGAAGGTATTGACATGATCTCATCTGTCAACACTAGTGTTTCATGTATAAAACATAAATGATAAATGATCTATCATATGATAATCACACCAGGAAGAAAATGTATTTTCATAAAAAAAAAACTAAAAAAAAAAATATTAAAGAAACAAACTGTGATTATTAAGGGGTTAGGACATTCTTCAATGAAGAAAACTAAAAAAAAAATTCTATATGAATTTCTAAAGTTTCTTACAAACTTTCCTACACAAACGGATTCATGCAAAACAATTATCCGTCTTTAATTTTTTGGCTTTAGATTTTTTGTTTGTTATTATTGTTAATTTATAATGAGCTTTCAACCTCCGCATATTTACAAAAACCATGCCAATTAACGATTTTTAGCTAGACTGGTACATGTATTTCGATTCGGCAAAAGATCTCTTTAGAACCCGAAACGGAATGTTAAGGAATTCGGTAAATCATTTGGTTCTTCATTTAATCGTAAGCAAAGTCCGCTTTGAGATCTAACTGTGAGTCTTTTAGGTAAAATTGGCAATATTTCTGTTATTATTCCCTTGTCTTATTAAAGAAAATCTTTTATCATAGATATTTTAATACTTTATTCCGATGTCCATTCACATCTCTGAGATCCAATCGTGTGCCATTTAATAATTGATTCCGAGGTCCAATCACAGTTGCGTTCTCTTAGTACTTTTACCTGGGTATCTTAGTACTTTTATCCAAGGTCGAAGTTAGAAGGAAATCACAAATATTTTGAAAATATATGTCCAATCGTAGATCTTTCTTACATATAATTGTATATATTTTAATACTTTATTCCGAGGTACAATCTTATATCCTATTTTTTCTATGGTTCCGTCTGAGTTTCTTTCTGAGATCCAATCATGAATATTAAATACCTTATATACAGTCGTAAGTTATTTCTGATATCCAATCGTAGATTTTATAGTACTTTATTCTGACGTCCAATCTTAAGTGTTATCTAAGAACCAGTCATAGTTTATTTCAGGTATCAGTCTTGGTTCCTTTAGTTTTTTCCCCAAAGTTTAATCGTTGCAGTCGTTTATTTTCTACTAGACCTTCAGTCGGGAAAAATTATGAATTCACAACAGCTGGCGTATCTCTAACACATGGTTTGTGTCCTTAATAACTTATATGGTATTTGGGAGGGTAAACACCTGTTATTATTATCACTTAGAAAATGTCGAATTTTGTTTCAATAAAATATCATTTGCGGGAAGTTTTTCTTTGCTTCATTAATTAAAAAAAGAGCAGCTGAAGCACATCAATTGCTCACCGAAGCTGATCCTGAATTTGTTCCAACGATTTCAAAGTTCCTAGCAAAATCATTGGGAAACACTCAAGCAGCAATTTCAGAACGTTTGCAAGCAGTAGGATTCATTAAAAAGCAAGAAAGTTGGGTCGAAGCCAAGAGACGTTGAAAGACAATTTTTCATGTCCGAAATTCTGTTTAAATGCCATAAAACGAAGTAATTTTTGCATCGAATCTTTACTTTATTGTGACGTCCAATCTACTTGAAGTTTTGTGTTGCTTAGGATCAATTAAAGATTTGTATTCCTTACTTATGCTTCGATTTAATCGTTTGTTTTTAAAATTGTTTCCGGAAATTATTTGCAAAACTTCAATATTGAATATTTTAATACTTTATTCAGAGATCCAATCATGACACTTTGAGTACTTTAATTTAAAGTCTTTGCTAAACTTATAAAGGGTGGTTAAATTTTAAGGGCCCATTATGAATGTGAACCACACCTAAACGTCAAGTTTTTTTCTGCATTTTATTTGATATTTCTCAATTTCAGACAAACTTAATTTGAACCATGGAAAGATACACAATCGAGCAACGCGATAAAGTTATTCAGGCTTATTATGAAAATGGGCGTTCAAATCAAAATGCATATCGTGAACTTTGTAAACTTTTCGGTCAATATAATCATCCAAATGTGCGTACAATCGGAAAAATCGTGTAAAAATTTGAGCAAACCGGGTCTGTAGGAGATGTGAAAACACCAGTGCATGCTCGTACAGCTCGTACTGCAGAAAATATTGCTGCTGTTCGCGATTGTGTGGCTGAAGAGCCGTCCACCTCAACTCGTCGTCGTACCAAACAATTGCACCGCTCACGCTCGTCGTTGATGAACATTATGCATAAAGACTTGCATTAACACGCTTACAAGGTGCAATTGACTCAAGAACTAAAGCCCCCTGACCATTCCAAACGTCGTCAATGGGCAAAATGGTGGCAAGAAATGGCAACAGTGTATGATCAATTTTCGAAGAATATCATCTTCAGTGATGAGGCACATTTTCACCTCAGTGGATTCGTCAATAAGCTGAATTGCCGCATTTGGGCGAATGATAATCCAAGAGTGATTGTCAAAAAACCAATGCAACCACAAAGAGTGACTGTTTGGTGCGGTTTATGGGCTGGCGGCATCATCGGGCCGTATTTTTTCCAAAATGAGGCCGGTCAGGCACTTACTGTGAATGGTGTTCGCTATCGTGAGATGATAACGAACTTTTTATGGCCCGAATTGGAAGATATGGATGTGCACGATATGTGGTTTCAGCGGAACGGTGCCACTTGCCACACAGCTATCGAAACAATGACTCTTTTGCGCGACAAATTTAACGGCCGTGTTATCTCACGTGGTGGCGATGTCAATTGGCCGCCTATATCATGTGATTTGATACCGTTGGACTTTTTTCTTTGGGGTTATTTGAAAGAAAAGGTGTACATCGATAAGCCAGCAACAATTCAAGAGCTAAAGAATGAGATAATTCGGCACATTAACGGCATAGAACCTCAATTATGCCTCAGCGTCATAGAAAAATGGTGGTGTGCCGCCGAGGTCGCGGCGGCCATACCATAAAATATTATCATAATAAAAAGAAATGACAGTAATTTCCTAAATAATTTGTGTATTATTCAAAATCAACATCGGCCCTTAAAATTCAACCACCCTTTATTATAAGCCTTTTTTGTAATTAGATCCTTTACGGGCTTTGAAAAATCCATCCCTGGAACTTTTGTCTTTTAATCTAAAAAAAATTTGTTAGGTCTTTCAGTCTTGCTTCCATTCTCAGGCGCTCATTAGAAATATTAACAAAACAATGCTGAAGAACCCACCCCACCTCTTATAACGAAGGTTGTTTTGCACGGATCCTAAGATCATAACGAAACTAAGATATGAGGTAAATACAAAAAAACTTAGATTTTATTTTTTGTAGGTGCAAAATATACAAATTGGATATCAAACGAAATGCGTTTTTAAGATCTATTAGATTCAATTGGCACTATGCACCGCAATCAGCATAGGTCTTTTGAGCTGCCTAGTGCTTCCCTAAAGGTCCAAGCTACCAATAAAGCTAAGAACTCTAACAGGTGAAATATTCCAAACGTCTAAAGGCGACACGAGACGGTTATCCTGGGACCTGAATCTCCTAACACAAAACTTAGGACATTCGCAGAGAACATGCTCCGATGTCTCCGATTCCAATTCGCAAAAAATTTAAAAGGTTGCCAAAGGGAAATTTCAAACAATCGAAATTTCCCCCCTTCAAAACACGTCCAAGTTTCATTAAGGTCTAAGATTCCGCGCAAGGAAATTTTAAATATTTATCGACAACCAAATCCCTTAAGAAAAACAACAACAACTTATCCAAAACAAATAATGAACTATTTTTTATTCCGTTTTCGAGAAAATCTATATTCTTACAAAAAAAAAGAAAATGCATCAATACTCATATGTGTGATAGTGTGATTTTTAGCTGATTTAAATAGTGAGAGTGGTATATTTGTGCGTGTTTGTTAGCATGATGACATATAATGTCATATGTGTGATTATGTGACGCTTATAAAGTAAAGTGCAGGCAACTAACAGATACAATCACTTCACAGTTTAACACATCATATCACACCCTTAATACTGCAGTTCAAAACGATCGATCTATTTTTAAATCATCACCACCACAGCCTCCTCATGTACACATTATTTGTATTACATTTTCCTTAAGACATCAATGTTTTATTATTGATTTTTGATTTTCTTCTTTTGTTTTTTGTTGTTCGATGCATTTATCATCATCATTTGTTTATTTTAAACGGTTTTTATTTTATCAAATGTCTAGTAGTTTTCCAACAAAATACCATACGAGCGATAGATTGGGGGGGGAAACAGTTTTGAGAAATTTTTAATAAACATTGGCGACACACTTCGTTGACATTAAATTGCCCAAATCACCTGAATTAACAAGTCACTAAAACGTGCCCTATAGCGGTAATTAAACAATAGAATGCCAGCCACAAAAATCATTTTATACGATTTATGTGATTATTGACACTGATTATGTTTGGGTGTGAGTATGTTGTATAGATTTTATGAGGGGCCATAGTCATAAACTGATTGCCCTTTATACAGTTTGTAAATATTATGATGTTGCCAGATTAGAGAAAAAACACATAAATCCAATAATTATATATTTACATAACTCTTTATGAAGATCCGTTTTGACAGCCCATCGAAAAAGTAAGGATGTGAAATTTCATATTCCAAAGTTTTATTGTAATTCTTGTATTAAAAAGTTGTATTTATTATTTTGCAAGATCTTGGGAAATGTGGTCCAATCGTTAATTTTTTAGCAATATATATATTCTCATATCCTTTCTTAGGACAGAATTTCTGACTAAAGTAAAATTTAAGTGGCAAATCGAACTAAGTGTTGAATATAAAACTAGAAATGAGCTTTTAAAGTGACCCTACAAACACGACCTCACTCATAATTTGTTGAAAAGTCCTGGGGCCTAATGCCCCCAATCTCCAAAAAGCCTTGGCCCATGAGCGAAGGAACACGAATGACAATTTTACTGTCATCTTCTACACTTAAAAAAGTTTGTAAGTTAAAATAACTGAAAATATCCTTTAAAAGAAATGATATTTCGTTTAAAAACCGGTCTACTTAATTTTCATTTAAATTAAATGCCATTTGTTATTTATTTTTAAATGTTGATTAATCAACTGACACATCCGTAAGAAACAACTGATATAATCAGTTAAAATAAATGTCAAAATTTTACCCACCAATCCTTAAAAAATAAATGTTTTTTTCATTTATTTGAAATTATTTCCGTTTTTGTTTTTTTTTTTTAATATACTCGTACAATACAAAATGTATGTATGCATATGAAGCTATAAACACTTTTTGTGTGAATGTGTGTTTATGAAGTTCTTGTAAATTGTATTGAAAAATTTTGTATATATACAACCAATTTAAATAAAAAAACAAATTGAAATTTTTTGAATATTTTTTTTTTTGAAACAGACAGCAAACAAAATTTGAATTTGTAATAACTGTTACGGACACAAATAAACCACAAGTTTCCGTTTTGTGGGTAATTTTTTTTTTAAATTTCGAACAAATGAAAAAAATAAATGAAACTGGAAAAAATCGGTAAATGATAGTAAATTATTTCGAATAATAGTATAAAAAAGTTAATATAGATATTTCTTCGAAAAATAAATGTATTTTCCTTTATTTTTAAATGGAACGGAAAACTTTTTTATTAAACTTCAAACAGTTAACTACATAATATTCTGAGTTTAGAGATTATGCATATAGGATTTTAAGTTTGGCTCAAAAAGTTATTTAAAAGGTAAGAAAAAATTATCGAGAAAAAATTAAAACTTGTGGCACCTCTGAATTCAGATGAAAGTTATTGGATGAGACCCCATCTACAAAACTCAAAGTATATGCAGAGAAGTCATCACTAACATAAAAAGTAATAAGCTTTAACAATAGTGCTTTATTCCGCACACAGTCGATTACCTGGGAAATATTTGGTGTATAACTTAAAAATAAGAGATTCACAACAGATGGCGTATTCTTTGCACATGGTTTGTGTATTTAATAACTTATAAAGCATTTTGGATGGTAAACTTCTGTCACTTATTCTCACTTAGTCATTGAACGAAAAAGTGTAAACAACAAGTTTCTTTTTTTTTTTGCTTTGAAAATTTTCAATTTTATGCCCAAAAAAGCATGGGGAAGCTTTGCTTTACTTCTTCAATTTGAAAAGAATTGCAGCTGAAGAACATCGAATACTCACCGTGGAGGCATTACTCGATAAAGATTGTTTTCAAACTCAACAAGAACTTGCAAAATCATTGGGAGTCACTCAAACAGCAATTTTAAAACGTTTGCAAGCAGCAGGATTCATCAAAAAGCAAGGAAATTGGGTACGAACTTCTGCTAGCACGCCATAAAAATAAGTAATTTTTCCATTAAATCATTACTGGGGATGAAAAATACATCCATTACAACAGCCCGAAGCGCAAGAAATTATAAGTGAAATCAACGTCAAAGCCTTATATCCATGGCGCCAAGGGTATGCTCTGTGGGACCAAAATCGTCCCATCTATCATGAGCTGGTAAAATTGGGCCAGACGAACACAGGGGACCCATACCGAATACAAATGATTTATTTAAAGCGAGCATTTATTAAAAGATACCGGAATATGCGACCAGACATGAAGCCGTAATATTCCATTATGACGATGCTCGGCCGAATGTTGCAAGATCGGTTAAAAACTATTTAGAAAATATTGGTTGGGAAGGTTTGGTTCACCCACCTTATAGTCCAGACCTTGCCCCGTCTGACTACGATTTGTTTCGATCGATACAGAACACACTCACTTCAGAACAGGGTATTCGAATTGATTCGTTATTGGCCTCAAAAAATTACCAGTTCTTTTGGCGCGGAGTCTATATGTTGCCAGAAAGATGGGAAAAGGTCATAGCTAAAAATGGCCAATACTTTGAATAAATTTATGCTGTACCACTGTTTCACATAAATGCCTAAAATTTTCCAAATATCCCGCATTATACACCCTATGTTTAACCAAATCGGTAAGCGGACGATCTTCACCTCTTCGAAACTAATGTCATCAGTTATCAGGTAAAAAGATTTCTACATAACAGAACAAATTACATTTGGATAGTAATTTTAGAGGTAACTAGCCGCCCTCTTTTTCCAATAATGAGCCCCTTAGTGTTCTATACCAATATGTATTTCTTATATTAAGTTGTAAATTTTAACCCATATCGTCCAAGTGTTCGATTATTCGAACAGTTATTTTAACGCGTTTTTAATTTTTTTCTTTTTTATTTAAGACTCGGAACTATTTATTTTTATACAATTAGATAGTGTAAGGGGTTAGCTTTAAATCTAAATACAAAAGTTCTTATCCACTTCACTTCCTCTTTTATAATAAAGAAGAAGAAAAAACATAAAATTTAGTATAATTTTAAAAACTGAAAACTATGTACAAAAAATAAAAAAGTAAAAATGTGGTTCGGTAAAAAACGATTAATTTTTTAAAATTGGAAACCAAATGTTTCTGTTTTATCACTTAAATTGTTGTAATATGCCTTTGAAAATATAGTGTTCGCGAAACACAAAACCCAATTTAAAAAGATGCCGAACCTTTGTAATTTGCCCATATAAAACCAAGAGAACATTTTTTAATACGTGAGCGAAATCGAAATAGTGTGGTACAAGACTAATTACAAAACATTCTGAATTACCATATTGTTTTTATTTTTGCTGCAAATCAATAAAGGAATGCAGATTGCAATTAATAGGTTTTATTTTTTTTAGTTAACATTTTATCACTTACTCAACTGATGTTGTGTTTTGGAGTAAACAATAAAAAAAGAAGATAAATAGAGACCCAGATTGAATAAAAAAATATTTTAATGAAAAACAAAACTCGGGATCAAAACGCGCTCTTACAAAATATGAGCTTGAGGCAATAATTGATAGTTGAAGCGATAAAGAGACAGAAGCAGCCAAAATTTATATTATACCTTCAGATAAATTAGATGAAAATACAGATCAAGAAGATTTTGATGACAACATTATTCCTATTGGCGATGTAAGTAGTTTATAATTGAAATTATTTTATATACATATTGGAACAGTTTCTTCGAGAGTCAGGTGATATATCGAAATGTGCTGGAACTTTTAAGGTGGAAGCCATTAAAAAAACTTCATGAGATTTCAGCAACTCTTGTGAGACCAACGATAATGTTAATTTATACTCAATGGATTCCTCAAGCTCGTCCAGTGTTAGACAACCATCAAAAAGGAGGCGAATTGCCCCAGGTAAATGACCAACTCCATTATGTTAAACAAAAATTAGCCGATAGCCTAAAGGGAAAAACGCCACTGGATTTATTTAGTCTATTTTTTGATGCTAAGGTTTTAGGTATGATAATCGAGGAAACCCATCGCTACGCTCAGCAGCTGAATTCTGATTTCCTGCTTTAACGATTCCTAGGCATTTTGGTGTTGTCTGGATATCACACTGTGCCTGCAGCTCGTGATTATTGGTCAAATCACCCAACATTAGGCGTTCCTTCTGTGAAGTTATGTATGCCAAGAAATAAGTTCTTAGACATAAAAAAATTTATTCACCTCAGCAATAACTTTAATTAAGACAAGAATGACGAAATGTCAAATGTATTGTTTAATTCTTTTAAAATTATTTTTACTTTATTTCATAAAATATTAGATACGTCTTCTGGGATGCAGATTTGTCAGTTGATGAGCAAATGGTGCCATAATTTGGACGTCATTATTGCAAAATGTTTATACGCGGTAAGCCAATTCGTTTTGGTTATGAATTATGGTGCCTCTGCTCGGCAGCTGGTCCCTCTGCTCGGCAGCTGGACATTTATAACAAAGAAGTTGGTTTAGGAGCCGATGTGGTTCTTCGCTTGTAAGAAAATAAATAGTTTACCTCATGTGCCTTCTGACTAAAAGAAGATTGTATGCAACAGGTACTGTGCGATCAAATACAGAATTTCCGCCCGGAAGGTATACCACTTTATTTTGCCGCCATTTTGGTAAACATTAGTCTTGACAGTTCATATTTGGCGGTCGTGAAGTAGGCACGTAGCAAATTTATTATGGAAAAATATTCGATAAACCAACGTGTTTTAATTGTTAAACCAGATCGCCCATGACAACTTTGATTTTCATGAAAAAATCTTAATGAGTGACGAGGCACATTTTCATTTGAATGGATATGTGAATAAACAGAATAGTCGGTTCTGGGCAATGGAAAACCCTCAAATTATTCATCAGTCACCTTTGCATCCATTAAAAGTGACAGTCTGGTGGGCAATTTGGTCAGGAGGAATCATTCGACCTTACTTCTTTGAAAATGTAAACGGCATAACGATAACTGTGAATGGGGAGCGATATCGTGATATGATTGAAAACTTTTTAACGCCACAACTGCATGCTTTGGGCTTGATTAACATGTGTTATCAAAAAGACGGTGCCACATCGCATACAGCCAGGATAACAATGGAATTACTGCGAGACCTTTTTCCACAACAAGTTATTTCAAGAAATGGTGATGTTGATTGGCCTCCACGGTCGCCTGATTTGACTGCTCCGGACTTCTTATTCGTCATAAAAGTAACGAAATACCGCGTGAAATGTGTGAGAATGCAATGAAAAATGTGCTCAAAAGAGCTCGCATTTGTGAGGCTAACAGAGGCGGGCATTTATTTTATATTGTATTCCATACATAATTGCCGACATGAAATAAAAAATTTATCAAACTAACATCCATTCTCTTTCATTTAATCAAAAATTATAAACAAAAAAAGTAGTATACTTTCCCGGCGGACACCCTGTAGAATCGGAGGAGCTAAGCTGAAAACCGGAAAAAGTTTGGCAAGAGGCAATCATGATTTTCAGTTTTAATTTTACGATGGCAGGATAATAATACAGTTGCCACCAATTTTGATAAGGTCTACCCCACTGTGCCAGCGAAAAGGTGGAAAAAACAAAAAAAAAATAGTAACGGCAACGTTATTGAACACGGTCGCTTTATGAATTACAACCAATAATGGAATGGATTTACATGATAATGCTGTGCAAAATTACAGTGTTGCAATTCGAACAAAGAAGTGGTATTGGCCCTTGTGGATCTCTAATTTAAGGTCTTCATTGGTAAATGCTTGGAAACTTGATTGTTTCCGTCGTCGTCCGCAAAATGAATTTCGAGTGGATCTTGCTTATTCTTTATTGGTGAAACAGAAATAAATTGATTTAACCAGTGATGACAGTGCTCGTGACTCAGTAAGACTTTCAATAATAAGTGTTCCTAAAATAAAGAGTAAGCATCTCATAGTTAAAATAGAACATAATAAGAAATGGAGATATAAACATCGGCACAAACCAAGTTCATTTTTATGCAAACAAATGCAATGTTGCTCTCCATACAAATTGTTTTGAGCCATATCATGAAGGAAAATATTATAAATTTTTATTTAAATAAATATGAATAAAATGCTTAATAGTGGCCAGTGTTTGATTAATCGAACACCATTTTTCTCAAAAAAAAAAAATCTGAAAAAAAAAATTTGGACTTCAAATTACCTAAACTACCTAAACAAAATCTTTCGGACGATTGGGGTTAAGTAATTTATTCTTCTTTGTGAAGACAACTTATAATTTTGTTATGGATCTGTGTAGGAGGACTAGAATATAAAATTCTTCTTCCTATCTTTTAACAAAATAAAATAAGCATTTTTATTATGATTTTTTTTTACTTACAATAAAACCTTATGACTCAATCCTATAATGTAAATGGCTTTTAAAATGGCTATCTGGTAAAAATAGAAATTGTTTGGAATTTAAAAAAACTTTATCTGGCAACACTCAAATTAAAATAAACTCTTGATTTAAAGGTACTTAAATTAGTTAAATTTTTGGCGGTTACACCATTAATAGGTGTAAAGTTTTAATGTTTCTCTACAGTATATAAAACGTAAGTATGTATAATTTTCTTGTTAACACTCTTAAAAACAAAGAAAGATGCCATCAAAGGGAAAATAATGTCTTATGTTATCACTGTTGCATGTTATTCTTTTTTTTTTCTAACCAAAACACAAATATATTTTCTTTCCGCTGTCTCCACTTCCTCTAACACTTTTGTGCTGAGGAGGGGGGATTATATGTATAGAGTGTGGGAAATTGTATGACGGAAAAAGGGTTAATATGTTTAACAATATCCCGGCAATCCATCCATTTAGTTAGTCCGTCATTCATAATTGTATGTAGAGCACGAGTCTACCTGATTATTATGACTTTACTTTAATAACATTATAGCAACAACAACATCGAAATGAACAACAATAATAACACAATTTATATACGTTTTACAACAACATTTTATGATCGACGTGTTGTCGCATAACTTCACATACAATCATACCAGGACCAAAACAACAGCAACAAATATAATGGTGAAAATTAATAAGATGATGATGATGATGACTACAATGACAATGCACTATGGGACGAAAATTCCAATATTATAAAGGGTGGTTAAACTTTAAGGGCTGATGTTGAACGTGAACCACACCTAAACGTCAATTTTTTTTCTGCATTTCATTTGACATTTCTCAATTTCAGACTAACTCAATTTGAACCATGGAAAGATATACAATCGAGCAACGCGTTAAAGTTATTCAGGCTTATTATGAAAATAGGCGTTAAAATCAAAATGCATTTCGTGCACTTCGTGATTTTTTTTGGTCAACATAATCGACCAAATGTGTCCACAATCGGTAGATTGGTGCGCAAATTTCAGCAAACCGGGTCGCCCAGTTCGTTTTGCGGAAAACATTGCTGTTTTGCGGAAAACATTGATAGTGTGTCATGAAGGCGGCCAAGCATTTACCGTGATTGGTGTGCGCTATCGCGAGATGATAACGAACTTATTGTGGCCAGGAATTGAGGATATGATTCTGGACGATATGTGGTTTTAACATGACGGTGCCACTTGCCACACAGCTAACGAAACAATGGCTCTTTTGCGTAACAAATTCAATGGCCTTGTTATCTCACGTGGTGGCGATGTCAATTGGCCGCCAAGATCATGTGATTTGACACTGTTGGACTTCTTTCTTTGGGGTTATTTGAAAGAAAAGGTGTACATCGATAAGCCAGCAACAATTCAAGAGCTAAAGGATGAGATAATTCGGCAGATTAACGGCAGAGAACCTCAATTATGCCTCAGCGTCATCGAAAATTTGAACCATCGAATGGAGGTGTTTCGCCGATATTTTGTTCCATTCATAATTGAACCATACCATATTATCATAATAAAAAGAAATTACAATAATTTCCTAAATAATTTGTGTTTTATTTAAAATCAACATCCGCCCTTAAAATTTAACCACCCTTTATTTTCAGAGTGAGGTTAGAAATTAATATATGGGGGGAGTTTAAGGACTTGTGATTAATACGAAGCTGAATAATACGATTTTTAATAATAAATAAGTAATTCAAATTTTTTTAACATTATTCGCTGTAACTTTTAAAATTATCCAAGAACTTTCTTCAAATATATTAGAAAAAATATGCACGAGCTGATGTGTTCATTTTGCAATAAAAGCTTCGTAATTAGTAGGTTAAGCTCTAAATGAAGGAGTTATCAAGTTTCCAGTATTTTTCGTAGAGATAAACTTTATCAGTATGGAGTGCATTAGAACTCAATTACTAAATCCTGCGATTACATATGTATGACATGTCTTTAAATCTAAAATGGCGGACAATTATCTCGTATCATCTTTATTTAAACTCTCATCCATTGTGCAATGATGACATTGTTGCTGTTGCTACGTATTTTCGGTTTGGTGATGAGTTTTTATGGAGTAGTTTAATGGCCAACCATTAATGTTGATATTTACAGCAATTTGTAGACCGTGTTCGGATTAATTTTTTCTGTTGTTAAAAATATTGTTATGTAATTTTTTCGTGTTTTATTTTATACGTATATGAAGTAAGTGTGAGTTTAAGTGTGTTAGGTACATATATTGTAACACAGGAGTATAAAATGGAATAGTTCCATTTATTAAAACATAAATATTTCTTTATTTTGGGAATCGTGTGGAACAATATAGCATTTATCATCATTTATGTCAATTTCGTGGAAACAACAACCGTACATACAGTTTATTTCATTTGTAGTTGTTGCTGTTCAAAATTTTAATATACTATCAAATACTTTAAATTTACGAGTAAAAACATAAAGAATTTCCAGAACTTATTAAATGAGATTTATTATGAATATTCTGAAAGGTATGAATAGTCTTTAGAAAGAAATGTATTTAAATTATATATTGAATAGTAATAAAATGCCATTAATGTAGTTAATAGCTATAATAACATTTTATAGCTTTCAAGTTCATTTTTAAAGCCTTTAAATATCACGATTATATATTTAAATTTGAGAGACTTAAAAAGAATGAATGCAAAATAAAAATATTATTATTTAAAAAGGATTCGCTTGATATTCGGAAAAGAAGTTTCCCTAAAAACTCTAGAAAATATGTAAGTTGTTTGCTTTTTTTACTTCAAGCTAACTAGATACTGTTTCTCTTATGTTACTTTAGGATTTATCTAACCCTTAGGGAAATGAAGGGTCTATTGAGCAAAGGTGATTCATCTGTGATAGCTGAATGAGGGACATGTCACAAAGCTGGTGTAAAATATAATTCAGTGTCTAAAAAGTGAAAATTGCTGTAAAAATACCATTGCCCCAACTATTGAAATGCTGGCAGAACATTGACTGGTTCTTTCTAGATATATCATGTAACTAGAGAGAAATAACATAACACCAATGTGGACTAAGGAAATTATTGTATGCACGGAACTGGTGCATACAATTTTGCTGTGTATAAAAGAATGTCAATCGGTGGCGAAAACCCCAATCAAATACTGAATTGATTTAAACAGAACCGACTTTGTGACTGCAGAAATTATGACATACCACTAATCTAGTTCAAAAAGAGGTGTTTAAGCGACAAATTTGGTTACAGTTACGAACAAATTAAAAAAAATGTTTCTACGCCCTTGAGAGAGTCACAAAGCCATGTTTTGTAAAAATATTGTTTTAAAAAGTTATTTAGTTTTTTTTTTTCGTTTTCTGAAAAATTAGTTATTGTCGCTCAAGAAACACAACGATTTGTTTTATAATTATTATTTGTTTTTCTTTAAAATATTCAACAAAAATGTTGGTTTTTAACTACCACATAAATGTGTAACTCCTTAAATAAAGCAGCATACAATGAAAAATCTCAAAATAACACTCAAAAATTTAAATGCAATTACAGTTGTATTTCTATAGATCAATACAAAACAACTTTTAACACAGTTATTTAAAACAGAAACAACTAACGAAACGTACTGTATTTATCGTAACAGTTGTTTGAACCAACTACCAAAACAGTATTTTTGTCTTGCATTCAAAGAAAAAAGACATGAACTAAAATGTAATCAAAAATTTCCTTCAAAATAGTTTATAAATTGTCCTCAATTTAAGTAGAATTTTATTAAAACTTAGAAAAATTTTCTTAAAAATAATAAAAATTTCTAAGTTTGAGGAAAAACGAAATAGTTTATATACTTAGAAATAGTTTACATATTTTCTAAGTTATATTTCTTGATTTTAGAAAAAAACAAGTCAATTAAATAAAAATTTAGGACATAATTTACTTTCGTTTAGTTCAAATGTGTCTAACTTAAATCGAAAAAATACTTGAACTAAATATGTGTTCATTTTCTTTGAAGAATTGTTTTCTAAAAATTAGTTCAGACAATTAAAAACAAAAAGTAATAAATTTTTTTCTATGCAATAAGTAAAACTTACTTGATTTTAGAAACTGATGAACTATTTATAAGGAACATTTTCATGCTACTTAGTTCAGATAAATTTTTAAAATTTTAATAAAATATTATTTTTTTTTAAGTAAAAGTTTTCTAATATTAAAAAAATAATAAAATTTGGTATAGGATTTTTTTGATGGAAAACGTTTTAATTATTTTTAATATTCTATTCCAAAAAAACAAGTCAATTAAAAAAAATTTGTTAATTTTAAGAAAAAACATATTAGTTATTAAAAAATTTCATACTCAAAATTAAATTTAGTTCAAAAAAAAATTTGAGATATAATTTACTCCCATTTAGTTCAAAAAATGTATCTAACTTAAATCGAGAAAGTACTTGAACTTAATGTGTGTTCATTTCTTGTTCGCTAGCAGTAAAATTAGCTAAATTTTAGAAAGACATTTCCAAATTCAGTTTTTAAGTATACCACTTTCTAATTTTAAAGAATTGTTATCTAAAAATTAGTTCAGACAATTAAAAACAAAAAGTTATAATTTTTTTTCTATGTAATAATAAAAAATTACTTGATTTTAGAAACTGATGAACTATTTCTAAGGAAAATTTTTATGCAACTTAGTTCAGATAAATTTTAAAAATTTTAATAAAATATTCTTTTTTTTTCAAGTAAAAGTCTTCTTATGTTTAAAAAATAATTAAATTTGGTATAGGATATTTTTTGTTGGAAAACGTTTAAATTATTTTTAATATTCTATTCAAAAAAAAAAAAACAATCAATTAAAAACAAACCAGTTAGTGTTCCTAATTTTCAAGAAAAAATATTATTAAATAAAAAAAATTAAAGTAACAATTTAAAAAAACGATCTTGCATGATTGTAATTTTTGGTTCGGGATCGTGCGTGAGCGTGAGTCAAAAATCTCTCACGTGCCCATCTCTAATCTTAACAGTCTTTAACATTGAACTTAAAGTAGCTTAAAATATTTTTTTTTTAAAGTTTCTTAGCAAAAGGTTAAAAATTTCCAATTTGCGCTTTTATGTAATAATTTTGTTTGTTGACTACAATACAAAATATCGCGGGCACATTTTATACATTACGGCATAATGGCTTTCCTATAATTGACGTAGCGCTTATTAAACTTTATATTTATCGAACTATTTTTTTCACTTAATAATAAAAAAAAGTTTAAATTTGTATATGTCAAATAAAGTTTAAGCTAAAAATCCCATGAAATAACAATTTCCTTCAATTAGTTAATTTAAGAAGACAAAGGACCCCCAGTGTTCCTTAGCCATAGATGCCGTGTGTTACGTAGGGCGTCCCTTTTTGTAGTTCTCTCAAGCAGAACCGTTAATTACGAAAAGGATCTGACTTTATAACAATTTATTACGTTTCAGAATATCCTGCAGTACATTTTTTCAATTTGTTTACCTTTTTGCTTATGAAATTTAATTCATATTTTAAATACATGAAATAAGTATAATTCAATTTAGATTCAAGACAAAATTGTATAGCAAAAAGCTTGTTAAGAGCAATGTTCTCACAAAGCGGAAGTCCTCCGAAAGTGGGGAAATACTTACTAAATGAGTGTAAAGTACTTTAAAATATATGTAAAAATATATTACCTTTACCATAGAAGCAGGATAAGGATGATTTTCACTTAAAAGAAGTGCTATTTAACTTGTTGTTAGAAAATATTTTCATATTTTTAAAATTATCTAATGAAATTAAATAAAATAAAATTTGTCTTAAAACCAAGGAAACATTTCCTAACTAACAGTACAATTTTAGATGATGTATGAACTAATTAGGAGGAAATTTTATTGTTTTCTAATACAAATTTACTTCTCAATAGTAAAATTTGTCTATAATTTAGAAATTTTGACCAAATTTTAAGTAAAATTTGTTTCTTAATTTCAAGGAAATTTTATTAAATATTGGTAAAAAGTGTCTTTGGCGCCGTTTTCATTTAAATTTTTCCTCTAAATAATTTAATTTTTCTAAATTCTAGTTCATTTTTTTTTTTTTGAGTGTATGTAGTTAATTTTTTTTAGTTATTAACAAACTAAAAAAAAATTGTTGAGGTTTTAACTATTTAAGTTTGCAAATAAAAATCAAAAATTTTTATTGTATATCCAATGCATATAAACGCAAACTGGAGTACTGTTTAGGGTTGTGTCTAGATTTTAAGTAGGATGAAGCAATTACACATTTTTTGTAAGCATTTTTTATAAAAATACCGAAAAAATTAACTGTAAAAACACTCGTTTTTACCAATTTTTATTAGTTGTCTAAAAAAAGATTTGTAGAAAAATTTGTTGGTTATTTTTCGTACGTTGTTAGTTATTTTTACTGCATTTGTTAGTTATTTAACAATTAAAAATAACCAAATTTTGTCGCCTTTTGTTTTAAATGTCATTTTCAGTATATTCTACTGACAAACTTTTCTGAGTGAAAAACTAACATAAATGTAACATCATACATTACATTAAACATATGAATAAGTATAACAATAAAAAAAATATTACTTTGTTGTAATTATAATCTAAACAAAAAGTAATTTAATAGTTGTATCTGTTTATTTGTAGTTATTTATAAGAAAACAATCAAAATACTACTTTCATTGCAGTGACGACGAGTGACTGATATTCCATTTAAAATAACAACAACAACAACAATATCATATTATATTAGTTGTTGTTGCGGTAAGCTAAGGCAGGACAACCCATTGTTTGTTTTATGATGCTCTAGAAAAAGTTATAAAAAAGTCATAAAATTTAAAATTATCTTTAAACATTTTTTACATTTTACTTGTAACTAGTATGTAAAATATTTACATGTTAGTCATATTCGTATACATCATATATTTACTTATACGATATCGTATGTTAAATGGTAACAATTTCAAAATCCTTTTCTATTGTTTCATGTTTTTATGAAGGAGAAAGTTGCAACCAGGCACTGAATAAAGAATAACTGACTGACTTTGTTGACTGATAATGTTGCATGTATGTATTTGTATTCAACAAATGAAAAACATAATAATTACAATGTAACGTAATTGTTTTCTTACAAAAACTGCTGTTGATTTCTTTTAAATAGTTTACGACGTATGTAAAAAAAAGTTAAATTTAAAAAAATCACACAATGTGCGGCAAAAACAACCTAATATACCACATAGCAATCAAACTGCAATACAATTTGAGAATAAGCTTATATTAATAGTGTGTTTTAAGCTTTTCTTAATTTCGCTTTATATAATATTTATAAAATGTGAATTCACAAGCAGTATTTAGCAATGCTAGAGAAAAGATTATTATAAATAAATTTTTCTAAAGTTACCTTATAAACAACGCAATATGACGATTGAAATAGAAATATTTTTCAATACATTCTAGTCTTGTTGTCTTTGTCCTACGCTTATAATGCATACAACAAGTGCCATTACTTTTTCTTTAAATTTGTCAAACGTGTTTTGCGTGTACATTTAGTTGTAAATTTTATATAGTGAACGTGCAATTGCATATTAAATTTAATTATTTTTATTTATGGTTAAAATTAATTATTATTATTAATATTTAAAATAAATTATTATTTTTTATATTTAAAATGAATTATTATTATTTATTTTTAAAATTAAAATAACAAATAAATTAAATTAAAGAAAATAATTATGATTTCTTTTTTTCAACTATTAATAATATATTATTTTTGTAAGCTTATTCTACAATTGCAAGAATAAGCTTATACCAATCATACACACATAATATTTTCACGAGGGTTCCGTTTTGATTTTTCTACAATTGTTACGATAGCCTTTTTCAATATATTCTCAAGTCTTTTTCAAGCTTAAGGCTTGTGCTTGTAAGCTTATAATAATATTTTTCTCAAGTCATTTGGAATGTTGGGAATCATCTGATTTTCTTTTACTATAACTTTAGTTTAAAGTGAAAATTCATTTGATATTTAACTGATTACAAATTTTGTTTTAAATTAATTGTGGAAAATAAAGTCGGAAAAATTGCCGCCGTCGGCGCTGATGATAATATGGGCTCTTTTGATTACTTTTTTTATAAATGTGCGCAGCATTTGTGGTGCACTCGTAACATTGTCGAATTCGGTTCGAATGTTGTTCTTTGTTCGAATATTATAGAGATTCCAAATAGATTTTGGTGATTCTAATATAAAGCTCTTTTACTATTTTTTAGTTTGAAATACAAATGTCGTAAAATCAAATCAATTTTTGATTAGATATAATGTTACTAAGTATTTTTGATATACTTCATATTAAAATGTATTTGTGTTGGAAAATATTGGTGATTCCAAATTTTTGCTATATACACTACAGATAAAGTCAATTTTTATTCGCAATTTTTTAACATTTTTATTTGAATATAATGCTGGTTTTACATACATTGATCAAACATATTTATTAATAATTTAAAAAAAATATATATTAATAAAATATTATAATTTTAAATGTTTAAATAGAAATCGAAGAAAATACCTATCAACTGGTGTAATCAATATATTCTAAAATAATGTTGTTTAAAAAACATTTTCAAATATAAATAAAAACAAAAAAAAATTAATCGTTTGTACATCCAATTATTGAACACACTGTACATTAACATTACAAGTGAGAATTGTATATGTGTGCGTCAGTATTAAAATATAACATTGCGGTTGAAAATAAAAAAAAAAATATTTACATACTTTTACGACTTTTTAAGTTGATTTTGAACTTCATTGTTGCTTTTCAATTGTTCAGAAATAATTCAATTGATACGGCTGCTGAAGCTGTTCAATATGCATTAAAATAAATCCCAGCAAAATCTTTCATTTTCCAATAATAAAACTAAAATGTTTTACTTATTATAATAATTCGGCATTAGTACTAGTTACTTTTGTTAGATAAAGTCGTTTTTGTATGCAGTCAAACTTATGCGCGACTACTTATTTAATTACACAAATAATGTGATATTGGTAAACACCAATTTTTTAATTACTTCAAGATACGAGTGTATGAGTAAGCTTTATTATTAATTACAATTCTATAACCACTTAATTTTCAACTGCTAATCAGCATATGAAAAAGTTTTTATTTTGTTAACCACTTATTTTAAATATTGTTGTAACTTAGCGAGTAAGCAGTTACACAAATTTTGTTTGTTTTGTCCTGCAGCAAATATGTATAACTACGTATAAAAATAAGCTTGTCGATTAAAAATTATAAGTTTTGACACCGCATGATACTGCATGACCCTTTGTCTACTGCTTATTATTATACCCCCCCACCATATATCAGTTTGCTATTCCGTTTGTAACATGTCGAAATATAGGTCTAAGACCCCACAAATTATATATATTTGTGATCCTTATGCAATTATTAGTCGATTTAGCGATGTCCGTCTGTCTGTTGAAATGATGATCACGACGCGAAGACGCAAGCGAGAAAAATCGGTCCAGCGGTTAAAAAGTTATGAGTGAAAATGTGAAGGTACCTCTAAATGTTCCATACAAATAGTATGGACAATAGTATGGATCGACAGTTTCATAATATATTTTTCATCACTTGCGTAGAAGTGAATATTTTGTTTTCCTCAAACAATTTTTTCACCACTAAAATTTTTTTTCAGCACTAAAATTTTTTTTTTCACTACAAAAAATTTTTTTCACCTCAAAAATTTTTTTCACCTCAAAATTTTTTTTTTCACCCAAAAATTTGTTTTCACATCCAAAAAAGTTTTTCATCTTAAAATTTTTTTTTCACCTCCATAATTTTACGTCAAAAGTTTTTTCATCATTTGTATCAAAAGCATTAGAGAATATTTTTTAGGATATTGGTGAAGGGTATTCAAAGATTCGGCACAGTCGAATTAAACTTATTTTTACTTGTTTAGATATTAGCAGGGACTGAAACGCAACCCGAACCCAAACGGTTTCAGATTCGCCGTTTATGAAAACTTTGAACCCGCACCCGCTGAACCCAAAAATTTAATCAGGTTCGGGTTCAAAAATACAAAAAAAAATATTCTTGCTGTTCATGGCGTGAGAAATGTTTGATAGAAAAATCATAAAGGAAAAATTAGATTTCTTGCATTCCAGTTTGCAGTACACTATATCTAGTCCTTCTTTTAAGAAAATACTTGATCAATACAGAGCTATTTGCAAAAAATTCCGAACACCAAAAATTTCTTCCTTAGCTAAAAAGCTAGCCAAAGTAGATGGAATTCCATGGTTTAAACGTTATTGGAATTACTGGATGCTGCATTAACTATAAATGATAGTATTTGATATATATGTAAAGAATTCGTAGAAGGTTTTGCACCTGTTAAAAATTAACGCTGAAACTACAAGAAGAACAGATGATTTTAGGTGATTTTTATAGAGTCTGGCTTAGTTTTAAATTAGAGCTAACAAAAGATGGCAAAACAAAAACATTTTCGTAAGAATTATATTTAAATATTATAAAAAGAGAAAACCAAAACCACGCTATTATTAATCCACTTTTGATTGCAGCATTATATCTGGATTTTTTTTTTTTAGAATTTTATTTACAATCTATTATATAATATTTAGTAAATTTGATTATAAAAAAGTACTTAACACATGTTATTAAGCTTCAGCAAGCTTAATAAACTTATCTTAAAAATTTATGTTAACAAAGCTATTTACATTTTTTTTTTTAAAGATAAGAAAAACAATATTTTTAGAAATAAAATTTCAATGCGGTATTAACAATATTTGCATTTACACTTTTATTTTATATATTTATTTCCTGTAAGGTAAATCTAAAATGTGAAACCTTTTAAGTCTCCTAATCTCCTCAGTTTCATCTAATAAAGAAAGTGCTAACACGTTACAGTGGTTACTTAGACGATCTATATATCGAGAACTAAACCGATTTATTTCATCTCTAACTAAAGGAACCCTAAGGTCTCGATGGATCTGATTGTTGGTCATATACCACGGAGCATTTGCTATAAACCTCAAAGTTTTAGACTTGCAGAATTTCCACGTTTGAGTTACTTGCTGTACCCCATAGTTGAAGACCATATGTCCAAACTGGTTTTAATATAGTCTTGTAAAGTAGAACCTTATTTTCCAGGTTTACTCGAGATTTAGGTCCTAACAACCACCACATTTTTCTTGTCTTAATATTGAGATGAGCTTTCTTAGCAGCAATGTGATTTTTTCATGTAAGTCTTTGATCGAGGTGCATTCCCAAATATTTAACAGAATTAGTTTTTGGGATTTCTGAACTGTTAATATACAACGATGGACATTCCTTTTTTTTAAGAGTAAATGTGACGTGATTGGATTTATCAGCATTAATAACAATTTTCCATTTCGTAAGCCATTCTTCTAGTCGATTTAGATACATTTGAAGTCCCGAAGATATTAAAAATGCTAAAAACATATTTAACAAACAAGTGAAATTTTTTAAAAATTCGCAAATGGAAAAGAAGAGAAATTTATGAGAGAATAAAAATATTGTTCTTCAGAAGACGGAACGATTTTCTAAAACAAAGAACAAATTTAAAAGAAGAAAACTTAAAAAAATATATATTAATTATAAAATTAAACGAAAATTTCTTTGATTTCCTATTAATAAAACATTTATACATTTTTTAAATGTTGAACCTGAACCCGGACTCTGAACCGAACCTAAAATTTTTATTTCGATTAACCCGAACCTGAACCCATTTTTTTCAGGGTTTCAGTCCCTGGATATTAGAGTTGAGCCATCATTTCTGCAATTTCGCTGGGATAGTCGTATGTGTGGAATATGCTATAATAAACCTACGTACTGCTGCTGATCTTCTCTAATAGTATATTTCATGTTTAAGTATGTATGCGTGTTAAAGAACCACGTATATCTTTTAGCGAATGGTACAAACAACTATAAAAAGTCATAAAAATTGTTTAAAATCAATGCAATAAGTACCAAACAAGCCCTAGTTTATGACTTTTTATTTTTATGCTGAGATGAGTACAATGATGATGATGATGATTATGTTGATTCTTTGTTATTGTAGTTTGGTGATTGTGTATCACATTTGTTGTTTGAAATTATTTCCAATTGTATTTAATTTCTTAGGAAAAACAAATAAATATTTATTTTGTTAGAAAGTGCTTAATTTTTATTTGTTTATGCGACAGATATCAGAAAGAATGTTGAAAATCATTACTAACCAAAAGTGTATCGTAAAAGTACATACTAAATATTAAAGATGATACCGCTTTGAGATACAGATTTATGGCATATGTTGAAGAGTAAAACATTTCAAATAATACCAAAATTATGAAAATATGATTATTTATAAAATTAAAATGTATTCAAATATACAAAAATAGTCGTAAAAATTTTGTCTTTTTGTTTTCTTTTACGACTTTTTAGCTCAAATTCCAAAATAATTGGCGGATATATGGTCTTTAGTCTAGACTTTTTTCTAGATAACAAGAAATATGATCAGCAATTTTCAGAGAGCATAACAAGCTATAAAATTTTTAGCATTTTAAACAAAGTCCTTTAAATATGAAAATTTTAATTGTTTGGAAATATCATTCGCTCCCACATTTGGACAGTGAGGAAAATTTGGAATTTTATGAGAAAATTTGTCTTTAGCTTACATTACAAAAAACAAGTACGCAGATAAAACAGATTTATTGTGGCAAACCGAATTTCTCGCCAACTGAATAATTTGGTTGCAGCAACCGAATTATTCGGTTGTCGCAACCAAATATATTACTGATTCGATTTAATTATGTTATATGGTTTCAACCAAAATTTTGTTATATTAACCGAACTTCGGTCGCCACAAACAAATATGTCGGTGGCTCCAACCAAAACATTTGATTGTGACAATGAATATCTTTTTTCTGTGTATAGAGTTGTTACAAATATCATCACAAACTAATTACTGTAATATAGGGTATAAGTAGAGACATACCCAAATGGTAAATACCCGGTATAATATGTAAATTGGGTAAAAATGGATAAATACCCGGGTATTTACCAAAAAGGTGAGTATAACCTAACTTGTAGAAAAAAATTGGTAAACAAAAACATTTTGCAGCAAAATTTAATGAATTTTATTTTAAAATTTATTAATAAAAATAAAAATGCCTACAGAGCAGTTGGAAAATAAGAACTTAAGACAATAACTCCCAATATACCATATAGCAATCAAACTGCAATACAACTTGAGAATAAGCTTATATTAAGAGTGTGTTTTAAGCTTTTCTTAATTTCGCTTATTATAATATTTATAAAGTGTGAATTTACAAGCAGTATTTAACAATGCTAGCGAAAAGATTATTATACATAACTTTTTCTCAAGTATGCTTATGAATAACATACAACAACAACAACGCAATATGACGATTGAAATAGAAATATTTTTCAATACATTCTAGTCTTGTTGTCTTTGTTCTATGCTTATAATGCATACAACAAGTGCCATTACTTTTTCTTTAAATTTGTCAAACGTGTTTTGCGTGTACATTTAGTTGTACATTTTATATAGTAAACGTGCAATTGCATATTAAATTTAATTATTTTTATTGATTGTAAAAATTAATTATTATTAATATTTTAAATAAATTATTATTTTTTGTATTTAAAATGAGTTATTATTATTTATTTTTAAAATTAAAATAACAAATAAGTTAAATTAAAGAAAATAATTATGATTTCTCTTTTTCAACTATTAATAATATATTATTTTTTTAAGCTTATTCTACAATTGCAAGAATAAGCTTATAGTAATCATACACACATAATATTTTCACGAGGGTTCCGTTTTGATTTTTCTACAATTGAAGCAGAGCCGCGAATAACGTTGTAAGCGACAAAATTGAAATTGTTGAGAAATCGAAAAAAAACATTTTAGAACTTGTAGGTGTACCCCACTGACTGACTTCTTTAGATTGCATTTTAATAACAAAATCCTGCATAATTTTGCCTCATATCATTTTTAAGTCATAAAAGAGAGTTATTCTAACTGTAATCTAGAAAAAACAGGTTTTGTTAAAATTGTCGTTTAAAACGTTATTCGCGGCTCCGCTTCAATTGTTACGATAGCCTTTTTCAATATATTATCAAGTCTTTTTCAAGCTTAAGGCTTGTATTTGTAAGCTTATAATAATATTTTTCTCAAGTCATTTGGTATGGTGGGCCGATTGGTAAGAACAAAAATTTGTCGATATTGTGCCATCGATTTTTCGACAGGAAAAAAGTTCCACTACGACATCTATCTATATAAATAAAAATGAAATGATGTTCGTTGGTAAGCGCATAACTCGGGAACGGATGGACCGATTTGGCTAATTTTTTTTTTTAAATGTTTGTTATGGCTCGAACTTGGTTTTTACGGAAAGAAAATTTAAAGAAGCTCGCCGGAAAGTTAGATAATTTTCAAAAAACTTAATTTCCTAAAATTTAAGAACTTTTAAGTAGTTTTTCCCAAATTATTCGGTTTTCCGGAAACTTTCAAAGTTTTCCTTTCAATAAAAACCTTGCTCTGGCTAATACGAACATTTTAGTAAAAAAAATATCCAAATCGGTCCAGCCGTTCGCAGTTGATGCGAATTTACACAAATTTCGAAAGGAAAAAAACATTTTGACCTCGGTTACAACTATAATTAGATATACTTTGTACTTGACCCTGATTATCATTAAACATAAATATATTTTGTGTTTGATACTGATTATCATTAAACATAATTATAAGTTTTTAATATTGAGCCTTTTTGAGGTTTTTTTACCCGGGATTTTTCTATGATTTCTACTTCGTTCCAATTGTTAAAAAATGTCCAGTTACTTTTTAAGTAATAATGTTCTTAAGTATCATGTAATTAAAAAAACTAAAGCTTAAGTCAGTCATTATCGGCAGCGCGAAAGACAACAGTCAAACAAAAGTGCAAAAATACATAATTGTAAAGTGAAAAAGCAGTGAAAAAATATTAAGTCAAATGATAAACTAAATAAAATAAAAACATTCGATTTAGAAAAACAAAAACAATAAAAGGTAAAAAGAACAGTCGGCATAAGTCGACTTATGTATACCCTTACCTTGGCTAACTTCCCGGGGTAGTATTGTAGCCACCTCAAAAACCTAAAAAACGTTACCCATATCAATTTTTTGGACCCTTGATCGTGGGGGTAAGTCGAAGACGGGAATGTCTTAGTTTACTTACAAAGTTTCACCTTTCAATCTGGCGACCCCAAAAATCCTATAAAACGAGCCTATACAAAAAAGTAATATTTACTAAATATCAATAAACTCATCTGGAGATAAAGTAATATTAAACTAACAGCCATTCTTTTAACTGCTTTGCGAGGTATCGCGTTAAACAGCCGACAGGCGGACGGACGTACAGACGAACACACATGCTTCATTTTAATAAAAATTTGCTCCTGATAACTTTATCAGAACGTACTTGAGTTCTAGGGTGACTCCTTCTATATGACACAATTTTTTTCGACAAACTAAGTATACCCCAACCTATAGGTAAGGGTATTAAAATCCAATTTTTAAAATTACGGTTAAAAAAAAGGCAAAGCAATCCGTTGAGTGCGAATCGGCATAACTCAAAAACCAACCATTGAGCTGTCAATCCCTTAACGGTAAAACTGAATACATCTAATCAATCAATTAATATAATCACATTGAAATGCCACCGATAAGACGTAGCAGCTTAGGTCGCAGAACTCGCAATGCCACAAATCAATCGAATTTTCGATCTAACCAAACGGCAGAGCAACGCGAAGAGCGCAATGAAATCGAACGTAATCGAGCATCACAAACACGTTCACTACGAACACAAGAAGAAAGAGCAAATGCAAACGAAGTTGAAATGCGTCGAATGAGACATTATAGGGCAGTACAAACGCATCGCGTGACAGTAAATGCAAATAACGAGCAAGAAGACAGTCAAATGTTCCACTGATTACTCATCGAGCTGCATTCCACTACAGTAGGACAATTGATTACAGTGCAGATCAATCGGTAGCTATTGGATCGATGAGCGTTGTCTGTCCACATTGTAAGGCATTGAAGTACAAAAATGAAACCCCTGGATTGTGTTGTGCAAGTGGCAAAGTCAAATTGGTCCCATTAGTCCCTCCACCAGAGCCTTTACGCTCATTGGTTTCTGGAACAGGAAGAGATTCCACACATTTCCTAACACACATACAGCAATACAACAATTGCTTCCAAATGACTTCATTTGGGGCAAAACATGTGGTTCGGGACAATTTTATGCCCACATTTAAGGTAAACACAACACAATCGCTTAAACACAACACAATCGCTTACTTCCACACATTCATTTTATTTATATAGATTCAAGGTCAAATATATCATCGAGCAGGATCCTTATTGCCGGCGCCGGATTCAGACTATAAATTCTTGCAGATTTATTTCATGGGCAATTCAGCCTAAGAAGTAGATCAGCGTTGTGCACACAATTCTTCTGTGAAAAGACAAATTGTGGAACAACTGAAAACTTTGTTCCATCAACACAATGAATTGATAACATTATTCAAAACCGCACTGGAACACATGCCAAGTGATAATCATAAAATTGTAATTAGAGCAGGCAAGACGCCTGCGGGAGAACACGCAAGACGTTTCAATGCGCCAACAATAGATGATGTCGCCATTATCGTCGTTGGTGAAAATTTAGATAACCGTGATATAGTTCTACATCGGCGGAACGATCAGCTGCAGCGTGTATACGAAACCCACCGATCATATGATGCCTTGCAATATCCCATCTTATTTTGGCAAGGCGAAGACGGTTATCATTTCTCAATCAAGATGATAAATCCACTAACAGGTAAATTCAACAATAATATTCCCTCAAACAAAGTAAAATCATTTTATATTACAATAAAATTCTATTTGAAGGCGCTGCAACAAACAAAAAAGTCAGTTCAATGAACTACTATTCATTTCGACTAATGGTTCGTGAAAATGAGGACAATCACATTTTTAAATGTCGGCGCCTATTTCACCAATATGTTGTCGATATGTACGTCAAAATTGAGACTGAACGATTGACATTTATTCGAACAATCCAGAAAAAACTCCGTTCTGAAGAATACATTCACCTTCGTGATGCTATCAATGCTGACGGAAACGCACAAAATGTAGGGCGAATGACAATTCTCCCAGCAACTTATGTCGGAAGTCCGCGACATATGCACGAATACGCTCAAGATGCCATGTCGTATGTTCGACATTACGGCACACCAGATTTGTTCATTACGTTTACGTGCAATCCGCAGTGGATAGAAATTCGGCAAGAATTATTTTCTGGGCAATCACCTATCGATCGACATGACATCACCGCGAGAGTGTTCAAGCAGAAATTGAAATCACTGATGGATTTCATTGTAAAGCATCACGTGTTTGGCAAGACGCGCTGCTGGATGTATTCAGTTGAGTGGCAGAAACGAGGATTGCCACACGCACATATTCTCATTTGGTTGATTGAGAAAATAAGACCGAATGAAATCAACGATGTGATATCAGCGGAAATTCCAAATAGAGAAGAAGATCCAGGCTTGCATGAGGTTGTTACTAAAAACATGATTCATGGCCCCTGTGGAGCAATAAATAACTCTTCCCCGTGTATGGTCAATGGAAAGTGTTCAAAGCGTTATCCACGGGCATTAGTAGCAGAAACAATTACCGGAAATGATGGCTATCCACTGTACCGCCGTCGATCGACAGCGGACAATGGGGAATCAACAATTGTCAAAGTGAAACAACAGGACATTGAAGTTGATAATCGTTGGATTGTTCCGTATTCGCCATTGCCCTCGAAGACATTTAAAGCGCACATTAACGTCGAATTTTGCCATTCAGTGAAATCCATAAAATACATATGCAAGTATGTGACCAAAGGCAGCGACATGGCTGTGATTGAAGCTGAAGCGGAGAATTCCAGCACTGAAAACTCCGATCAGAATTCCAACGATGAAGTAACTAGATATCAAACGGGGCGCTATGTTAGCAGTAACGAAGCTATTTGGCGCATTTTTTCATTCGCTATTCATGAAAGACACCCCGCTGTTCTTCATTTAGCCGTGCATCTGCAAAACGGTCAAAGAGTATACTTTACTGAGGAGAACGCAATACAAAGAGCACAACGACCGCCATCTACAACATTGACCAGTTTCTTTGAAATGTGCCAGAATGATGACTTCGCCCGGACGCTGCTATATTCCGAAATGCCAAGATATTATACATGGAATCAATCGTCAAAGAAATTCCAACGACGAAAACAAGGAAACCCGGTTCCGGGCTACCCAGACGTATTTTCCACTGATGCATTAGGTCGCATTTACACGGTCCATCCAAGCAACGATGAGTGCTATTATTTGCGTTTGCTTTTAGTCAACGTTCGTGGCCCAACATCATTCCAACAACTACGCACTGTCAATGGCGAATTGTGTGGTACATACAGAGAAGCCTGTCAACGTTTGCAACTGCTAGAGAGTGACCTTCATTGGGATTACACCCTTGGTGATGCAGTGATTTCATCAAATGCTCATCAAATACGAACATTGTTTGCGATAATTATCTCAACATGCTCCCCGTCAAATCCGACTGATTTGTGGACCAAATACAGAGATGATATGTCTGATGATATTTTGCATCTGGTGCGTACAAGAACATCAAATCCAGATTTGCAAATGAGCGAGGAAATTCACAACGAGGCATTAATATTAATTGAGGACATGTGCTTAATGACATGGAATAAGTCATTATATCAATTACGCGTGACACCACCCAATCGTCCGATGCACAATGCATTTAATCAAGATGCATTAAGAGAATCAGTTCGAACAAACATTCCGCTCTTGAATCGGGAACAAAAAAAAGCGTACGACACTCTCATGAAAGTTGTGACCGATGGAACTGGAGGGATTTTCTTCTTGGACGCTCCTGGTGGAACTGGCAAAACATTTTTGATCTCATTGATTTTGGCCACGATTCGATCGCAGAATGAAATTGCACTTGCACTTGCTTCATCAGGAATTGCAGCTACGTTGTTGGAAGGTGGTCGAACAGCTCATTCAGCCCTGAAGTTGCCATTGAATATGCAAATAAATGAAACTCCAACGAGCAATCTTTCCAAGAACTGTGCCATGGCCAAAGTTTTGCAGCAATGCAAATTGATCGTATGGGATGAATGTACAATGGCGCATAAAAAATCTTTAGAGGCATTAAACCGAACAATGCAAGATCTACGAGACAACCAAAATCGAATGGGTGGTGCAATGATTCTTTTGGCTGGTGATTTTCGCCAAACATTGCCAGTGATTCCCCGGTCAACGCCAGCGGATGAACTTAGTGCTTGCTTGAAGTCATCCGATTTGTGGAAACACGTCAAGACACTAAAATTGAGCAAGAACATGCGTGTCGAATTGCAGAACGACCAATCAGGAAGAGTTTTTTCAAAACAATTGCTGGATATTGGCAATGGAAAAACCCCCGTTGATGTTTTAAATGGCTGCATTACATTTCCCATTGATTTTTGCCAGTTCACCGAATCAAAGGCCGAACTCATCCAAAAGGTGTTCCCAAACATTGCTCAAAATTACAAAAACCATAATTGGTTGAGCGAACGTGCAATATTAGCGGCAAAAAACATTGATGTTGACGAATTGAATTTTTTGAGTCAAAATCAAATTGCTGGCGATTTGATGACGTTTAAATCGGTCGATTCTGTTGAAAAAGAAGATGATACAATTAACTATCCAACTGAATTTTTAAACTCGCTGGAATTGCCTGGATTGCCGCCTCACAATCTTCAATTGAAAGTCGGATCGGCAATCATAATGTTGCGAAATATTAACTTACCACGTCTTTGTAATGGAACCCGGCTTGCGGTTAAGAAACTCATGAGCAACGTCATCGAAGCAACAATTCTCAAAGGTAAATACAAAGGAGAAGACGTCTTGATACCGCGCATTCCAATGATTCCGAACGACATGCCATTCGCATTCAAACGCATACAGTTCCCGGTGAGGCTTGCATTTGCAATGACAATAAATAAGTCACAGCGACAGTCATTGAGTGTGTGCGGAATTAACCTGGAAAATCCATGCTTCTCTCACGGTCAATTATACGTAGCCTGTTCCCGTGTTGGAAAACCATCAGCTTTGTATGTATACGCTCCAGACAAAGAAACCAACAACGTCGTGTATTACAAAGCGTTGCAATAAACGAATTGGTGATGCTACACCAAACCAATAAATTTTTGGCATCAAGTTGCCTGTTCTTATCTTGATAAATTCATCATAGGATCAGTCATTGAGTGTTTCCGGTACTAATCTTTAAAATCAATGCTTCCCTTACTGAAATTATTCCTTGAATTATTATTGCAATAAAGTGTTCTTACCTTAAAATTAATAAAAAACGTTGTTTTCCTTATTAACAATTTATTCCTAGGCAGAACAACGTTTGCCGGGTCAGCTAGTATCAAATAAATCATTTTCGAGGCGCACAAATTTAAATTATTTTACTTTTTCTCAACTTTTATTTTTAAGGTTTTTTTAGTAGGTAATAATATAAATCGGCTGATTTAATTTTTTTTTAAATATTACTTTTCCAATGTGACATACAATACATACAAATATACATTGCCACATACAAAACAATATAACATATGAGCGCGTGAGAATAGAAATACGACTGAGAGAATGCTATGTATAGGACCGCATCAAAAAAAAAGAGTACTCTCATTCGTATTTTTCGAAAAACTGACATTACGAACGCCTTTAACGTGTGAATTTCTTTAGAAATCAGCTATTTGATATCGCCATCGTTTTAAGCGTACAATTTTACCTGGGATAGGATATATTTAAAAAATTTAAAATCGGCGAATTTTTTTTTTTCACATACTCGTACCTACTAAAAAACCTTAAAATTAAAAAAAGATCGACTTTTCGACAAAAACTCGTCCAAAACCTCAAGAAAAATTTTTTTTTGGAAAAACTGCTATCGCCATCGTTTTTAGCGTACAATTTCACCTTGGAAGCTAATACTTAAAAAAAAAAATTAATCAGCCGATTTTTTTTACCTACTAATAAACCTTAAAAATAAAAGTTGAGAAAAAGTCGAAAAAATTGAAATTTGGTCGCCTGAAAATGATTTTTTTTAAGGCGAAATGGAATTTTTTTCCTCATGCCAAAAGCTATCGAAAAATCGATGGCACAATATCGATAGCTACATAAATCGACCCAACCTAATATACATATTTATTTTTGCAACATTACATTATCAAATCAAAATCACTGTCGCTGAATGTTTCATCGTCATGAGGTGTAGAATCGGTGATACCAGTGGAAGTGGAAGGTGCTTCCTCAAATGAATTAGGAAAATTTATTGCATCCTCAGCCAGTACAAGTTTTGGGGAAGTAAACTTTTGTCGTATGTCTTTATTGGCGAGATTCCAAATGCTTTTTATAAACACCCAAATAAATTCCCAAAAAAGGTATTTATCTTTTATTTACCCGGTATTTCCCCATGCATCAGCTAAATACTGGGTAGAATCCCATCTCTTGGTATAAGCAAAAACTTAATATTTAATTAATTACTTAACAGAAACAAATTTCAAATGAATTGCTTTAGTATAAAACTCTGATAAAGTTGTTACAAATAAATGTTTTTAATCTTTACACATTAATATTGAAAGCTACAACGGCGACCAAACCCTCCTTAATCAATGTTTTCCATGAAATGAAAAAAAAATCAACACAACAAGCAACCAAACCCTATTTGACATTTTAAAAATTTACCCCTTTTGAAAAAGACAAATGTTAAATAAATGTCTATACTAAAGAATATTCATAAATTTTAATTTATGATATATAACGAGAAAAAACTATTTCAATTAAACGAATATCGACAATCAGTAGGCGTTAGAAAAACCATATAAACATAAAAAAACACGATGGCCAACCTGTAGTTAAACTCCCCAAAAACAAAGAGATTGAAAAGTTTTGATATGATTCACAAACGAAGATAGAAAGGTTTAATATACGGTATTAAATGTTTTCCCCGGCACTTTCGTAGACTTATGTATCTCAAAAAAAAAAAAACTGTGATATTAATGAATGTTTAAGAATTAATTTAATATTTGTCATACACGCAAAGTTTTTACAGTTCAGTTTTTATTTGAAATTTTATGAATGATTACTAGGCCAACCAAAAAAAAATCTATAAAAATAATATTAAATCCCTTAAAGAAACAAATCGAAAAACAGTAAAATAAATTTTTATAACGTTCTTTATTAAAGTCGTTTTAAAGAAGAAACTTATTGTAGTCATTAAAAAAAAAAAACAACTAACAAAAAAGACTATTAAAACAGTTGTTTTAAGCAGCTATTTTTAATATTATAAATAACTACCACAACAGTATTTGGAATTTTTACTTTAAATTTTTGGTAGAATATAGCAATTACACATTTTTTTATAATTTAAAAAAAAAAATTATAAAAATATCGAAAAAATAACTATAGAAAACAATAGTTTTCACTTAGTTTTGTCAGTCGTTGCAAATTTTTTGTACATTTAAAAAAAAGAAGAACTAAAAATTAATCCAATATTTCCTTTAAAATAGTTCAAAAATGTTCCTCAATTTATTAAAACTTCGAAAAATTTTCTTAAAATGAATAAAAATTTTTATGTTTGGGAAAAACGAAATAGTTTATATCCCAGGAAAACTTTGGTAATGGGTGCGATAAACTCATGCATTACCTTGTAATGTGTACTCCTTACCTATATCATTATTATGCAATATAAAGTTATGTGTTACCGATAATTGGATACATAACGCATTACTTTGTAATCTATACTCCTTACCTATATCATTATAGTTCAATAAAAAGTAATTAATTATCGATATTTGGATACATAATGTATTACTTTAGCATTATTTTAAAACATAAAGTAATAAGTTACCTACTGTTGGTTAGGTAATGCATTACAATTTAACATAAAATAATGACTCTTAAAACGGATAAATTTATTAAAATCATACGTAGCATAAAAATTAATATTTGATAAATAATTTGTAGCCCATCCCATCTATATTAGAGAAACAAGTAAGAGCGGCTAAATTCGGCTATGCCGAATCTTATATACCCTTCACCATGGTTGGGAAAAAACTGAAGTTTATATATGGACATATATGGAATGGACAGATTTATATACGGACGCCTTTAAGAGGAAATTAACCATTTAGTTTGGTGATAAAACTTGGACTCGGGAAGATTTATGGTTCCAGAAAATAGGAATTTAAAAAAAATTTATGTTTTGGGCATAACTTTTTTGTATCTGAACCGATATTTCCGAGTTTTTCAGCAAATATGTTATACTAAAGATTTTCGATCTTTTGCTATATAAGACGTATCCATAGGTCATATTACAGCTCTAGAATAGTGTTTGTTGTTTGTGTATAAAAGGTGAAGAGGTGAAAGAAAATAACTACAACAAATCGTTAAAAGAAATCACTAGAACTGCATGTGTTTTATTTCTACAAAAACGTTTGATTTAGCTGGCAAATTTGCATTTGGGATTTTATTTCGCTTTTTTATTAAAAATATTTTTAATTTCTTTAGCTTAATTTTAAAAATTTGAAGGAAAATAGTTTATATTTTTTTTCTATAAATTATTATAAGTTATGACCTAAAATAGTTGCACTCAAAGGGAAATTATGTATAAAATTTTCTTAATATGTGAGAAATAAAATGGTTTAAAAATCTTTTTATAAATTCTTTTAAATGGGAGCAAAAAATACAAATAAAACCGTGTGTATTTTGTTTGTATCAGAGGGTTTTTATACAAATTTTGATGTTTTTAGCCTATTTATGGATTATTTAATTATTAATATAAAATTTTATTGAAATTAATTATTAAATGTTAAAAAAAAACCAAAAATAAACAAAAAAAAAAGTCTTAAGAAAATAATAAAAAAAATGTAGAAAAAAAAGTGAATTGACCTGGATTCGAACCCGCGGCCCTAGAGAAAAAAAAAAGTATTTGTGACATATCGTCTAGACAACTGAGCTATTGAAGCTCACACAAAATCATCGTCAATAGAGGTACATACATATATAAAAGTCTTCGTTCATTAGAGATTTGTTTAGTTTTTATTTAAATGACAAATCTTTGTATGTGTGTTGTTTGTGTATAAAAGGTGGAGATGAAAGAAAAGAATTTTAACACATGGATGTGTTTGTTATGCGTAAAATTCTACATTCATATTAAACAAAGGGACTTTACCGAAAGAATCAGAGGTAGTCCTGGTTTTTTGCTAATATCTCAGCCATTTATTAACCGATCTGTCTGATTTTTAATAGCAAACAGAAATGGATCACATGTAACAGAAATAAAAAACAATCAAGTACTCATCATGTCTGGGGTCTTCGGAAAACCCATTTCAACACACAGACGGACATCGTTAAATCAACTTCGCTCTTTATAAGGACCCATAATATATATACTTTATAGGGTCTAAGATCAATATTGTAGGAATTACAAACGGAATGACAAACTTATATATATACCCTTCCACCTGTGGTGAAGGGTATGAAAATCTTAACAATATGTACAAAGCGTCGGCAGAATAACGGCACAAAATTGCTCAACGCCGAGCTTATGTTAAATTGTTTTGGTTTTTCTCATAATTTGTTAAAATTTATTTAATTCTTTTAAATTTCATCATTTTTTGTTTGATTTATTTTTTTGTTTCGCCTTTTTTATAATTGTCAAATGGAAATGGCAGTTGAGTTTTACGTAATAGCAATAATTGATAACGAGTATTGCCAAAGAATTATTGCAACATAAATTGTCGGCAATAAATATTTTCGAACTCGAGTCATCCACTCAGAAAATAAGATAATTTTGACGTTTGCTTCAATATATATGACCACATATTTGTCTCCATTCTAAACTACAGGATGTGCATTAATTTATATTGAACACTACTGTAAAATCTAAAAGGTAACCAATTACTTTTTACTCCCTGAAAACGTAACCCGTTACTTTTCTTTTTTAATAAGCATAATTGTAAGAATGAACCCATTACTTTGAGGCTCATCGCCTGCAAAATTCATCAATGAAGTAAGATGTAAAGTAATCCATCGGCCCCTATGGCCATACATTACTTTACCCATTATTTGGTAATGTGTGGTTTTGCTGGGATACACAAAAATAATTAATTTCTCTTAAATAATATTTCTTGATTTTAGGAAAAAACAAGTATATTAAAAAAACAATTTATCAATTTTTATAAAAAATATTTCAGTTTGAAAAAATTGCATACTTAAATGTAATAAAATTAAGCTTAGTTCAAAAAAAATTTAGACCATAATTTACTCCCATTTAGTCTAACTTAAAATGAGAAAGTACTTAATATGTGTTAATTTTTTGTTCGCGAGTTGTAAAATTAACTAAATTTTAGAAAGCCATTCCCAAATTAAGTTTTTAAGTATACCACTTTCTAATTTTAAAGAAGTGTTTTCTAAAAATTAGTTCAGACACTTAAAAACAAAAAGTAATAAATTTTTTCCTATGTAATAATAAAAATTTACTTGATTTTAGAAACTTATGAAGTATTCCTAAGGAAAATTTTCATGCAACTTAGTTCAGATAAATTTTAAAAATTTTAATAAAATATTCTATTTTTCAAGTAAAAGTTTTCTAATTTTTAAAAAATAATAAAATTTAGTATAGGATTTTATTGTTGGAAAACGTTTAAATTATTTTCAATATTCTTTTCCAAAAAAAACAATAAATTAAAAACAAACTAGTTAGTTTTCCTAATTTCCAAGAAAATATATTATTTAAGGAAACAAGTTAAAGTAAAAAAAATTATCATGTATGATTGTAATTTTTGGTGCGTGATTCAAAAATGGCTCACATACCCATCTCTAATAATAACACTCTTTAACATTAAACTTAAAGTAGCTTAAAATATTTTTTAAAATTTTGTTAGCAAAAGGTTAAAAATTTGGAATTTGCGCTTTTATGTAATAATTTTGTTTGCTGACTACAATACAAAATATCGCAGGCACATTTTATACATTACGGCATAATGGCTTTCCTATAATTGACGCTGCGCTTATTAAACTTTATATTTATCGAAATATTTTTTTCACTTAATAAAAAAAAAGTTTAAATTTGTATATGTCAAATAAAGTTTAAGCTAAAAATGTCATAAAATAAACTAATAACATTTTTCCATTTTCCAATAATAACAAGAAATGTAACTGTGATATTTTGTATATTTGCAACAATTTCCTTAAATTAGTTAATTTAAGAAGACAAAGGACCGCCAGTGTTCCTTAGCCATACATGTCACTTAGGGTGTCCCTTTTTGTAGTTCTCTCAAGGAGAACCGTTAATTAACTACGAAAAGGATCTGACTTTGTCACAATTTATTACGTTTCCGAATATCCTGCAGTACATTTTTTTAATTTGTTTAGATTTTTGCTAATGAAATTTAATATATATTTTAAATACATGAAATTAGTATAATTCTATTTAGTTTTAAGACAAAATTGTATAGCAAAAAGCTTGTTAAGAGCAGTGTCCTCACAAAGCTGAAGTCCTCCGAAGGTGGGAAAATACTTACACAATAGGTTTTTTACACTGAACAACATTTTTGTGAAACGCGTGGAAGATGTTGAAAATATGAAACAAGTGTTTACATTAGCAATATCTTTCATCCGCCATTTATTCAGCTGTCAAAAAATAAATGAAAAGGACTCATAGTTTTTGTTAAAAATAAAAAATGGATTTAGGGAAAGCATTAATCCTTGGGGTAGTTGTTGCTTTGCAAGAACAAACCCGAATTTTAATGCAGTACACTAAAATATTAAAGGTCATTCTGGAAGATGATGATTAAGAAAAATTTTTGTTGAATAATTTTTTTTTTTTGTTTATTTTCTGCAATATCAGTTTGCTAGTGATGGCACAAAGAAAATCGATTTTTTTTTTGTCATTTTTTTTTGGTGATGACACTTAAAATAAGAAAAAATGTAAGATGTAGAAAAATGTAGAATTTTTGGCCTGTATAATTCTTATGGGAAGATGTTAACATCTTTGCAAATTGATAAAAGATGTAAGATAGATGTAACTCAGTGGAAAAAGGCTATAAAGTACTTTAAAATATATGATAAAATATATTTACTTTACCATAGAAACAGTTTCATATTTATTAGAAAATTTTTATCAAATTTCACTTAAACCAAGTGCTATTTAACTTTATGTTAGAAAATATTTTCTTATTTTCAGAAGTTAAGCCCTAGTTTTAATGAACTTAAATAAAATAAAGTTTTTCTTAAAACCAAGGAAACATTTCCTTACTAACAGTAAAATTTTAGATGATGTATAAACTAATTAGGAGGAAATTTTACTGTTATTTTTTTTTATAAAAATTAAGTTCTAAGGAGTAAATTTTTCTTTAATTTAGAAATTTGTACCAAATTTTAAGTAAAATTTGATTCTAAATTTCAGGAAAAATTTTATTAAATTTTGGTAAAAAGTGTTTTGGCGCTGTTTTCATTTCAGTTTTTTCTAAATTCTAATTAATTTTTTTTTTTTGAGTGAACGATATGAAAATTTTAAAATGGCGATTTATTGCACTATTTTACTGGTTAAATATCTTAAACTACTGTTATAACCCTAAACTACAGAATCACCAGTTTATAATGGTATTTCTCCGATATTACAAAATTTAACATGTAATATTATGAAATGAACCCCTTGATATTAGAATACACATGTCACAAATGGAATCGCAGTTTCAAAATTGTCATATCGGTATTAATCTGAGCTTGGTAGACAACTACCGTTATAATGAGAAAAAAAAGTACTAGAAAGTTTTTTAAAAATGTATTCACACAAAGGCAAGAATTTGGCATACCTTTGTATTGAACGGAGTGTGATCAAGATTTCAACAAACAGTGTATACCTTCAGTTATGGGTCCAGCAAATTTATTTATAATTGTGGCCATAGTTGTTTTCATAGTGTATTCTTTAATTAAATGATGCCATCTAATTGTAGTATTTGAAAATGTGATTTGAAATGGTGGTTTACAATCAAGCAGAGATGGGTCATGTGAATTTTTATATGAAAGTAAAGCTAAATTATAAGAGGGATTAAGCTTTTACTTTACAGTTGTTTTTATAATAATCAGTAGCTTTAGTTTTGAACCATAATTTTAGTAGCTTTTCTATGGAAAATCAAAAAACAACTATAATGGCAGTTTTTAAGAAAACTAACGAAAAGAACAGCATTTCGTAACTATTGTTTTAATACAAACAACTACCAAAACAGTATTTTTGCAGTAAATATTTTGTTTGTTATTTAAAAATGTTCGTTGAGTTTTTGAAAATTTTTGTTAAGTTGAAATTTATTATTATTAATATATTCTTAGCTTGAGCGCCCCGGTAGGCTAGTTGGTATCGTGCTAGCTTATCAGTGCGGGGGTCGTGGGTTCAATTCTCACCAGAGGCTCCGGTCTGTTTTCGCTACAACGAGCCGAAGGCTTTTGTTGCTAGTGCTCGGTTAGGGTATTAAGATATAATTTGTAATTATATGATTAACATAAATAAATTAAATAAATATTCTTAGCTTGCATATAAAAATCAGAAAATTGTATTCCTCATATCTCCAATATATAAAAAACACTAGGTTTCCAATTATTCGACCCTACCGGTTAATCAGTTAGGTCATTATACGAAAAGTTAAGAAATTTACTAAATCGGTTACTTGATTCGATTAATCGGAAAAATTGGCGATTAATCGATGAACCGTTAATAAGAATACAAAAAGCTGCTTTTTGCTGAAATATTAATTTAAGTCCATTGCATTGGTTTCTAAAGTGTTTGTTTAGGACAATTCAAAGCATCCTGAGATTTTTTAAGGAATCATGCTTATAATCTGACGAAAATTTCAGACGTATTCAGTGAAAGTAATCCCTTAAAAACGCTGTGTAGATAGTGTTTTACCGAACTGGGGCATTTTGTTGATAAAGTTGGTTTTTATTTTCTTCCAAAATAAAAATAAATACTAAATAAAAAAAATTAGACACAAAATTCTATGTTATTTTTTAGTTTTTATAATTTTTTTCATAGAATTTTAAATGAAAATGTTTTTTTAGAATTTAAAGCAATTTTATATTATTATTTTATAACATAAGTAACGTCACAGTGCTTGTTAGGAATTGCTAAGTAGAAATATATATATATATATATATATATATATATATATATATATATATATATATATATATATATATATATATATATATATATATATATATATATATATATATATATATATATATATATATATATACATATATATATTTTAATAGGTTTTTTTGTTAAAGATCTGCTTAAAGGTTCTAGCTTTTCTAAAACTTCGCGTTCTGGTGAGATCTTTTGTCAAATCGACATATATGTATACGGAGGTTTGAAAACTCCAAATCAATTTCTGAGACATGAAAATATAATTTTATATTATTTAAATTTTTTTTTAAGAATTTGAAACACAAATATTTATTTATTTTATTTATTAATCATATAATTACAAATTATATGTTAATACCCTAACCGAGCACTAGCAACAAAGGCCTTCGGCTCGTTGTAGCGAAAACAGACCAGAGCCTCTGGTGGGAATTGAACCCACGACCCCCGCACTGATAAGCTAGCACGCTACCAACTAGCGTACCGGGGCGCTCTGAAACACAAATAAAAATTGTCTAATTCGAAAAGAATTTGATTGTATTTTAGTTAATGTTTTTTCTACGATTTTCTTGCCAAAGTTAAAAAAATTAGAAACTTTTAGGGAAATAACAGAAAATTTCATATTATAACTTAAACTGGTAAATCCAACTATTTTAATCGATTTGTTAAATTATTTGTTTCGACATTAACCGAAATATAGGCGATTAATCGAGGAATCGGGTAATCGATTAACCGAATAGGAAACACTAATTAAAACGTAATAACTGGAGTACTGTTTTGAATTTTAACTTTTCATTTCAAGTTAAATGCAGTAATTACACATTCCTGTAAATTTCCTGGGAAAAACAAAAATTTTTGTGTTTATATTTTGTATTAAAATATAATTTTATAATACCGAAAAAAATAACTGAAAAAACAGAAGTTTTTACCGATTGTGTCAGTTGTTTTAACTCGCATTTTCAAAAAATTAAAAAAATCAAATAAATATTTATTTAATAAATAAATTTTTTTAAGAGAAGCAACACTCGGGAAATTCTTCATACTTATTACTCGTAATGTGTTGCTTTCTTTGGAAAGGGGATAGAGGAGAGATGAAAGTTGGTGAAAGATAAAAGTTGGTGAAGATGTAATTGCGCGAGATGATAAATCTTACAACAGTTGTTGCTCGCCATCAGATAGGGACTTGGCGAAAACTGTTGAAGCTTTTTTAGATAATAGCCCTGTTTTGTTATTTTACTTCGGTGGGGTTAAGTGCTATTAAAACACCAAAGGAGGATGTTGCGATATGTATGAGGAAGAGAAAAATCAGACATATTTTTTTTCAAAGTTGATGTTTGCTGTCGCAAGAAATCTAACCCGCAACCATCTGTGTAACCGTCCAACGCGCTAACCACTACACCACAACGCCCAAACATTTTTTAATCAAATTTCATATAAAATTCCATTTTTAAGCGAAAATATAGATGATTTCCTTTTCATTTCAAGGATTTAAACATTTTAAATACAATTTCGTATAAAATTTAATGTTTGTTTGAAAGTATAATTGATTTCTAATTAAGCTACTATTTGACCTACGGGTTATTTTACGAAATAAATAAAAGTTTCATATAATAGACGTCAGTTGGCAGTTCCTGTAACTTTTTGCGAGAAGTTTTCGCATCGAAAAGTGTGAAACAAAAAATTCCAGTTTCTCGATTTGTGAATAAAAAGTGTTTCTGTATTTCAATGCGAAAAGAGGCAACACTGTTTACGTTTATATTACGTTTTTGTTGGAATATTCCAAGGCATCTGTCAAATACTAGTAAAAAATATAAACAAACAAAAAACCACGACCATAAAATATATTTTTTAAATAAAACAAGTTATATAATTAAAATAAAAAATTTTAAATAATTTATGGTGTTGCATTCATAAGCGCTTCCGCTTATCAATGGCGTTTAATTTTTTAGTAAGGGATCCAAAAAATTTCCCTCTGGCTGATTCCAAATTAGAGCTGATGTGGTCCACTAATTTCGCTTTCTGCTCCTTGGAAATTCGTTCCATTTTCTGAAAAAAAATAATAAATTAAAAAATGTCTAATATAAATACCTTTTCTGTTCTACTTACCTTCTTACTATAAATTTTATTTCATAATTATTTTAATGCTTTAGTTTTAATATATTTTACTCGATGAGTATAGTTAATTTAAACAATTTACTGAATTGATTTATATCAAGTAGTTCATCTTTCTTTGAAACAAGTATATTTTAGTGGCACCTACCCGACCTACCCGATTCCTCTCCCAACGCTCCCAGATATTACATTTTGGAAAAAATGTCCGTGAAAAGACCCATGCCGGGAGTCACTTCGGTGCAAAGTTAGAAAATGGACTTCGCTATACTTCGTCATTTATGATCGGAATGGAACAATATGTACATCATAGGAAAGATAATAAAAACATCTTTTGACTTTTTTCTTTTTTTAACCCATTACAGTCCGGTGAAGGAATTTTAATTTTCTGTTTAGTTTTTAAAAGGGGATTTTGTAAGGGGAAAATTCAAGACTTTAGGCTTTATTTCGTATAAAAAATTTAATTTTTATGAAAAAAACATTTAAGAACTCCAAAATATTGGAAATTTCTTCCGTAATGACTTAACAAATAAAAGAATCTAAAAGATTTTCAAACTAATTATATTAATTAATTTTCAAAATACCTTTTTGTTGATGTACATGTTGTTTCAATCCGACCATCAATGACGAATATAGCCAAGTCCATTTTTGAACTTTGCTCCGAAATAAATGCCGATATACATCTTCCCTAGGAAAAATTAAAACCCACGGACTCAATTGGTGACATGACCTTAAATTGTACGTGAAACATTTTTATTTTTAATAAAGATGTAGTTTTTCACACGAACATGAACGATAATGGCAAATACAACTAAAATACAAAAAATTCGCACCGTTTCAAGTTGTGAGTAAATTCGACAGTTGAAATGAAAAACTTTTCGCCTTAAATATTAACAGAAACACTTTTTCTCAAATTTTTCCAATAATGGTGGAAAAAAAACCTTACGTGACAGAAAGTTTTCACAAAAAAAGTTATAGAAACGATCGTGTGAGGAATATGACATTTTGTGTCAATTCATATCATTTTTGTTTCAATCCATGCGTTTCATGCGAAAACTTTCTCGATTCGAAATTTACAGGAATTGCCTACAGGTCATCTAATTTTGGGACCGCCCTCGTATTAGATTTTTGGTCGAAAATAAAGATGACTTAATTTCCCCGCGGGAAAAAAGGGGTCATTTGGGAATTTGGACCTGTCTCGTGATAGGTGAAAACTGGACCGGTTCCGAAAATACATATCACAAGATAGCTGAAAAGAGTATTGCTGATATGATATGTTCTTTTAGACCAGTCCTGTGACAGAGGGCAATTGACCCCTTCCTAGGAATAGCCCATGTTATAGAGGTTTACAAATTTTTAATAAAATTTTAAAATTTAATACTTGTTTAAAAATATAACTGATTTTAAATAAAAATTAATCTTTTATCAAAAAAAAACCTTATATAAATATACAGTTTTTGTCCAAAACAGAGATGATTTCAAATTTGGCTCTTTTATAAATTTCATATAAAATTTAATTTTGGAAATATAGATACTTTTAAATTAAGCATCTTTTCGCCATTCAGCTCTTAGTTTACGATATAAATCGATTTAAAAATTTCATTTTCATTCATTTTTGGCCGAAAATTTATTTTATTTAAAATTAAGGTCCTTTTCCCCCTAGAAACTTTAGTTTACGAAATAAATCGATGTGAATTATATTAATAAAATATATGTTTTATTTTTTGTTCGGATATATTAATAATTTCACATTAAGCTTGTTTTTGCCCTACAAAATAAATTGATGTAAAGATTTTTAAAAAATTTTATATTAAATTCCATGTTTGGTCGAAAATATGAAAAAAGATGAATCAAAAAGTTCTGAAAAATATATTAACCCCATCCCTGTTATCAACCCCATTATTAAAAATTAACTGCCAATGATTATAAATTTGAAAGTATAGTGTGCTAATTGAAATATTAACGTAAAAATATGTTTTACAAACAAGTCATTGCATGTCAAAGCGACATTTTTAACAAAAATAAAGTTATTTTAAAATAAACTACCAATGCAGTTGACACCGTATTCAAAGGTTAAAATTCTTATATCCGTAAATAAAAATGTGATTAATTGATTTGATAATGGCAAAAATCAAATTGTTTCGTTAGGAAACTCCACCTACTTGTTAAAAATTTTAATTGAATACAGAAGAGTGAAAAGAATCTATAAAGAGATTATCTTTAGGACTCTTCACACATATGGGAATATATTACATACATTCGTATAAAAGAAAATAAACAATATGTGGAAATTTTCTCTGTGATCTTTTGTGAGAGAAGAAGATGAATGGAAAATTCAATAATGGCAGGTGATGACAAATCAAAGAATATTGAATTTTGAAACAATAAAAATTTTAAATTATAAACAAAGCAAATCAAAGAATATTTATTAGGAAATATTCAAAATAAAAGCAAACAATAAAATTGTATTAAAAATTCTTAAGAAAAATAAATTTTTGAAAATATTCCTGTTCAATGATTGGTTGTTGAAAAGTCAAATAAACACCCACTGATGCTTGATCTCTTTCTCATTTTCCTTAACACATTCAGTCTCTATCTCTATGAAAATTTAAAATATCCCTCATTTCTCTTTTTTTGGCCTTTTTTCTCAATTTTTATTTCTGTTTAACATTTTATTTTCCACAAAGAAAAAATTATTTACCGGATCATATAAATAAGGATCGTTAAATTTTCATTTTATTTTTATATTCTTAAACATTAACGTAATTTTTCATAATATTTTTATTACATTGAAATTTATTTATTTAAGAACAAATTCCAAGTGAATTTAACCAACACAATATTTATTTTTGAAAATTTTCAGAGGATTTCGTTGTTTGTATTATTTTGTATTTGTATTTCTTCATTTATTTGATCTTGCAAATGAGCCAGCTGGCCGTTAATTACGCCCACAACTTCTCTGTTCCAAATCGCCGATAAATGTTTTGAAAGCGTTAAGCTCTTTTAAATTTATATTGTATTTTTTTCGAAATTTAGCAAAACAAGTATAAAATTGTTAAGATTTTTTTCTTTTTTGTTTAGTAAAATTTCAAATATGCATTTAAATATTTTTCTTTATTTATTTAAAATTGGATTTTAAACTCAGTGGTTGGCTTTTCTGGGCATAATCCAAAAATATATGTTTGTATGTAGCGAATGTATGGTTGTGTACTAAAATATTATTTAAATACTAATTTGTTTATTAGTTTATTTAATAATAAATGTATTAAATAATCATTAGTTAATAATATAGAATTATATGTATAAAAATATGTGTGTAGACAACAGAGGCAAATTTTTATTTTATAAAATCTAAATATTTTAAAGGCAATTAATTTTTATTGAAAAACTAATTAACATATTTGAAAAAGTGTTTATGCAACAATTTGTAGCAACTCGTATGATTTTTTTTTAATAATATATAAAACTTCTGCATGTTAAGACTGAAAAATTTAAACAGCTTTTCTTTTGAAATAATACCATTGCAAAAAACATATTTAACAAATATTTATTTTCTCAAAGACAACTTATGGACAAATAGACTACACAAGTGACTTGCACAATATTGTGATAGTATGGGTTAAGATTTGTGTAAAAAATCAAAACTGTTGTGGTTTTTACACAACCTTTTGCGCTGACTTGTGTCATTTTTAAATCGTTTGCAAATTGTTTATAACCCAAATACTGTACATACATCGCTGCGGGAAAAGGAGCTATCTCAGGACACGTTACATGACCGGTTCCTTGTGATTGGTAACGGTCACGGAGCCGGTTTTTTACATAAAAAGGACCGGTCACTTTAACATGGGCTTGTCCTAGGAGGGGGTCTATTGCCCACTGTGACATGTCACTGGAGTGGTAAAAAAGCACATGTCACACAACTAACCCCAAAGAACATATCACAGAACTAACGCAAAAGAACATGACATGACTTTTAAACCGGTCACGTGCACTCAAAAAAATTACATGAACTAAAATGTAATCAAAAATTTCCTTCAAAATAGTTTATAAATTGTCCTCAATTTAAGTAAAATTTTATTAAAACTTTGAAAAATTTTCTTAAAAAGAATAAAAATTTCTAAGTTTGAGGAAAAACGAAATAGTTTATATACTTAGAAATAATTCATATTTTTTCCAAGTTATATTTCTTTACTTTAGTAAAAAAAACAAGTCAATTAAATAAAAATTTGTTAATTTTAAGAAAAAAACATCTTAGTTTTAAGAAATTTGCATACTCAAATGTAATAAAATTAAGTTTAGATCAAAAAAAAAAATTTGGACATAATTTACTCCGATTTAGTTTAAAAAATGTGTCTAACTTAAATCGAGAAAGTACTTGAACTTAATGTGTGTTCATTTTTGGTTCGCGAGTAGTAAAATTAACTAAAATTTAGAAAGCCATTTCCAAATTCCGCTTTTAAGTATACCACTTTATAATTTTGAAGAATTGTTTTCTAAAAATTAGTTCAGATAATTAAAAACAAAAAGGAATAACTTTTTTTCTATGTAATAATAAAAATTTACTTGATTTTAGAAACTGATGAACTATTTCTAAGAAAAATTTTCATGCAACTTAGTTCAGATAAATTTTAAAAGTTTTAATAAAATATACTTTTTTTCAAGTAAAAGCATTCTAATTTTTACGTGATCGTGCCCATCTCTAATGTTAACAGTCTTAAATATTGAACTTAAAGTAGCTTAAAATATATTTTAAAATTTTGTTAGTAAAGGGTAAACAATTTCGAATTTGCGCTTTTATGTAATAAATTTCTTTGTTGACTACAATACAAAATATCGCAGGCACATTTTATACATTACAGCATAATTGCTTTCCTATAATTGACGTAGCGCTTATTAAACTTTATATTTATCGAACTATTTTTTTTAATTAATAATAAAAAATATTAAATTTGTATATGTCAAATAAAGTTTAAACTAAAAATAAACTTATGACTTTTCCATTTTCCGATAATAACAAGAAATGTTGCTGTGATTTTTGGTATTTTTGCAACAATTTCCTTAAATTCGTTAATTTAAGAAGACAAAGGATCCCCAGTGTTCCTTAGCCAAAGATGCCGTGTGTCACTTAGGGCGTCCCTTTTTGTAGTTCCCTCAAGCAGAACCGTTAATTAACTACGAAAAGGATCTGACTTTGTCACAATTTATTACGTTTCAAGATATCTTGCAGTACATTTTTTTAATTTGTTTCCATTTTTGCCAATGAAATTTAATTTATATTTTAAATACATGAATTTAGTATAATTCAATTTAGTTTTAAGACAAAATTTTATTGTAAAAAGCTTGTTAAGAGCAGTATCCTCACAAAGCGGAAGTCCTTCGAAAGTGGGGAAATACTTACTAAATGAGTGTAAAGTACTTTAAAATATATGTGAAAAAATATATTACCTTCACCATAGAAGCAGGATAAGGATAATTTTAACTTAAAAGAAGTGCTATTTAACTTATTGTTAGAAAATATTTTCAAATTTTTAAAATTATCTAATGAAATTAAATTAAATAAAATTTGTCTTAAAACCAAGGAAACATTTCCTAACTAACAGTACAATTTTAGATGATATATGAACTAATTAGCAGGAAATTTTACTGTTTTCTAATAAAAATTAACTTCTCAGTAGTAAAATTTTTCTATAATTTAGAAATTTTAACCAAATTTTAAGTAAAATTTGTATCTTAATTTCAAGGAAAATTTTCTCAAATATTGGTAAAAAGTGTCTTTGGCGCCGTTTTCATTTCAAAAATTCGTCTAAATAAGTTTATTTTTCTGAATTCTAGTTCATTTTTTTTTTTTTTTGAGTGTGGTTAAGTTCTAAGCTTTGGTTATTTAGAGATAAATTAGCGGGTCTTAAAAATTGTATTATTTAAACAGAGCAAAAAACTTGTTAATTTTTACAATTCCATTTTAAGTGTTCTTGCTTAGTTTTATTTTCTTTAAAAAATAAATGTTACATTCATCTTTTTGGTCACATGAATGTCACTTTTTATATTAAACAAGACCGATTAGTCAAATCTCTTCTATAACTTTATTTAAATTCCTTGTAAAAAATAAACTACCTAATGTTTTTCCTAATAATAAAAGTCAAATTAAACATTAAAATTATTTTACTTTGATGTGGAATTAAATCATAAACACCACAATAACACAGTTTATACGTGCACACATACACAAAAGAAGTGAGGAGAAGTGAGGCAAACTATCACTGATATTCAAATAAAAAGCAATTATTTTTTTATTTGTTTATAGACACTATTTTATAATTTCAAAATATTTACACATACGAGGTCTACCACCAACGAACAATTCAAACAATATCAAAGCTACCGAAAATTTACAACCGAAAAACAGCAGCACCCTGTTGTTCCCTAAGCTAGAAAAGCATTCGTACATTCATTTTTATAGGGATTTTATCGATCTGACCGCATGCAATTGCAACAATGATTAATGCGGTTAATAGAAATAAAACAGAATGAAATACCAATATTTACAAATACACAAAAACAATACCATATAAATGGAATAGAAGATACTTTCAGTGGATTAAATGGTATGGAAATGGAAATGACACTAGCATCACAACAAGAAAACGATGGAAGAGAGAAAGTAAAAGTTTTGATTATAAACAGTTAAACAAAAAAATTTTACGACTTTTTTATGATCAGTTTGCCAGAACCCTTTTTTAATGGTAATTTTTGTGATAAATAACAACTAAATACATACAATGTAGAAGAAAAGGGATACGTATAAACATGTGAGCACTATAGTACTCGTGCCTTTTAAGTGTTTTTACTTTTTTTTTTCTTTCTAAAAATCAACATATGATGATAATGTTTACTACTTGATTCTTAATATATCCCAGCAAAACTTGCTATTAGCGGGTAATGGCAAATGGAATAAGAAAACAAAAATTGTTCAAATACAAACATCACGTTAATTTATCATGGGTGTGCCATTGTAGGTAAATGGTTACCCAGAGCCTACGAGTATAGACATAAATAAGACATTACCAAGAAAGTAGTAAAATAAGCGGTTAATACTGAAATCACTGATTAGCAATTAGAACTCAAATAAGTACATTTAAAATTTTAAATTTTAATCGGTTATAAAAAAAAGTACTGATTATTTTTTGTTTGAACTTTGTCATTTAAGAATGGAACACAATATCTTTCATATGACTACCGCAACTGGGCTATTTTTCTTCGAAAATGATCGTTACCGTGTCATGCTCAACGAATTTTTGTTTCCAAAAATTCAAGAAAATGACATGGACGACATTTGGTTTCAATGAGACGGGGCCACATGTCACACAGCCAACGCAAGCATCGATATTTTACGCACTGTTTTTGAAAATCGAATAATTATCCGAAATTGTGATGTCAATTGGCCGCCTCGGATTATTTTCTGTGGGGAGCCATTAAGGATAAATGTTACGCAAACCATCCAGAGACAATTGAAGCGTTGAAATATGAAATCAAAGTTGCCATTGAAGAGATTCGAGCCGAAACAATCGAAAATGTACTGAAAAATTATGTTGCTCGGATGAGGTACTGCCGAGACAGTCGTGGTAGTCGTATGAATGATATTGTGTTCCATTCTTAAATGACAAATTTCAACCTTTCCAATAAAACCATAAATTTGAAAAAAGGAATCAGGACTTTTTATAACCGATTCAAATTTAAAACTTTAAATAGCTCACCCTGTACTTGTTATGAGATAAGTAAGTCGTATAAAATAAAAGTAGAATAAGAGCATAAGCAAATATTAGCTTTAATTAAAATAAAATTCGGGTAAGTCCCATTTTACACAGAGCAACTTTTTTTGCGACAATTCTTGTCAATTCTATTTTAAAATAGCCTTTATATTCACACAGAGAAATTTTTTTCAGCAAAAACAAAACGAAGAATGAAAAAACAAAACGAATTGCCGAGAACAAGCAACTCCGTACTAATTAACTCTTCTTTCCCCACTCTCCCACAACAAATAAAATTTACCTTGAATTAATAATGAGCGTTTCAAACAAGAGGCCGCCACTAGTATAAGAAGCAATTTTTCAGTTTCCAATTCCTTGCCACTAAAACCTATTGTGAATGAGCGTCTTTGGCGCATCTTGTATCATTTAGTTGAAACGTAAACAACAATACTAAAAATACTGCCTCGAACATGTCGAATTTTGTACCAGATAAAATGTTTTTGTGGGGAGTTCTTGTTCATTACATTATAGTATCTCGTCAATATACCAGTAGAATAGAAACAGAACTAAATTATAGATTTTTATTTATAAAAATTATTTCAACACAAAAAAATAATCAAAATTCTATTCTTTCCTTTTGAAAAAAAATTAAATTGAATAACTTGAATAATATTTGACATAATTTACAAAAGCTGATTTTTTTAAAACTAAAGTAAAACTTTTAAAATTTACTGAACATAAAATAAGACAAGTGTATCACCACAACATTAATATGAAGAAAAGTGAGGCCGATGGTTTTTAAAACTTAGTCAAAGTTTACGGCAGGCATGCTCTATCTAAACAATCGTGTCGGATGTGATGAGGTCGCTTGAAAAGTGGTGATTTTGAGCCGGGTCAACCCAAAATGTTTGAAGACGAAAAATTGCAGATATTGCAACATGTGGACTAATGTCAAACGCTTCAGGAGTTGCCAAAATTATTGGAAGTGGATGATTCGACAGTCAGCAAATGCCCAAAAGCAATGGGATTGATTCAAAAGCCAGGAAACTGGGTGCCATACGAGTTCAAACCGTGAAAAGTCGAATAGCGTTTTTTCGCTTGTGAACGCCAAAAGGGGTTTTTGCATCGCATTGTAACTGGCGATGAAAAGTGGATACATTACGACAATCCCAAGGGCTAAAAGTCATGGGTTTTGCCCCGACAGCCGTCAACATTATTTGCAAAGCTGAATACTCATGGCATGAAGCTTATATACAGAGCATGCGGTAACTTCTATGAGCTGGTCAAACCCAATGAAAGGATCGCGGGGGAACGCTGTCGGACTCAACTCATGCGTTCGATCTGCGCACTGTTGCAAAATGTTGCATGACCGGTCAAGACTTACTTGAAAATTCTGCAACCAGCCGTATTCTCCAGACATCGCTTATTCCAACTTTTACTTGTTCCGATCGATGACAAATGGCCTGTCCCAGCAGAAGTTCAGTTCATATGAACAATGCAAAAAATGGCTCGATGTTTGGATTGCCTCAAAAGACGTGTTGTTCTTCCGAACGTTCTTCCGAAAATTGCGATAAAAATGGGAAATGGTGTTGGACAATACTTTTAATAATATATTTGTAACCATTTTTGCAACAATAAATTCATGAATTTCGAAAAAACGTTTATTATTAATTCAAGGTCGCAATATCCACACTATTTAAACATAAATCAATAGAATTTAAATTTAAAAATCTGTGTAATGAATTTAGACCAAGGGTGCCCAAGCCCTATGCTCTTGATGCTCATTTGTTTTTGTAAATGCTCTTAGCTATAGGATGTGTGTTTTAATACACATAAAGCACTCAGCAATAGCAATACGAAATACACAAACAACTTTGCCTTATTAGTTTTTTTTTTTTGTCGTTCTTCTTTGTATACACGCAAGTGCAAAACCAACAACACTTTCGTATGCTTTGCTGGTAAACATTGACGACAGCGATCATCAATGTAGATTTGGTTTTTGTTTAACATATGATATGAAATATTTTTTTTTTCTTTGTATGCATTGGTTTTTACAATAAAAAATATTAAATAAAAATTAGTTATTCTTTAAATGTATTGGTGTTTGCTCTTCCATAAGGAACTTTTGGGCACCCCTGATTTAGACTATAAACTTTTATAAAATCGTATTTCATCATTTTAAGATAATTATATAATACAACAACAAAAGCTCATTATCTCTACCCTTCTAAATCAGTTATTATTAAAAAAATGTTAGAAAACATATTATTTTAAAGACTTTAAATTTGTAGTAATATATGGGCAAATCTACGGTATAGTACGATTCCATGTCACTCAGGTTTTTAACCACTTTAAGAGCAATATATAATATTTCTGAATGTGTCATAATTTTCAAAACGACGAGTTTAACCTCGCCAACATCCTAAAGTTTTATAATTATGCTGTTAATGTGCTCTACTGAGCTAAGGTCACCCTAATTTACCCTAATGTTGCTTGTAACTTTCGAAAGTTGTTCAACTCTTTTGGCTATAACTTTTTCAGCATAAAAGGAAATTGTTCTAATCCTTTTGTGGATGATAGTAATGATGTTGCAAAATCTTCTATACGTTGAAAAAAGCATGTGCCATCAGGTAGCTCTTCAAAATCTGTCACTCTGTTTTTCCATAAAACGAAAATTAAGAGGATTTTCTTTTTTGCGCTTTCAGCCTCAACTTAATTGCAAATTTTTTATATTGGATTATAAACGACAAACATACTAACAAAAGGCGACCAACCGATTTAGTGTGCCTTCGGAAACAAAGAAATTATGACAGTACAAACATCATCAGGTCCATGCCAGCAGATCATGAAATTTCATGTTTTTTGAAGAGCACATCCGTAGTTTGAGAAATAAGTGGCAACCCTGTGTGATCGGTAAATATCAGTACTACTAATATTGTGTGTAAGTGCTAAATAGATTTGGTGCAGAGAGCCATTTAAGTTTAAATTTTGTTGATTTTCATAGGTTTTTCAAGCTTAACTTGCAATAGAACCAAAAGGGATAGTCCGCTCGTTTTAGCACTTTCACAAAACAATAGTGCCTATAAACTCTATAATATAAGCCAAATTTCAACCTTTAATTCTTTAAACTGCGGATGTGCCAATCAATTAAAAAATTAATTTTTAGCGTTCTGTGGAGTAAAAAGTGCCGTAAAGCCAAAAACGTCATCCGATCTATTTAGCACTTTCACATAATAATTGCATTGATCATACGGAGAATTTAAGATATATTTGATGCCATAATTCTCAAAACTGGGGGTGTGCCTTCCATTTTAAATTTGCCTTTCAGCGAATTTTGAAGAAATAATTTGAAAAAAATTTTTGAAAAAAAAAAATTAAGATAATTGTTATCTTTAGTCTTAATTTTCTCCAAAAACCAGATGTGTTGGACAAAATTGGAACCTAAGTTCCGACTTAGAATGGAAAGGTTTTTCGAAAACGTGTGTTTGCATCCCCCAAAAGTTAAAAATTTTAGCTTCTAAAAATTCTACGGTTTTTCGCTTATAACTTTTTCAGCACTTGAAAAAAATGATGCACGCGAGCAGATTATTTATTTTTAATGTGTTTTTAACAAGTTGACCCTAAAATAAAACATGTGCCACTAATTTGAAATTTTTCATTTTTCAAAATTTAAATCGTACTATTTCGTAGATTTTCCCATATATCAACATCGGTAGCTGATTATATCATAACATTCAAATAAATAGTGATATATCACAATATTTGTAACGTATTACTTTGGGATTTAAAGTAAATCAAAGGGTAAAGGATACCCTTTACCAGTTAATACTTGAAATAGGTCCAACCCTTTACTAAGATTTTGCTGGGATTCAATGGGAGGAAAATTGAGAAAAATTTTACGACCTTTTTATTTTGTTTTTTTTTTTTTTTTTATTTTTTATTTTTGTATTTTCTTAGGAGAGATATTATTGTAGTTAAAAATATAGAGCGCGCTCCATATTCAACGCATATTCAAAGATCATCCCACAAACCGCACACAACTCAACAGCAATATGTTGCTATTGTTGTGTACGTACAACTGATTAAGAAAGCGTAGCATTGCAGCCGTACGTGTGATTTTTGTTTACATATGTAGATCATCTTTTTCTATTCCACTGAGAACATAAAATCTGCCTGAGAAAATTTGTTTTTTGTTCCAAAATCATCACAAGTATTTGACTAAATGCAAGATATAATTCTTAACGTTTGATGTTTTTTTCCATTTTGTCGTTGTCGAGTAAAGTACACAAAACGGAAAGCAATTATAAAAACGCGCTAGGAAATGGAATATCGTAATACATATGTAAAAATATTATAAAATTTCCTCTATTAAATAGAAAAATCAACAGAAAATATATTTTGAAAAAAGTAACAGACAAAATATTTATAAAGTGCATAATAAATTGAATTTAAAACAATCAAAATAATTGTAAAAATAAAACAAAAGTGCTTGTGATAATCATGTTACCATCACCATATTACTTAAATTTAGCTCAATTACCCAACAGTGCCAATATGTTGCCACGTTCCGATTACTTAGATCCATCAATTGCTAGCCCACCTATACCGGCTATATTATCGGATAATTCACCGTCGGCTTCTCCCAGCCCATACTTTTATGCCAATATGCCAAATATACATCCACTAATGGCCATGCAAAATAATATGTGGTCTTATCCTTGGTCATTTCTACAAAATTCTCATCGTCCCGAAAAACCACCATTTTCATATATTGCTCTAATCGCTATGGCCATAAGCAGTGCACCAAATCAACGTTTAACATTGAGTGGAATATATAAATTTATAATGGAGAAGTAAGTATGAGAACCAGAGCGAAGGACTCATGTACAAACAATAAATTGTTTCCAAGTAATTTATTATTTCAACTAATAAAGTTTTTTTTCAAATAAATTGTAATGGTTAGGTTAAAAAGAGGAAGGGCCATTCGCCGTTAAAGATTACCCAAAAATGTCAGAAAATCGGCGCTCTTCAAAACTACGTGAATAAACATTCCAGTCTACCTGAAGAATTCAGTATTTCTCAGGTATCCCTTAGGTTTTCCCAAATTAACCCACCGCAAGCACTTCAATGACGGTATAACGTCCCCATGCCAGTGCCTAACCCTACTCCTTGCAAAATCCGGGCAAAACTATAATAGAATTGCTCCAGAGTCTCATTATCCTCTCCGAAGGCCCACAGAGTCACTCCATCCCAGCAAAAATAAATGGAAGTGATTCTTAAGGCGTGATTTTTTCATTGATTCCAAAGTATAATTTAGTTCTGATTTTTCCATTCTAAAGCAGTTCTTTTTCACAACTTCCAAAAATGTGATTTTTAATGAAATTTTTCTCTTTCAAATCTAGGATGGGTAACTTATGTTAAAAATAATGAAAGTTAAACGTTAACAATTTATATTTTCACATAAATTTGATATTCATAACTATGATTAAGTACTAAACTTTGATAATTTTCAAACAGGTGTAAGTGATTTGTATCAATTTTTAACTTTGAATTTCGATTAAAGTAATTTAAAAAATTAGGCTCGATTACTAAAAGTTCCGTTAAAATTTAACCAACAGTCAAACTGAAACATCATATAGGAAACAACAAAAAATATGTCAGTTGAATTCCCTGGTAGAAGCTATTGGGACATGGAGAAAATTAGGCTAATGCCCGATTACTGTTGTTTAGTAACATCAAAAGATCTTATTTTTCACTAAACCATAAGAACTACTATAGATGCAATGAAAAAGGGATCATAAAAGAAAACTTTTACCCTATGGCACCCCTGTGTAAAAATTAGTGGTTCCGATGCAAATTTTCACAACACCGGAATCAAAATCACTGCTTCTTTTTTTTTTCTTTTGCCACTTTTTTTTGCTGGATTCCCAATTTCGAAAGATGCGATTGTAGTGAAGAGTGGCCTAAGAGAATTAACATCATGTTCGCCAGTTCCACAGCCTTAAAAAATAGTAACAGTCTTGTATATGTTATTAAATTTGTGTTAAAACAAATTGAACTAAATTTTCTAATGAAATTTGTATACTTAAGAATTATATTTTTATGTGGAGTATAACAGTTCTTTAACTGCCTTCAGCTTTAATTAGTTTCCTTATTTGCACAAAATTTAATTAAAACTAATTTTGTGTTCATTACACTGTGCAACACCAATTTTCTATGCCATATGAATGTATTAGGATAGTACAGTAAAACTCTGTCCCCGTGGATACTATCAAATTTAATGGCCGTTAAAAATTTTGATTTTTTTGGGCAGATCAATTTTTCTTGGTCTTAGTTCTTTTTTCACACTCACCAAAAAAAAAGTCTGTAATGGCAACTGAAAATTTTGCTATTACTACGGGAAATTTTGCTAATTTGAGCCCAGAGGTATTTTTTGTTAATCTTAGCAATACGTGTCTGCTGACGTTTAGTACAATGAAATTAGTAGAAAAATTAGTAGCCGCTACTAAATTTTAGAAAACTTTTTATAAAGTGGAATTTAAAATTGGTTTGCTAAAATCAGCAAAAAAAATTTACCTAAAATAAATTAATATTAGTAAAATTAGTATAAAAAATTAGTAAGCGCTATTAAATTTTAGTAAATTGCTGTAAACTCAATAATGAATTGTAAAATAGAGCAAAATTTTAATTTATAAAAAAAAAATATTAAAATGCACCAATTAACTAAATTATTTTTAGAAACACTTGTTTTTACACTTTAAAGCTGCTAATTTCTTTTAAAATTGCCTTACGAAATCGAATATACAAATTTATATTTTTTTTATCGAACATTTTTATTTTTTTTTTTCAATTTAAAATCTGTTTGCTAAAATTAGCAAAAAAAAATACTAAATATTTTAATATTAGTACAAAATTTTAAATTTATATTTTTTATCGATCATCAATTTTTTTTTTTATTTTATTTATTTTTTTCAAAAAATATTTTATACAAAATTAAAAAAAAAATCAAAGGCTTAAAAATCTTAAAAACTGTTAAAACATAAACGAATTAATTATTTTGTTTTTATTTGGTATTTTCTGTTTTGAAAAATATTTTAGTCAATATTTTTGTACTTTTAAGTACAAATTTTAATTGTTTTTAGGGCTGATTTTTAAAACTAATAAAACTTTTTAGTGCTATTTTAAGTGGATGTCCTATTTTCAGACATGAGTCGGTATATTCACTTCTGATCCCTTTTTTAATCTATGTAACATTTTAAGGCATTTTTTTTAATTAGTAATTTTTTTTGCTAATTTTAGCGATTTTCAAAATTTTTAATATGATTTCTGATATTAGCAACAAAAATTTGGAAAAATTCTGTTAAAGTTCTGTAATTTGTAAAATGTAAATAGCAAAAAGATTTGCTAAATAATAATTTTTATACTAAAAATCAGTTAAAAAATAGTAAAGTGGGATTGAAAACCGTTTACAAATTTTTCTACTAACTTTTTTCTGAGTGTAACATTTAAGGCAGTTTAAGTTTGTATGTATTAGTTTTAATTATTAGGAATAACATATCCTTCAATATTAAATTTTTTTAAATTAGTAATTTTTTTTGCTAATTTTAGCAAATCGGTTTTCAAAAATTTGTCAAATGATTTCTGAAATTAGCAACAGAAATTTGTAAAAGTTCTGTAATTTTTAAAATGTAAATAGCAAAAAATTTACTAAATAATATTTTTTTTTTTACTAAAAATCAGTACAAGAACAATTAAAGTGGGATTAAAAACCGTTTACAAATTTTTCTACTAACTTTTTTCTCTAGGTGCAAAATATGTGAAATAAGTCCCCTAAAAGAGATGATTTAAGTATAAAAATGTTTTACAAATCTGTTAGGATGCAAATTCCACTAGGGGTTGAAACATATATTCAGTAGATATCAAATCTTTAAATAGCTGAATTGAAATTTATCACTTCTAATCATGTAAAATACCAATCCAAATGTGCTTCTAAAAAAATTTTGCTGTTTTAACGTCTAAAGTAAAATTTTATGAGAAAATTATTTGTTGAATATTTTAAATTGTATTTTTTTACAGGACTACAAGTGATAAAATATAATTTAACTTTTTCAGAATTTTTCATTCAGCGGATAAATTCTTCATGTTTAAGAAGAACTTGTTTGATATATCTTAAAAAAGTTACCTTAATAAACACTAAAATTGACAGATGTAGGGTTAAAATTTTCTACGAAAAGATCCTCATAAAATTTCATTATGGCTATCCGAAGACTGAATTTAGTTTTGTGTCTTATCCCAGCAAAAAATAGATATGATTTAAGAAGCACTACTTTTTACTTTCCCTTCGAAATAGCGAACAAAAATCATGACATATGCACACAATAAAAGAAGCTGCTTCCAAACATATAGTAAAATATAGCACTTTATTTATTCCGGCTATATGACATGAGTTTCGTTCGCTTTATCCCTATAAGGAGTAGTTTACTTTATAGGATTAAGTGTTACATTAGAGCTTAAGATTTGTTTTTCAGTTAGTCATAAAATTTATTATCGGAATTCGTTTTTTTAGAAAAATTTCAAAAAATTATTCTCTATAGTTAAAATAAGAATTATACACTCACAAAAAAATGTCTGTAATGGCATGTAAAAATTTTGCTGTTATTACGGGAAATTTTGCTTATTTGATCCCAGCAGTATTTAAGTTAATGTAGTACAATGAAATTTGTAGAAAAAATAGCTGCCTCTACTAAGTTTTAGTAAATTTTTTGTAAAATAGAATTTAAAATATGTTTGCTAAAATCCTGAGTGTCAATCAAATAATGAAAATGTCTGTTTAGAAGCAATAAAGTACAATAAAACTTCAACAACATAAAACACTGCCTTCTTTTATTGCATTTTTAAAAGAGGAAGAAGAGAGAAACACTAAAATATGAGCTTCTTTTTCTGCATTGCTTTTCAAATCGTGTATAATAACACAGTATTGACAAAAGAATCAAAAAGTTTAAGCCGCAATCAAATTTTACCTGCACTGGATTTTAATGTACTAACATTGTGCATTCTTCCAGTGTAAGAATCGTCCACCCGCATAGCATTATCGACGTCTTATAGTAAGTTTAAATATTTCTGTTTAATTTTAAAATTTTAATTTTTTCAAACTAATATTTTGCGAATGGGAGTGAATTCTTAGTTGGTCTCAATCGATTTAATTTTAAAATACTTCATTCGTTTTTCATTATTAGATTTGTTTAATCGTTAAATTCAATCGTTGGGAATTTTTATCGATTTTTACTCAATCGATTTACAAATTTGGGAGTGCAATGGATTTATTGTTTATTCGATTGATTGATTAATTTGGGATTGATATTTGATTTTCTCCATTCAATCTTAAAATCTAGAAAATAAATATGTACGAGTATCTACGTTATTAGTTTTAATACAAGAAAATTGTAGATTTTTTACAAATACTAAAAAATCAAATTAAAAAAATTTAAACAAAATAGTAAAAATGGTAAAAATTGCTAAAATCGCTAATATTAAAACAAATGGTCAAAATTGAAAAAAAAATCGCCAAAATTGGAAAATTGAAAAATTCATTAAAATTAAAAAAATCACTTAAATTGTAAAACCGGACAAATTGGGAACAATCACTTTAATTAAATAAAGGCAAATTTAAAAAAAAATCTACAATTAGATCAAAGCTCAAATTGTAAAAATTGTCAAAAGTTAAAAAATCGCTTAAATTAAAAAGTCACCAAAAACGAAAAAACGCTGATATTAAAAAATTCCCCAAAAAATTAAAAATTGCTAATATTAAAAAAAATAAAAATTTAAAAAACGCTAAAACTCTAACCAAAACGCCAAAATTAAAAATTCCCCAAAATTAAAAAAATACTTGAATGAAATCACCAAGACGCCAAGATTCAAAAATCGACAAGATTAAAAAATCGCCAACAAATTAAAAATTGCTAATATTTAAAAAATTAAAAAAACGTTAAAACTATAACCAAAACGCCAAAATTGAAAAAATCACCAAGATTAAAAAATCGCCAAGATTAAAAAATCGCCAAGATTAAAAAAATCGCCAATAAATGGAAAATTGCTAATATTTAAAAAAAAATAAAAACTATAAAAACGCTTAAACTCTAACCAAAACGCCAAAATTTAAAATTACCCAAAAATTAAAAAATTACTTAAATGAAATCACCAAAATAAAAAAAAATCGCCAAGATTAAAAAAATCGCCAAAAAATTAAAAATTGCTAATATTTAAAAAATAAAAACCAAAAAAAACGCTAAAACTCTAACCAAAACGCCAAAACTGAAAATTACCCAAAATTAAAAAATTACTTGAATGAAATCACCAAAATAAAAAAAAATCGCCAAAATTAAAAAAAAAAATAAAAAATAATCGAATTGGATCGCTTAGCTACAAGTTTCAATCCTCCATATCTCAAAAACTAAAAGCGCTAAAGGAAAACTTTTTGCACCAGAGGTCTTAAGTTTTTAGATCGCGTTTATCTTAATACCTATTCATTGCAGAGAGAAGAAAATATCCCATATTTTTAAATTTTTTTATTTTTTTGATTTTGATGAATTTTTTTCTAGATTTTATCATTTTTTTGCCAATTTTTTTGATTTTTCTTCGATTTTGCCTTTTTTTTGCACTTTACTTTTCTGTGTGCAGTATCAAAATATTCATATTCGCATTATAAAAAAGTTTTAAATAAACGAATATATTAAAAAATTTTATTGAAATCTTTTTAAATTTTTACTATTTTATTTTAGATTTCCTTATTATCGTGAAAATAAACAAGGTTGGCAAAATTCCATAAGACACAATCTTTCACTAAATGATTGTTTTGTAAAAGTAGCCCGAGATAAAAATACCATAGAGGATAATGATAGCGCCGGCAAAGGCAGCTATTGGATGTTGGATGCATCGGCAAATGATATGTTTGAACAGGGAAATTATAGGCGACGAAGAACAAGAAGACAAAGGCAGTGTTTAAAAACGGGCACCCTACTAGGGGAATCATTTAAGGTTGGTATACTAAAAGTAAATAAAGTAATCAGAGTTAACCAAATTACAACAAATATTTTCACGAAAATTTAACATTCACAAAAATGCTTAAGCACTTAACTTTTAAAAAAATTTGGAAATTTTTTAATTTCAACATTTTATCACATTTTATCTTATAGGCCTCTGAAGCTGCACTTAATGATCAATCACTAAATGGGGAAATATCTTCAAATATGGATTCAATGTTTAATATTAATTCCAATAATGTATGCCTCAACTATAGTGATCGCATAACTGAAATGCATCGTCAATATTTGGCTTCCATAGCACCACTCAATATACTTTTTGGTAATTCTTCTCTACAAACATCAAATCATCCTTCATCTTCGTCACACTCATCACTACCCCCCGACGAACTCAACACTGCACCATCCTCCTCCTCCATGTCATTATTACCTGCTGCTCCTCCTTCATTAAATGGTTCAACTACATCTTATGCTGATATAGAATCTTTGGACTTTTCCGGTGATACACTTTCAAATAGTAGTTGTTCCAGTGATCGTATGCTAACTCAATCGCCAAGTGCCTTTACACCGACTTGTTCGTCATCTGTAAAGGCGAACATAAAGAAAGAGAATTGTTGCAGTAGTCCCGATTTAATTACTAGTTGTACTGGGAATAATAAAACTTCTACTGCTTTTAGTATTGAAAATATTATTAAGAAAGACTGAGAGGTGTGGAAATTAATATTTATTATTTAATTCTTTTTTTTTCGTATTTAACTTGTGTGATATTAAGACAATAGTTGTAAAATAAAAGAAAATTGAATTAAAAAGTGTACATGTTTTGTATACACTCACCAAAAATAGTCTGTAATGACAACTGAAAACGTTGCTGTTATTACGGGAAATTTTGCGAATTTGAGCCCAGCTGACAATGAAATTTGTAGAAAAAATTAGCTGCCGCTACTAAATTTAAGTAAACTTTTTGTAAAGTGGAATTTAAAATCTGTTTGCTAAAATCAGCAAAAAAAATTACTTTAATATTAATATTAGTGCAAAATTTTAAATTTATTTTTTTATCGAGCATTAAAATATTTATTTAACATAAAAATTTCTTTTTTTTCTCAAAAAATATTTAAGACAAAATTAAAAAAAAAAATCAAAGGCTTAAAAATTATAAAAACATAAACGAATTTATCATTTTGTTTCAATTTGGTAATTTCTGTTTTTTAATTTTAATTGTTTTTAGTGCTGATTTTTAGAACTAAAAAAAAAACATTTTAGTGCTATTTTAAGTGTATGTCCTATATTTAGACTTTCGATCAATTTTTTTTAATCTATGTAACATTTTAAGGCAATTTAAGTTTGTAGGTGTAAGTTTTGATTAGAAATAACACTTCCTTCAATATCCAATTTTATAAAATTAGTAATTTTTACTTTTAGCAAATCGGTTTTTAAAAATTTTGTAAAATGATTTCTGAAATTAACAACAAAATTTTGTAAATATTCTGTAAAAATTTTGTAATTTGTAAAATGTAAATAGGAAAAAGATTTGCAAAATAATAATCTTTTTACAAATTTTTCTACAAACTTTTTTATGAGTGTAAAGGGTGTCCCAAGAAGAACGCAATTTTTAAATCTGGCAACATTCGAAGTGTCATTGTTTGACATTTGAACAATTGTTATTGTTTGCTAGTAGAAGGTACGAGGTTAGTAAAAATGGAGCGCTACACGAATGAACAACGCATTCTCATTGTGAAATTGTTTTACCAAAATGGTGAAAGTTTTGCGGCTACAGTTCGCAAATTGCGATCAATTTGGGGTCACAATAATGCTCCAAAAGAGTCAACTGTAAAGAGATTAATGGATTAATTTGCCGAAACTGGGTCTGTTAGTGATGTAAAGACAACAACGCGCCATCGACCAGGTCGATCGACCGAAAATGTCGCAGCTGTACGTGATGATGTCGCTCAAACTCCATCCACCTCAATTCGACACCGAGCTCAGCAAATTGGTGTCTCCAAATCCACTTTGCAGCGAATTTTGACGAAAGATTTGCATCTTCATGCATACAAAGTTCAATTGACTCAGGAACTGAAGCCAGCTGACCATGCACAGCGAAGGGAGTTCGTTAATTGGGTATTGGAGAGACAACATGAAAATGCTGATTTTGCCGACAAAATCATCTTCAGTGACGAGGCCCATTTTCATCTTGATGGCTTCATCAATAGGCAGAATTGTCGCATTTGGGGTGAGGAAAATCCTCGAGTGATTCACGAGAAGCAAATGCATCCTCAACGTGTCACTGTGTGGTGTGGTTTTTGGGCTGGAGGAATCATTGGACCTTTTTTTTATGAAAATGAGGCAGGTCAAGCGCAAACAGTCAATGGTGTTCGGTATCGTGAAATGATAACCAGTTTTTTCTTGCCTAGAATTGAAGAAATGAATGTGGAGGGCATGTGGTTCACACAAGGCGGCGCCACATGTTATACAGCCAGATAAACAATTCAATTGCTGCATCAGTCATTTCCCGGTCGTGTTATTTCGCGTTTTGGAGATCAGAATTGGCCGCCTAGATCGTGCGATTTAACACCATTAGATTTTTTTCTTTGGGGTTTTTTGAAGTCGATGGTTTACGCGAATAAGCCGACGACGACTCAAGCCTTAAAAGAGGAAATTGGACGCTGCATTAATGAAATACCGCAGCATTCATGCAAAACGGTCATTGAAAATTTCATTAAAAGATCGCGTGCATGCCAGCAAAGCCGCGGCGGCCATCTGCACGATATATTGTTCCATACATAACCTCATTCTGTCTACTTTACGATATAATAAAGTTTCACGATTTTTTTTTAAATATCTGTGTTTTATTTAAAATTTAAAAATTGCGTTCTTCTTGGGACACCCTTTATTAGCAAAAACTTTAAAGGTAAAATTTTAAATCAGTTATAAATTTTGAATGCACACTATGAAAGTTCTAAAATAGTTTTTGAAACTGAAGAGTTAAGTTAAAATAAAGCAAAATTAGCCAAAGTTTTGTAAAAGATTATACAGAAAAAAAAAACCTAATTGAATTTATTGCTTTAAGTCGAAAAGGGAGATATTTTTTAAAACACTTCAATGAAGTATTACCTTGCTTTTAAAAAATTATTTTTAATACAAAGTAATTTTCATATAAAGTGCACTTTACACAAGTGATAAAAGGTTGATTTAAACGTCGACCACCCCTATCAACTATCACCCATTTCACTGTAAAACAATTTCAAACCTTTTTCCAAAATTACGGGATTCCCATGATTGATTCTTGTTAAGGAGACCAAAAAAAAAAAAAATATACGTGTTTCGGCATTTTGATAGTTTACATCGGAATTGCATTTTAGCGGCGGTCAAAGTTTCCCAGCACTGGCCTGTTCTTGCAGCAAATCGGTATATAAAACTATGTTTTCTTTACATCTGAGGTGTAGGGTGTGTTCAGCAACTTTGTAGATAATGGTATGACAAATATTTTTGTAAAACATATTAACCCTCTAACTCCACCTCATAACTGCATTTTCCGGCTTTATTCTAACAAATTGTTAAACACACCCCGAAATAAATATATAAATAAAAGGGCGGGGATGAAATGTTCTACAAAAATGTTGGCCATGAGATTATACTATATATGTCAGAGCACACTAAAGCCCAAAACTTAACACAAATACCAAAAACCAGACAAATTCAAGATTACTCATCAAATTTCTAGTCAGATTTTGGGATAACCCAAATATTATATAAGTGATCCCAAAATCTGACTTTTAATATTGGTTTTTGGTGTTTATGTTAAGTTTTGGGGTTTGGTGTGTTCTGACATGTATAGTAGAATTTTATGGCCAAGATTTTTGTAGAACATTTCATTCACGCCCTTCCCCTTTTTCGGGGTGCTTTTTACAATTTGTTAAAATAAAGCCAAAAAATGTCTTTATGAGGTGGAGTTTGAGGGTTAATATGTTTTACAAAAATATTTGCCATACCATTATCTACAAAGTTTCTGAACATACCCTACACCTCAGATGTAAGGAAAACATAGTTTTATATACCGATATGCTGCAAGAACAGGCCAGAGCTGGGAAACTTTGACCGCCTCTAAAATGAAATTCCGATGTAAACTATCAAAATGCCGAAACACGTATATTTTTTTTTGGTCTCCTTAACAAGAATCAATAATCGGAATCCCGTAATCTTTTTTGTGTTGAACTGTGTTATTAGTGATATAAATTGCCAAATTATTGTAAATTCTCTTTTGGAATAATATTTAGTATCGCCAAATACTGAGAAATAATATAAATGGATAGACAGTGGTGCTCAACGTGTGAATAGCCCTTAAATTTTATTTACAAATTATACAAAGTGACAGAAATAATATAAATTAAGAATCACTAACGAATTTTATATAATTTTTTTCTTTAATTAATAAAATTTAACAACAAAAAAATCTTTAATTGGGAATAATTTCTTAATTTGCGGTGAATCTCATACAGGGTTAACTTTAATTTAACTATTGAACAAAAGCAAATGCCAAAAAATTATATACAAAACAACAAATTTCTGGTTTAACTAATAGTTAACTCACTGTGAAATCCAGCGTAAAGGTTTTAGGAATAATAATAAAAAAAATTAAATAACTCGTAAATTTAGGGAAATATTCGTTTTTTGTACGAAAATTAAATTAAAAAACATTTATGCAAGAACCATAAACTAGTAAAGCTGCTTGTCAAATTCCATACAAAATTTAAATCAAAAAATAGAAGTTTATAATTGCACTTGTGAAAATAAACAAATTTTGGGTTTTTCTACTTTAATTTCCGTTTTCAATTTCCATTAAGCTTCGCTTCCGCTAGCGTTGCCAATCCTCATTATACAACTGCGGTTTGTGTCTTATCTTGCCGCACTGCCAACTAACTCAAGGACACTTATAAATAAAGAGGGAACAAAATGCATAAACAAATGCTTTAGTGTCTAAATTTCATAATAGGTGGCTCCCAATAAAAAATATAGCAATACCTTACACCATTGCTACACTCACCAAAAAAAGTCTGTAATGGCAACTGAAAATTTTGCTGTTATCACGGGAAATTTTGATAATTTGAGCCCAGCGGTATTTTTGCTAATCTTAGCAACACATGTCTGCTGACGTGTAGTACAATGAAATTTGTAGGACAAATTAGCTGGCGCTACTAAATTTTAGTAAACTTTTTGTAAAGTTTGCTAAAATTAGCAAAAAAAAATACTAAATATTATTATTAGTACAAAATTTTAAATTTATTTTTTTCATCGAGCATCAAAATTTTTTTATTTTATTTATTTTTTGCAAAAAATATTTTATACAAAATTAAAAACAAAATCAAAGGCTTAAAAATTGTTAAAACATAAACGAATTAATCATTTTCTTTTTTTTTGTCAATTTTTTTTTTTTTAATTTTAAGGTCAAATTTCAATTGTTTTTAGGGCTGATTTTCAGACATGAGTCGGCATCTTCACTTCCGGTCCCTTTTTTAATATATGTAACATTTAAAGGCAATTTAACTTTGTAGGTATAAGTTATAATTACATTTCCTAATATATATATTTTTTTTTTAAATAAGTAAATTTTTTTTGCTAATTTAAGCAAATCGGTTTGTAAAATGATTTCTAAAATTAGCAACAAAAATTTGTAAATATTTTGTAAAAACTCTGTAATTTGTAAAATGTAAATAGCAAACAAATTTGCTAAATAATAATTTTTTTACTAAAAATCAATACCAAAATAGTAAACTTCTTTTTTAAGTGTAGGTAGACATTTTCTAGTATTTGACTTTCAACCAAAAACATGAAACTAAAGTAAATATTCAAATTCTAATGCATTTAGCTGTCAATGGCAGACCTATTTCATAATTTAAAAGTAAATTTCTTTAATGTTGGACCTATTAAAAACATTTGTTTTACATTTTTATGTCAAAAATAATATTTTATTAGCTAGCATGACATTTTTTCATTAAATTTTTATTATGTGAAATGTATATTTATGATTAACAAAACAATTTTCATGAAAAAAAATGAATATTGATTCAAAAACTTAAAGTAGAACATGCATAGAAGATACACATTTTTTCATATTTTTTGGCAAAACTTCTTTAGAGTTCTGAACGATTTAAAAAATAATAATACGCTGTTGTACCATATATCGCAATAGTGCTAATGGAGACTGGTTTTGAAGCAGACTAGTTCTAATAGAGGGAATAGACTTTCTGCAACGCCATCTGGAAACAAACGTTACAACTAATTCTACATTGCAACTAATTACGTTACAACTAATACTACATCTTTAGGAAATTAATGTTTATTGATATATTTACAAACATACATGGGACTAATTAATTGAGTAAACTAATTAAATAATGATTTCAATGGCATTGCATTGCATTGATATCAATTGTACACTCAAAAAAAAAATTAGTTAGTAGAAAAATAAGTAAAAGGGATTGTATATCAAGTATACTAGTTTTCATGTGCTTTCAGATAAACCGATGATAGATGTCGCAGCTTAACTAAATGTGGTACAGACAAAAAGTAACACTAAAAATACAATTCATCCAAAATATAAAAAATTTGTGTTTTCAATTATTCGACCCTGCCGGTTAACCGGTTAGGGCATTATTCAAAAAATTACGAAAATTGATTAATCGGTTATTCATGTCAATTAATGAAAAAAATTGGCGATTAATCGATTAACCGTTCAATGCAGACTAAATGTATTTCTTTTCTAAATAACAACACGATGAACTGCTTTCTATAGCTGCATTAGCTTATAAATAAATTGTTTAGGATATTCAAGGCATCCTGAAACTGTTTAAGAAATCATGCCTTAGAATCTTGGTGGTTTTTGGAAGGAATATGAGGGCTTTTTAAATAGAAAATGTCAGTCATGTTCAGTGGAAGTAAACCCTTAAGCCTAAAACAGATAAACACAGTGTCGACAGTGTTTTACCGATGTAAGACATTTTGTCATTAAGCCGGGTAGTTTACTTTCTTTATTTGTCACTGTCAAAAAATTAGAAAATTTTTAAATGAACAATAGCTGCATTCAAAAAGTCAAAAAACAAACTTTTGAACACTTATATTTCTGAGGAGGAGAGGACCCTCCTTACCCAGTAAATTGTTCAAATAAGAAAATTTTTAAATATTTTTCATTAAACAATTTGTTTTTACTAAAGTTCTTCAACTTTTTAAATATTTATTTATTTTTTTTTTGTAAATCAATTAAGTCAATTAAGTTACAAAATTCCATGTTATTTTTTTTTTTTGTTTTTATAATTTTTTTTTTTTATTTTGTAATTTTTAACGAAACTGTTTTTAAGAAAATAAAATTTTCAAATTGAAAGAAATGTTCTTATTGTTATTATTTATTATTAAAGAACATAAGTAACGTCATAGTGCTTGTTATGAAAATTCCTAGACAAGTGTTTTTTTGGCCAAGCTCTGACTATTAAAAAATATTAAAAGTTTTCTCATATTCTAAGGTTGAAATAGCTTAATTTTCTGTTCCAAAGAACCACTTGTAGAAAAACTTCTTGTCCTTTATAATAAGTTTTTCTGTCGATTTTAACACCGATGATTTTTGTTTAAAATGATTTCAAAAGTAATCTGTTATATTGCTCCTAAAACTACTTTTGGAACTATAAAACTTTGTAAACTATTTATATCTTACATTTATGTTTGTGTAAACTGGTCCGGGTTCGGGTAAAATTGATGTTTGAAACCGATTGTACAAAATTTTATTGGGAGAAGAAAAGGAAGAATTGCTACGGAATTAATTATGCAATTCTTAAAGATCTTCTATACTCGATTTTAAAAAAATTTTCATTTCTTATCCTACCATTTTTTTTTTTAATTTTTAACCCAAAGTTATAAAAATAGGAAGTTTTAAGAAAAAATAAACGAAGAAAAATCTATATTAAAAATTTAATCGATTATTCGGGTCGAATAATTATTTTAGTTTTAAATTGTTTGTTTTGACGTTAACCGAAAGACAGGTAATTAATCTAGGAATCGGTTAATCGATTAACTGAATTGGAAACACTATACAAAATACAAACTTGGAAGACTCTTACACAGGTTGGTTGAAAAGTTCCTGTGCTCGAAATGAAAGAATACTGGTTTTGTTACGAAATATATTTTTTTATTCAATATAATCTCCTAGAAGCTCAATACACTTGTTCCAATGATCTTCCAATAATTTTATCCCATCCTTATAATGGTTTTCCGGAAGCTCTGCAAAATAACCGTCTACGGCTGCTATGGCCTCTTCATTCGACGAAAAATGCTTTCCACAAAGGAATTGTTTGAGATTTCTGAAGAGAAAGTAGTCACTGGGAGCCAAATCTGGTGAATACGGTGGATGTTCAAGCAATTCGTACTTTAATTCTTTGTATTTAGCCATCGTCAAAACACTTTTGTGAGCAGGTGCATTGTCTTGATGAAAAATGATTTTTTTCTTCTTTAAACCAGGTCTTTTCTCACGAATTTTTTCATCCAGCTGATCCAAAAGGCTGCAATAATATTCAGAGTTGATTGTTTTACCTTTTTGAAGATAATCAATCAACAAAATTCCTTTTGCATCCCAAAAAACTGATGCCATAACCTTCTTTGCTGATCGTTGTGACTTCACCTGCTTTGGAGCTGAACAACCATGATCATGATGGTAGATCCAAGTCTCATCCATAGTTATAAAACGACGCAAGAAGTCGGTTTTATTCAGCTTAAAACGCTCCAAATTACGCTGAGAAATTTGTTTTCGATCCAGTTTTTGTTGAATTGTTAATTTGTACGGCACTAACTTTCCAAACAGTTTTTTCATACGTAATTCTTCATGTAAAATATCGATTACTCATTCGTCTGAGATGCCTATGGCATTAGCAATTTCACGCTTAGTCAAACTTGGATCTTCACTAACCATATTATGTACCTGCTCAATGATTTCTGCTGTGGTTGCAGTTTTTGGTCGTCCTTTGCGTGGATCGCCTTTAAGGCTGGTACGACCACGTTTAAATTCACCAGCCCAAAATTCAACGGTGCGTTTTGAAGGTGAGGACTCCTTATACACTTCTAACAATTGTTCATAAATTTCCTTTGCTTTTAAACCCTTCAAAACAAAGAATCTAATGACTGCACGATATTTAATTTTTTCCATATTAAAAAAAAATCAATGACACGTCAACTTCAAATGGCTTGTAAACAAAGAAAGAATTGACAGAATGACTTGCAACTTTGCATGTGTTCTCAGGACAGTTATACCAACTTGAGAAAAAAAAGTTTGGAGCTAGCAGTGCCATCTCTTGGTGAGCGCAGGAACTTTTCAACCAACCTGTATATATCTTTCATTCATAATTTAAATTATAGACAAAATGAAAAATTTAAATTTAATATGTAAATATAAAGTCTAAATTTACAACATATTTGTAAATAGTGATCCATTATGGAATTAAGCGAAAATAAAACAAATATGTAGCATGTAACTTATTGAGATAATTTTATTTCTATTTTTTTTTTTTATAATTATTTTTATATCTTTTTAGATGTTCAATTAAATCACATCGACAATGCAGAAGTCTGAATATTTTTATATTTCACAAAATTGTGTGTAAATTATTTTCAGAATCAAAACAAAGATCCAGATCCACATATTCAGCAAATAAATTAACTGAAATATAATTTTTCTACAAATATTTAGAGTTTATTTTCAGCCTACTAATATTCAGAAAAAATTTTTATTGGTTTTTAGCAAGGATTTTTGTATTTACAATCGACTGAGTGTTCGCCAAACTTTTGCTGAATGTGCTATTTTTTTTTTTTTTTTGCTAAAAATCAGCTCACTGATGTTGACATTAGCAATTTATCTACAAGCACTCTGCTGACTAAAATTTTGCTTACTAACTTCTTTTTTGGGTGTACTGAAAGTATTTTCATTACAATTTTTTAAATAATTATAATAAGTTTACGATTTCATTGATGAATGGTATTGTTTTTAAATTTCTTTGCAATTAATTATTAATCAATTAAAAACAAATAGTTGCAATTGACAAATACTTTTTGAAAAACGGAAAAATGAAGATAATTTTCGGAAATGTGGAAACCCGAAAAAAATATATAGATTTTAAATAAAGGGTGGTTAAATTTTAAGGGCCGATGTTGAATGTGAACCACACCTAAACGTCAAGTTTTGTTCTGCATTTCATTTGACATTTCTTAATTTCAGACTAACTTAATTTGAACCATGGAAAGATACACAATCGAGCAACGCGTTAAAGTTATTCAGTCTTTTTATGAAAATGGGCGTTCAAATCAAAATGCATTTCGTGCACTTCGTGATTTTTTTTTTGATCAGCATAATCGACCAAATGTGTTCACATTTGGGAGAATTGCGGGCAAATTACAGCAAGCCGGGTCTGTGAAAACACCTATGCATGCTGGCCCAGTTCGTTTTGCGGAAACATTGCTGTTGTTCGCGATAGTGTGTCATGAGGTCGGCCAAGCATTTACCGTGAATGGTGTTCGCTATCGCGAGATGATAACAAACTTATTGTGGCCAGGACAAATTCAATGGCCGTGTTATCTCACGCAGTGGCGATGTCAAATGGCCGCCAAGATCATGTGATTTGACACCGTTGGACTTTTTTTTTGGGGTTATTTGAAAGAAAAGGTGTACGTCGATAAGCCAGCAACAATTCAAGAGCTAAAGGATGAGATGATTCGGCACATTAACGGCATAAAACCTCAATTATGTCTTATGCCTGGTTTTCATTATGTCATATGAACTGACAACAAAAACTGACTCAAATGAATTCTCGTCATTTTGTGTCAAATGCGTTTTCATTACATCTTAAAAACTGACAATAAGTCGATAAAACAGAGCGTGTCAAAGACTTTGTCAAATTTTGGTGTCAGTGGACTGACACGCCGTTTTCATTTCAAAGGTCAAATGTGATGCATAAGCTTTTGGCGAGCGAACGAACAGCTGATTAGAAAATATTAATTTGAGGTAAATAAAAAGTGGAAAAAAATTAAAAATAATAAAAAAGAAACAAATGGCTGTAGCTAGTGCGGCGCTTTGAGTTATTAAAACACTAAAGGGCTTGGAAAAATAAAAGAAAGCATTGAAATTTATTTTTCCAAAAAAAAAAAAATAACAGCTTTGCGCTCGCCAAACAAAAAAAAATTACAACTTGTTGTCAATTTTATTTTAGATAAGAAATGCTGCCATATCTGCTGACAAACTAAAATTTGACGTTTTCCCTTGTATGTCATTTTAGAAGGCAGTTCGTGTGCATAACAAATTCATATGACAACCCGTTTTCATACAATTGCCAACAATTTGGACAAATTGACATTAAAAATGACATAGTGAAAACCACGCATTAGCGTCATCGAAAATTTGGACAATCGGATGGAGGTGTGCTGCCGAGATCGCGGCGGCCATTTGGCCGATATTTTGTTCCATACATAATTGAACCACACCATATTATCATAAAAAGAATGACAATAATTTCGTTAATAATTTGTGTTTTATTCAAAATCAACATCGGCCCTTAAAATTTAATCACCCTTTATATATAGGTATTGATCGTTATGATGGTTCATAACCTGGTAAAGTAGAACGGACTGGAATGAAACGGGGAATGGGTAAAATTGGAATACTATACACTGTAAACGAAATGGAACGAAACGGAATACGAAATTCGCTGGACCTGCCTCGTTTGAATTGTTTAGTGTATTGTTTGCCGAGCTTTGGAAAAATTTAAGTTTTGCGCGAATTCGCTTAGTTTTCGAGATATTTACCATTTTGTAAAATTGCCATTTTCTCGAAACTAAATTAGATTGGACTAAATGGACAAACATTTTTCTCTATCAGGGTATTAATATACATACTTCGATAATACAAATGGGCCAGCATCCATTATTATAATGCAATTTAAACACCCCCTATTTGTAAACAAATGCTTTTTTCGTCAATTTAATTAGCATTAAGTACGATTTGATTAGCATTACTGAACTATGGCAATAAAAAAATCCCAAGTATACTTCCAAACTAATAAGGGCTTTAAAAATCTGAAATTGCATCCAATAAGTATTGTAATTTAGTGTAATAAAGGATATAAAATATGTGATTGCCTTACCTTACATATTATTTATAAAATCTCCTTTAGCCATTTTAATATTTTATTAATACTACACAATTATTACAAAAGTTTTTTTTTGTTGAAAACAGACCATAACATTTTATTTATGCTTTTTTATATTTCCACATATTAATTTAACTTATTTAATTTAGAAAATTGTTCTAAATTAATATTATTATTTTAAAATTACCCACACTTAAAACACAACTAAAATAAAAACCAACATACAAATATTTAAACGAACAAAGCCTTTGCCAAAGGAATAACAAAAAAAACAACAACGATAGGGCTCCATTAACTTTTTTTGAGACTTCACGAACATTGACATTTTTGCAAACATTTTTTTTCGTTAAAAAAAAACCAATATAATTTTCTTTAATTGTTATCACAACACTTTTCTAGGGATTTATATACAATTTTATACTTTTAACAATATAATTTAAAAGATTTATGTAAATTTAACGACACACACTAAAAACGATCTGTAATAACCAAAATAAACTAAAGAAAACTATCATTGCAACTTTATGTACTAAAACAACAGAGTTGCATTTATTCTTATTATAAAATTATTTATCGTCCACAACAGACATAAAATAAATGTTAAAATACAAATACCACATGCAAAGCATGTATTTTTCAAGTTATAGTTACGGAATACGGCAATTTAATTGAAACGCAAAATTTACTTGACTTCCCAGCAAAACCACACATTACTTTACATCTTACTTCATTGATAAATTTTACAGGCGATGAGTCTCAAGGTAATGCAAAGGTCCACTACTTAAGAACTGATTAGAAGATTAAACATAACCGTTCGTGATTTCAAAACGTACAAACATTACACTTTTGCTTACAAAAAAAAACGCTTAGTAATGAGTCTTAAAATATATTATCAAAAGTATTTTAATTATAATATTACGTTTATAAATCACGCAATTCGTTATCAACGAGAGGAATCTCATTACCTGCAAATAATGCAAAAGGTAAAAAGTTACCATTACAAGGTAATGCATGAGTATATCGCACCCATAATGAGTTTTGCTGGGTTGTCAAAAAATATTTAAAGGAATAAAATAATTCAGGTTTTTACTATATTTTTTTTTAAATATGAAAGAATTAAAAAAAAAATACTGAAAAAATTAAATCATTTTGTTTTATTTTAATCTTGGCAGGTTTTTCGTTAAAAATATAACTCGCACGAATTAGTATTTATTCCTTAATTTGCTACTTAAAGTTTTTTGTTTTTAACTTACAAAAAATAAAGATACGACTGTTCAAACCTGAGAAAATGCAAACAACACTCTGAGTTTTTTTGCATCGTGTGCAAATCAGGATTGTGAATAATTCGTTGAAAAAATTCGTTTTTCATTTACACTATTGATGCCAGCAGGTTTTATACTAAAGAGTTGCTTTTATATGTATGCAAAGCAAGCAAACAATTTCAGGCCCAGTATTTTGTTAAAATTTTTTAGAAATATTTATTTTAAGTTTAAAACATTATCATAGGTATCATTATTTTATTGCAAATTAAAAAATAAAATAAAAACTAATTCGCAGGAGATATATTTTTAATTAACAAAAATACCATGATTAAATTAAAAATTGTAATTACATTTTTTTTCAATCTTTTAACTCATTAAGAGCTAATAACATTAAGAGCGAATTTATACGATACAATTAATTAATTCCCTTTTCAAAATTGCTTCCAAAGATATGTCTATTTATATGGGACTTTTGTTACACTAAAACCGAATGTGAATGAAGCAACAAAAGAAGAATACATGTGAATACGAAAGAGAAATAACAAAAACATGCACGAAAAACGAATTATGTGCTTATTTTTTAGGCAATTTAGACCGTGACTTTGTTGCATGCAATATTGCGAGCAATTTTTTTTTTTATTCTTTATTTACATAATCGAGCTATCGGCTCGTTTTAGCGAAAACAAACCAGAGCCTCTGGTGGGAATTGAACCCACGATCCCCGCACTGATAAGCTAGCACGCTACCAACTAGCCTACTGAGGCGCTCACGTTTTTGTTTGTTAGCGAACGTTGTAGAGAAACAAAAGGCACGGTTTTCGTGCATCTTTTTGTTATCTGTCTTTCACACTCAAATATATTCTTCTTTTGTTGCTTAATTCACATTCAGTTTTCGTGCAATTAAAGTCACTGCATAAAAAGAGATAGCTTTGGAAGAAACATTAAAAAGGGAATTAAGAAAATTGCACGCAATTAATTGCATCGTATTTATTGGCTATTTCTTACCCCGCTTGCTTCTCTACCGCGTTCGCCAACAAACAAAAATAGCACGGAATAATTAAATGCAACGGAATAATTACATACACTGTCTAAATTGACTCTAATTTATTTATTATTTATCGACAAAATTATTTTTTGTATTTTGATTGAATTCACCATGTGTCCATTGCTAAATTTTTTAACTTACCATAAATGCAACTCTGTGTACTTTAGTACACAGTGTTGCATTGACAGTTTTCTTTAGTTTAGAACTATAATAGCCGGCTATTGCAGGTCGTTTTTAGTGTCGTCGTTAAATTTACATAAAAATCTTTAAAATTAAATTGTTAAAAGTATAAAATTTTAGATAAATCTCTATAAAAGTGTTAAGTGATAATAATAAAAGAAATTTCTCTTATTTTTTAACACAAATCTAATCAAGAAAGGTGTTTAAAATGTTTGTAAAAAATGTCAATGTCCGTGAAGTCTCAAGTAAAGTTAATGGAGCCCTATCGTTGTTTTTTTTTTTTTTTTGTTTTGCCATTTGTTTTTTCGAAGGGTTTGTTTTTTATTTGAGTATTAATTTGAAATAATATTCTAAAAAATTAGTTAAATTAATAAGTAAAAAATATAAAAAAAATCAAAAATTAAAAATATGGCCTGTTTTCATAAAAAAGTGTAGTAAGAATTGTGCGGTATTGATAAAATATTAAAATGGTTAAAGCAGATTTTATAAATGTATATGTAAGGTAAGACAATAATTTATTTTTATTTTCTTTTTTACACTAATTTCCATTACAAATTTGATGCAACTTCAGATTTTTAAAGCCCTTAATAGTTAGGATATATATATTGTTAATAAAGTAACAATCTTGTTAGTTGCGTTTATGTCCACCTCTCCAAAATTTCTAACAGTTTGTACATCAACTTTATATTTTCATTTAAAATCTAACTTCTGTCCTTAATAACTGATGTATGTCCCATTGAAAAAAGCCGGAAGTCATTTCAAAAATGTTTTAAAGAAAAATTCTTGGAAGTTAAACCAGAATATGCAATGATTTAGGAAGATTGAAAAAGAAGAATCGAAGGTAAAGATTCTCTTTACTAAGGCTCGGACAACTCCTATACCTTAAACACTCGCCGATTTTCACGTGATTGGCACCGGCTGGCTTCAGTCAAGACAAGATTTCTTAAGAATACTTTTAGTTTTTGCTCAAGTATCAAGCAATTCTCAAGCCAGGAAAGTTTAAAATTTTTTTAACTTTATGTGGCTCAAATTATAATTTGGCGAAACTAAACATTTTTGTATTTTATGAGAGTGATAAATTCCAGTAGGCATATCTACATGCAAGTACAAAAATTAATTTTTTAAAATTTTTAGGGTGGGACGAAGAATTGTCAAATATTTTATATGCTTAAATGATATTCAAATGCAAAAAGTAATTTTCGGCACGATTGCGAAAAATTAAAATATTTTTTCATTGTCCCTGAATGTATTTCCCCAAACTCCCAAGAGGATAAATTATCTACCTTACTTAAATTAAGCGTATTCACAAAAATATCCTATTTAAAAAAAAAAAATTCTACGCCACAAAAATACAATTTAGTGTGGATGCGAGCTGGCTTAATAAACTGTAAATTTCAAAGTTTTATTATTCCTTATAGCCTTATAGATCTAAAATGGCTATAATCATTCAAAACCCTTTCAATTGAATACTGTTATCCAAACCGAAATATCGTCATTCCCAAAACAGCTGATATACAAATTTGAAATAGATAAAAAATTAATACCCTTAGTCACTGAAATAACCCTTACATTAAAATAGAATTACCGAAATGACTAAATTGCTATGGATCTAAAAAAAAACTTTTCGAATTTTTATTTTGTTTACCTAAGCCGCTTAATGTAATTTTGCCCAAAAACGATAAAAAAACCGCTATACGCCATATAAAAAATAATCTTTTCACCATGAATTTCACGAGAAAAATTGGTACAATCAAGTTTTACAAACCATCATTTTCCTAGTGAAAAAGAAACAGTTTGAGTTTATCATGTCGTATTAACTGGCTGTGTTTATGCGGGAAGCTATCAAAGTTGGCTTGTCATTCCCATATAAATTTGACATAAGCCAACGTAGTGTTAACGCTACTTATGTCAAATCGAATGATACAAACCAGCCGCATTAACACAGCTATTTTTCTTTTACAATTTATGCTACGATCTGCATTCTTTTTCGGTTCTAAAAAGCAACAATCGATAAAAAGCTCCTTTCACTAACGAACAATAAGCAGCAAATTAATGCTTTTCGATATTATGGCACCACAATATTTAGACTTTTTAAGTGATTTTAGGCCATAACACCAGAGTGCCATAAGCACCAAGTTGGCATTGCTAAAGAGACATTGTGAAAATAAGGCTAAAATTCCTCAACAGAACATACTTTTACATTTTTCAAATTTACAAATAAAACAATTTGTTGTAGATGTTTCTTTAGTTTAGTCTATATTTAAAAAATATTTAAAAAGCTATTAAATATTTATTCTGGTTTCTTGGATCTCTTGACCTGGGGAGCCTTTTGAGAGCGCAACACTGCAGAAGCACGACGTAAAGCAGCCTGGAAAAAACACAAAAATAAAAAAATTATTAGAAATGCAAATATTAATTTTTAAAACATTTATATTTATTGCTCTCAGTTTAAAATTTTCAACACAGCTCTTCAGCGATCTTGGTTAGCAATTAAAAGTCATCACGGTAATAAATTTTACTCTAAAGCTGCGTTTACATTACCCCCGAAATCTTATTTAAACAAAGTTCCGAAATCTAGTTCGTGCAGAATAGTATGCAGAATCACCAGTTGAAACTTGATATCGAGCGTAATGTAAACGCTGGTTAAGGTTTTTTTTCTTTCAAAATACTAACCTGAGTCAAGTCTTTGCGGTATTTATTGTCAGTCAATAAATTTCTCAATTTCTTTAAAGACCTTCTGGGGCCAGCCTTCATGTTTACTTTCACAGTGTTTTTGGCGGGACGATGAGCATATTTACCCTTCTTCATGACAACTGTGAAGCCCTTTTTATCGGCAGCTGGTACAACACCCAAGGTCTTCTTGTGCACGACGCCGCTGTAGCGGTAAGCACTGACATTAGTCAAATTGTTAGGCTCCTATAAAATGTATAAAAAAACGTTAAATCAAAAAATTGTTCTAACAAAATGAAATCAAATTGAAATTCTTAAATAGTATTGCTATATGCTCAGGTTTGAGAAGGGTTTTTATCACGTGGTATATCAATTATCATTGTGAATTAAACATACATCATTGACACAGGACAATACTTTTTAAATTTCAATCATTTTGGTGAAATACTTACAGTGCTGAAAGGTTTTTTGATATCACGCTTCTTCAACAAGAAAGCATTGTTGTTGCGGATGATCAACCAGTTGAGGTGCGATGAAGTGGCCATCTCAGATCTAAAAAAAAAAGTACACAAAATATAGATTAGATCTTTGTTCAATTATTTTTTAATTCATAATCAAACAATCAAGATTTGTTAAATTATATTCAGTCTTGGGTGATGAATATAGTCTTCAAGGAACTCTTCCGCTTATTCGTTCATCATAATGGCATTTAACAAATCTAAATAATTTTTTTTTTTTTCTTAACTACCAATTATTTTATTGATTTGAGGGTAGCACGTGTAGAAATTCGGAATATTTACCCTTCGGTTTAATGTTGTTTCTGAGCAGCATTTTACAATATTGGGTAGTGAACTTATTATTTAAAGGTCAGACTTGGTGATTTTTATTTATTCACAAAATAATACACGTGTTAACCCAACAAATTCGCTGGAGAAAATAAAAATCTCACCTCTTGTCTGGGAATGCGATGACAGAAAAGAAACAGGAAACATCATGGCGAACAAAATAACCTATAGAGTGAAGTTGGCTGCAAAAGGGTTGCTTCAAATTTATTTTTAGGAAGTGTTTGGATACAACCAGAGTTGTATTCGTAAAAGCTAACACAGGAAAAAAAAAGATTTTGTTTTCATTAAATTTAGCTACTTCGTATAACCCCCCGTTGTCGCATGCAAGTATCCTATACGTGTTGCACTGCGGTCATAAGTACGATATTTTGGATTTAAATTTTTTACACATACTGTAAAAATTACTTAAATTTGAAGCTGTGACGTAGGCTACACGCAGTTTGAATACAATTTCGTTTCCAAAACGCCTTTATCAAGGAAAAAAAGGACAAATTGTTTGACTGTGGCATCGTTATATTGTGGCAGAACGAAACATGAAAATTTATTTACAAGAATTGTGATCAGCTGTTAAAATTGCTTCTCAGATTGGCTCACGGATTGAATGAGATATAGCATACCAACCAGTTTTTAATTTCATAAAGTGTTATTGTGTTGTAAAAAACTGTGAGTGTATTGCAAATTAAGAGAAATTGAAATCCAAATTATTAACGAAAAACTACAAAATTTTTTGAGTGGCTACACTGTACAGTGTCAGTTCATTTTTAAAATGTCAACAGGAGAAGTGCTGTCCAAAATGGCTGTCTAAAAGGAATAACAGTGTTGCCCAGTAGTTAACACTTTGCGATACGTAGGGATATATATCATGTTATATTTCTTTTATAAAAACGTAAATTTATTATTTAAACTTTCCTTTAAAATGCGACTTTATATACTTTCTCTTTATCGTTTTTATAAATATGCACAAAATCCGCTATATTATTAACTCGTATTGTAACAAATAAATAAATTAATATAAAACTCAGTACTCGGCAACTTTGTTTTTTCGTTTTGTCATTCTACATTCAACTGTCAAAAATTCACTTGCTTCAATATTTAATTACAAGCTGAGTCGCAAGTAGCATAAAGGCTTCATTACTTGAGCGTAAACGTAAACGGGAAACTTCTGTATAAGAACAAGTGTGAGTGTGGTAGTTAAAAAGTATGTGTGTTGAGTTTTTGGCACTTGCATGTGGAAACGGGGGGTAAGTTAGGGGTAAGACGATCAGATTTTAGCCTTTCAAGTTTTAATACACTCTAGAGTATTCAAAAAACGGCCTTTTGAAAAAACCGGTTTTGGTTTTCTTCGAAAAATCGAATTTCGGTGTTTGCAGAAAAAACCGGTCAACCGTTTATTTTTTAATTTCAATAAAAAGCTTATATAATTTGTTAATTGTTTTTATTACAAACGAAAAAGAAATTTAATATATAAAGTAATAAAAATAAAAAAATACATTACATTTATATATGTAAAAAGAAAATCTATTTTTCAGTTCTAAAATAATATTTTAGAAATAATATGCAATTTAAATGTTTCGTTTTAAGACGATTTTTTTTTTGTTTGCTTTTGATAAAGATAGAAGGGGAAAATACTCTTTCACTAATAGTAGATGTTGGACAAATAGTCAACAGACAATTATATAAATTGTCCAACTTTTCAGTTCTTATATGAAATCATCATATGTGACCTTCTCCCAGAAAAGGAACCCAGTGTGTCAAAAAACTTTAAATGCATTTTTCTCAAAACTTCATTTTCACACACTAGGTCCCTTTTCTCGGAGAAGGTCACATATAATGATGAATGATTTTGTACAGGCTCTTTTTTAGGATTTTGAATACTGTTTATTGTGTTATTTAGATCAGAAATAAAAATATTTCAATTTGGAATATCCAAAGTTAAGTCTTCATCGGAATCTATTAGACTTACATCTAAATCTTCATAACCAAAAAAGTGTTTGGAAAAAATAAAAGAGACCAATAATTAAAAAACCGGTTCTCGGTTTTCTTCGAATTTACAAAATATTCGAAACCGATCGGTTTTAAAAAAAAAATAAACCGGTTGACCGGTTTTCGGTTTCGGTCTTTGAATACTTTAATACACTCACACTTTTGTTTACTAATACACTTATATTTTATGAAAGTGATGCGAACTTGCTTTCAATTTTTCTTTCAAATTGAGTGTTTAAATTTACGTTCGAGAAAACAGCTGATTACAACTATTTTTCGTTTTTCTTTCAACAAATATTTTGTTGCGTTTTTAAAAATATTCTGACACAATTTTAAACCTTAAATTGAAATATCATAAATCAATCAATAGTGAAATATATTTGTGCGTAAAAGTACTAAGAATGATGGATTGCAATTCATAGAGTTCTGCAGAAGCCATAAAGTGCGACGAGCTATCAAAATTAGCTTATGTCATACCCATATAAATTTGACATAAGCCAACGTTTAGTGTTAACGCTTTACCTTACTTATGTCAAATTTGTATGGGAATGACACAAGCACGCCGCATAAACACAGCTTTTGTCCCGCAAATTTAAATCGCTAGCTCTGACGATAAAATCGACTAATTGGCACAGTGACAACCATGAGCAGAGTTGTAAAAGCTCTGTCCTTATAACGGTAATATCTAATAAATTTGACTTCAAAATTAAAAAAAAACTCCCAATAAATCTTGTGATTGAATTTTATTTACAAAAAAAGTAGAATTAATCAGTTTTTAAGTTTTTTTTTTACAATTTTAGTTTGCATTAAAAGTTCACAGCATTGAAAAAAACAATAAGTACAAAATGTTAAAGTTAAATAATTCCTCCAACCTCCCTGATAAACTCCCTTCATAAGGTAGTTACCCACATCTAAACCACTTATAAAATAACAATTTGAAAAAGCAGCCGGTATGAATAGCTGTGCACCCAAAAGAGCATTAAAACGTTGTAAACCTCCGTTTGAAAATTTCATTTTGTTTCTCATAAAATTGTTATATAGTGAAGAGTTTAATAATGCTTTTACCACTTTTTCACTAACTAAACAACAAAAATTTAATATACTCCATATAAAGACATAGCTATAATAGCCGTGCCATAGGAAAACAAAAGAAAAAGTTGCAGCAGTAGCCAAGATTTTCCTTAAAGCCGAAGAAGTTTTGCTACACATTTCTGCGTAAATGTGGGTAAAGAGAAATTCATACAGTCCCTCATCAAAATATTTCCACATATCAGAATAATAGTGAACTAGACCTATACATCGAGGTTTTCGTGGTGGTTTGTAACCATCATATTGAGCAAATGCTATACCCAGACCATATGCTATTATGTAAAACATAAAAAAGAACTGACCCATAAAATAGCCCACAGCATACAAACCAAATTTTGTATCCAAAATCTCTACTGCTGTAATATCTACGGCCATATAGTGAACATATACAAAATGTGTGGCAATTTCTAAAACTAACCACCAAAATATTACTCTTACAATTTGCCATAGAAATATTTTAAATCTATCTTTTCTCTTGTCGACTTCTTGTTGTTCCTGAACTGTATAGCGATGATAGCCCATAAATGGACCCAACATTAAACAAGGAAAATACAATATATAACCAAGAAAATTTTGTATGTTGAATTTTCCAAAGAGATTTGGTTCTTGATGACGATATGATTTTTCTCGTTGCAAACTATAACTGCAACCTCTTAGTATAGACCAACAAAGTGTAACCATTACATTGTGAAATTCCGTATAACCAACATATTCTTGCAACGTCTTATTCGATTTTAAAAATATCATTATAATCATCCACACGACAGATAGTAGCCATGTTAATGCTTTTGAATGACTTTGAGACACAAAATAATATGAAAATATTAATCCTCCTATAAGGGCTAAAGAAATCAATTTCATTGTCATTCCCAGTATAAACAGACATACTAATGCATTTGTAACACTTTGCCATTGAGGTTTATATTTTTGTATTAGTGATCCAACCGCCAAATGAAATAAATAGAAAGGCCAATAGATTTTAATGTATTCGGCAAAAGCGTATAATTCATCATTGGTATCATCTTTGAGAGAATTCAACATTGGCCAACCTTGGGGAAATTCATATGGTGATATGTTCCATATTTTATGTCTGGCAGAAATTAACATTCGAAGTCCATAAGCTATGTAGATTATATAAACACTAAAATATAGGATAATTTCACTTTGGTATAACTTTAACTTTTGCGATTGCTGCATCTTGGATGCATGGACGGAATAACCGGTATATTTAGTCGAGGAGCAATAAAATATATATATAAATAAACAAATTTCTTGTTTTATTTGACATATATTAATAAAAGTAAATAAAGTACATAGTTGTAAATTTGCGTACTAAAAAAATGTAATGTATAAATGTCACAATTTGGTTGACAACGACAGCGATAAATTCTTTAACTCCCAGTTTGAAAAGAAAAATATGTAGAGATATTTTGCAAAATTATGTTTGTCTTTCGTATTGACAGCTTGATTCCGTATATACCCAAAAAACATTTTTACGGCACGTTATCGGACCGTAATATACGTATCCGTCAAAGCATGTGCATATACAGAACATTAACGAACCATATAATCGGATTTTCGAACACAATACGCTTCATTTTTGTTTTGGTGTATCCGTTTCACACATTTTTATTTGTTATCAAAATAAAAATACTTAAATTATTTGTAAAAAAAAGTTACAAAGCTCAACCCTTGTGTTATCAAGAATTTGTATTGCGGCAAAAAATTATTCGGAATGTCGTGAGTCCGTTTTAACCCACCTTATACATAAAACTTTAAGTAACATAAAAATAATGGTAAATATTTTAAAATTAGATGTGTTTTAAACCATTATCCGTGCTAAAGAATGCGGATTCCACACCTTTCCGTTTACCGTACACCTTAAATATACATTCAATTTGGGGACTCCCTTTTCTATACAACACAACGGTCCTTAATTTGACGGACTTTTAACAGATTCGAATCAGTTTCGAAGTTTCTCTAAATCCGTTTTCTGGTTCGTATATGGATCCAGAAAACGGTACGTAAACGAAGTTGGCTTTCGGTTATGACTGATCGAAAACGGTACGTTTTGTTTGTTGGGTATTTATTCCCGGCGAAATATGTCGCAATATTTTTTCGGCAATATTCTGTAACAATTACTGCTCAGTTAAAAAGTTAAACTCGGCTGTTATTTTCGTTTGACAATTTTAAAAAACACGTCACTAAAGAAAATTAAAGGAAAAAATGCTTATTAAAAAAATTAAATAATTTAAATAATTTGTTAAAATTAATTAAAAGGAAAAAATAGAAAATGTAACTATTTTTAACTTTACAAAGGTATTTAGAAATAAATATAGCCGATCCTTCTACCTTGAAATTTCTTATATATTACTGTTCTCATTCTCTTAACATAAGCTTAACAATAGACAATTTCATGTCGTTATTCTGTCGACGTATTTTACTTTTTGTTAAAACTGCATTTACATAAGCTCGAAATCAAGATTAAATTATATTTTGAAATCTATAAAGTATAAAGTACCCTACCAGCAATTGATTACTGAAACTAACACATATACAAAATAATATATATATGTCATTTCACACTTGCATATATGCCAGAGTGAAATTCTTGTAGGGTAAGTACTGTGTAAATACAACACTGAATAAAAAAACATTCAGTTCATAACATCTCTGTTATTAAAAAATAAACATCAACACGTGCTAATAAAACGAAAAAAATTAGTGAATTTTTACTAGTTTTATACAATTTTAATTATTTGTTAATAAAAATTAAATATATCTGCAATGGATATAGTTAAAGATATATTAGAAAAACAACAGAAAGAATTAGAAAAATATAAATCCATATTAGTGGAAAAACATTTAGAATGTCGCATCGATGTGGGTATGATGTTAATAACAGATCCTAATGATTTGGATGAAAATGAATTGAAGTAAGTAACATTTACTTTTCTCCTTTTATGAAATAACTAAAATTTATGATATTTTTTTAGATTAAACAAAGAAAGCTACCTGTTAAATTTAACTCGTGATAATTGTCAATTGTTAATAAATGACATCTGGGAATTGCCTACAGAACGTGTGGATGAATGTATAGTGGCTAAATTGCCGGCACCCACTACGGTGCTACCACGTTTGCGTAAGGTACCTGGTCCTAAAGTCTTGACTAAGTGGGAGAAGTTTGCCCAAGAGAAGGGTATAACTAAAAAGAAGAAGGATAAGAAAGTTTATGACGAAACTTTGGATGTAAGTTCAGATTTATATATTTTTATGATAAAAATTTGGAAAGTTATAGTGTTTCAGGAGTTTAAATCTAAAAATTCAATATATTATATCAGAAACTAAATTTTGAATGTTTGAACATAACCATTAAATGTAGCTTAAATTAATCATAGAATTTCTCATCAAGTAACCTGACGATTGAGTTAAGATTTAAACGCTATGAATGCTACGCAAAGCTTTGAATGTGTAACCTATAGAAGTAGCTTCGATTTAGAGTATATGCCTTTAAAAGAAAATTTTGAATATTTAAAGATGTTTTGCTGAATTAATTTTTGACCTACATGAATAATAAGGAATAACTTGAAATTTATTTAAACAAAAATTAATAAAAAAAAAATTAGGTTTAAGCCTACAAATCAATTTACATTTTAAGCCGCGAACAACGATTTATTAAGGAATTATATAATTTGGTTTCAATTAAGAACTGTAAAAAATAATAATTTTTTTTTGATAATTTTTTAAATTATTTCCTTAATTTTTGTTAGAAATGGGTACCCACTTATGGTTTCAAACATGCAGATGCTGAAAAACAAAAAGATTGGGTATTGGAGGTACCCAAAAACGCTGATCCCATGGAGGATATGTTCCAAAAGAAGATCGATTTGCGTAGTGAAAAGGTAGCCAAGAATGAAATACAACGTATGAAAAACATTGTTAGAGCCAGAAAGGATGAATTACCACGTAGTGGTTATTTGGGTGGTGAAGCAGCCTCTTCGGGACAACTATTAACCGCGCTAACAGTAGCAAAGGCCTCCACAGCTTCTGTAGGTAAATTCCAAAATAAATTACCTAAAGAAAAAGAAGCTCGTGGCATTGGTGTTAAGGAATTGATACCCGGATCCAAACGCAAGGCCTCCCACATTACTGATCAACCTGAAAAAGAAGTCAATTTGGATCTCATTAAGAGTGTATTGAACAAAAAACCTAAAATTGATATTGAAAAGGCCATATCACTACAGAAACATGATGAACGTTTGGAGTAAGTTAAATAGTTGAAAAATAGAAACTATCAAATATTAAAATATTCCATTTTATTATTATTTTTACAGTCGAGAGGCTAACGATGGTGGTGGCAAAAAAGGCAAAAAAAATAAAAAGGGTGGTGGTAAGGGCAGTCGTAAGGCTGTAGGTAAAAAACCCAAAGGAGGTCGTGGAGAAAGAGCGCCTGGTAAAAAGACTGCTATAGGTCGTAAGAGAAGATAAAATTTACAAGTTAAAAATATCGTAAAATAAAAACCACACAACATATTTCTCTACTTTAGTTTTAATTAATAAAAAAAAAAAAATAATAAGCACAATAATATACTTTTAAAAAACAATATTTTACAAACATTTACAATTTAGAGTATACAGTTTTCAAAATGAAGCATTTTTTCTAGAAAAATCTTAAATTAACTTTTTCTCTGTGACGTTGCAAATACTCATACACAAATCTCCGAAAGATTTTATTGAAATTCCTTATGGTAGGCCAATGTAAATTAGCCGCATTATCATTGGGAGTATGCCATTGCGGCGGGAATGGTGTTGGTATAACATGCAATATGGGAACATCTAAAATGAAAAAAATGTACAATTTGCTGCAAAGAAAACGGTTTTAGTTTGACTTACTTTCTTCTAAAAATGGACGATGATCATCATCTACAAATCCCCGAGTTTGACGATTCATAAACATTAAATTATTACCTTCCAATAATTTCTTCTTCATCAAATCTCGTTCAACATCACAAAGACTAATGTGCAAGCCTTGGGTATTTGGATAGAAACTAGTGAACTTAGGATTTGCTGCACCTATTAAATCTAAGAGGACTAAAACTTCCTGAAAATTTTAAAAAACAAAAAGTTAAAAGAAAATTATGGTAATTCTGTAGATTTTATCAAAATAAAATAAACGTAAAGTTTTATGTATTTATAAAGTTCTTAAATATTAATTTTTTTTTAATAAATTTAAAAATGATTGGATTCTTTAAATATTTACCCCTTTTTTTAAAAACCTTATAAAGTTATTGGAGGTTTATGTCATAAATTTTGTATAAAAATTTTGTTTTGTAAACCTCATTTAACTTTATTTTTTTTTACGTTTAGTGTGAATTTTTGAGATTTTGTTGTTTTATCCGAGGGCATATGTCTAATGTATCAACAAGGTATTGTTATGGCATGGGTTTTAAAAAATTTCAATTTAAACGGCCCGGTTCTAAAAACTATTTTTGAGTCCGAATAACATTTAAATTTGAAAAAAAATCTATTCTCACTGTTGCTCACTATTAAACTGTAGGAACAGTTTTTTTATTCAATACTTGTGGGATTTTTAAGGAATTTTGTTTCAAAATTTCTTACGTAAAATTTAAATTAATATTCGTACAATAAATTTTATAATTTATCAGGTTTGTGATTATAATTAATTTTTTAATAAATACTTAGTGATGATTATAATACCGGCCCTGAATGTTTAATTTTAAAAACTTACAATGCGATCAATATGACGTATAGTGGATGAGGATTTAACTTTAGTATTTGAAAGTTTTCGGGCTAAATGACGAGAACCATATAACGAATCTGTATCGCTCCAATCTTTAAAAGCTTCTTCACCATCAAAGAATATTAACTAAAACAAAAAAAAAATAAAATTTACTTCAATCATTAAAACTTATTTATGCACAATATACGTTCATGAATGCATCAGTTCCTGTATGCATACTAATGACAAATTTATCAAATATTGTTACGTTTTATATTCCACACCCACAAACTACATCATCATTATTGTTCTTTATAAACTTATTTACATACCATTAATCCTAAATCTCGGCGGTTTTTAAATTGTTGTAAATAAGGCTGTAGGGTCTTGGCAGTGTTGAGTAGAATGGCACATGGAACTGCGCTATCAATAGCGCCCACAAATCCGGGATCATTTGGAAAATATTTACTATCATAATGACATGATAACGCCAGATAATCACTCGCATCGGGGTTTATAATGCCAACAATATTAGAGAATGTTACATTACCAAGTATGGGTACTTTTTCAGAGAATTCATCAATTTCCGTATTAAAACCCAAAGAATTTAATTCTCTGTTAATTAAAAAAAGAAAAGTATTTTTTTTAATAATTACGAGTTTAACATCTTGTGTTACAAATTATAATTCTCTTTGCTAACATACATATATTTTACTTTTCTCACGTTATTTTATTAATAAGATCATAAATTTAAATCAGAGCTTTAAAGGAATATGTATATTTTTTTTTTAAGAATTTTGTCGAATTTGTAGGAAAAATGTTCGACTCTATATAAAAATTGGAAATTATAAATAGATTAAAATCTGATTGTATATTTTTACAATCGGATTGTTATTTATAAAAAATTCAGTTATAAAATTGATCAAAAGTTGCTTTTAACGAGTTTTCAGCAATTTTTACTTTCGAAATTATGATATATCATAATAATGACAATTATTTAAAAATGTAATTAAAACTGTTTTCTTAATCAAATAACAGATTTTTAAACGGATACATCAAATGTCACAGACTACCCAGACAGGAAACAGCTGATTAAATCAAAATTGCGACTAGAAAATGAGTAAAAGGAAGTGTCAAAATTGCAGTAATACACATTTTGCAAATCACTGCAATGTCAAAATAACCATACGGTAGGAGAATTCCTGTTTGACATATGTCATTGGTAACCTATCTGTGTAGTCTGTGCTGTCTGTGTCAAATTTACTAGAAGTGCTCAAATTGCATATCTGTGCACTTTTTACAAAAACAGAACTTTAAATGTTGCACAAAACTGTTTTCTATTTATTTTCGAACAAAAACTTGTTTTTCTTGTCAAAAGGTTATAAGAATTCGCATATTCTGAGAACACTGCATAATAGAAAAAAATGTTACAATTTATTAATGTGTTTATGAATATTATTTTATTTGCTCTGAAACCGAATGTGAATAAAGCAAAAAAAAGAAGAATATATAGGAGTGCGAAAGAGAAATAACAAAACATGCACGAAAAACGAAAACCGTTACTTTTTTATTACCCCGCTTGCTTCTCTACCCCTTTCGACATGTAAAAGAGTTACACGGTGGCTCTAACAAAAAATAACTGTTGACTGGAAAGTTACTGTTTTGGTGTTTTTTTTATAATCAGAGAAGACAAATTTGCTTGTTTTGCCGTGTTTGTTTTTTTTTACTTATATTTGCTTTTTCTGTTTTTTTTAATTTTTTCAGTTTTTGACTTTAAAGTAGCTTTTTCATAAGATTTTTATGCTTTAAAATGGATTTTTTTGTCTCAGTGCTTTTTTATAATAAAAAAATATTTTTTAAAAAAGTAATTTTCCCAACTTTGTTTTTTTTTGCAAATTTTTGTTTTGCTTTTTTTTTTGTCTTCTCTGATTATAATATTAAAAAATGCTTCAAACAACTGTTACGAAACACAGTACTTTTCTTTAGTTGTTTTAGTATTTAATAATAGTAGCAAAAAAACTGCTTTTACATTTAAAAACAACAACTTCTGATTACCACAAAAGCAACTGTCATGTAGTAACTGTCGAAACTTTTTTGAGTGCGAAAATTAATTTTTTTGAGACTCTGTCTTTTTTGGATTAAATAAAATCCCTTAATATGGGATTTCCTTAAGACGTACGTCGACAAAAGAGAGCCTACATGTATTTTGTTATTGTATTTTTGTTCGTGTGAAGAAAAACGTCATCTGGAAACACCTCCTAAATTTGTCTGCCTTTTATGATTCTTTTTATAGGGCTCATATTTTTCTCAAAAAATTGAGAACTTTTAACAAAAAAAAATTAATTTAAAACAATAAGTGTTTTATTTTAGGAATTCTCGACTCATAGAGTAAGAAACCCTCAAAAAAGGATACAAACTTTACTGGCTGGGAAGCATTTTTTATTTTATTTTTATTAATAAAGGGTGTTTTTTTAAAGGTGTAGAACTTTTATTTTTATTAAAAAACACATAAAGGCTTACGAAATGATTTTTTTTAATTTTTATTTGATAGCTTATTAATTGGAATTTAGTAATTAAAAATAGCTTTGGAAACATGTGTACCTCAACCACCTCCTTTAAAGCTCATTAAATTTTTTATTCGGCTAAAGACCCAACTACTATTGGCTTAAGTGACTTAAGCTTTGGTTTGGTACCCAGCAAAACCACATATTACCAATTAATGGGTAAAGTAATGTATAGCCATAGGGGCTTTACACCTTACTTCATTGATGAATTTTACAGGCGATGAGCCTCAAAGTAATGTATACACCCATTACTTTAGAGGTGATAATGTAAGGGGTTACTTATATGGTTACGAGAATGGAAAAAGTAATGTGTCTAAAAATAGATTTTTAAAAAGAATAATTTATATTAAAAAAAAATTATTACAAATATTTTATTCAAAATATTTGTAATTAAAAATAATGTGGTCAAGATGGGAATCGAACCAGGAAAATCTGCATATAGTATTTGATTGCTTTAAACTTAAATGAATTGTTGGCTTTATTTTTTCGCTTGTGTTATCAAAACAAACATACATTACCCTTTTGCTTACAAAAAAAAAACACAAAGTAATGTATCTAAAAATAGATTTTCAAAAATATTTCAATTATTACTTTACATTTATAAATCATATATTACGTAATCAATAATCAGTAACTTATTACTTTATGCTTGCAAATAATGAAAAAGTTAACGAGCTATCATTACAAGGTAACGCATGAGAATATCGCACCCATTACCAAAGTTTTGCTGGGTATGAAACAGAAATTTCAGGAATACACTTTTAGTTTAAACAAATTTTTGAATTTTGGTTTTATACCGATACCTAGCTTAAGTCACTAAAACCGATTGTAGTTGGGCCTTAATTGTGACAGTCTAAGATTTATTTTCTCCATCGTGATGAACATTAAAAATTACTTCCATTTGATAATTGCAAACGTAGGGCAGTAGACAAAATTAAGCCATTTACAGTCTAAAAACATAAATTTTTTCACCATTGTGCTCATAAATTGGTCCATACAAGAGAATGCATTTTAATGAGATTTAATTATTTAAATAATTAATTGCCATTAAATATACATACTTTCAATTGATTTTTAATTAAGTAAGTCTGTATTTTATTTTAAATAAAAATTCTACACCTCTTAAAAATAACGCCTATTATTTTATGAACCCCAAATGGGAATTTTAATTGTTGTTAGAAATTTAGAATTTCGATTAATACTTTTTTAATTAATTTTTTCAAATCTGTTGAAATAGGCGTTTTTACTACAAAATTCGTTATAAAAACAATTCTTGCAAAATTTTACAATCGAGTTCACCTTATATACTCTAAATTGCAATAGATTTGTCGGAGGAGTTGTATTTATTTGTAAAGTTCAATATAAAAATATCGTTTTATATGCTGACATAGACAATGCCAGCCCAGCCGCAATCAGGCTGAATACTTTGGTTTTGAATTAGTAAATGAATTAACTCTTTTAAGGCTCTAATTTAAAACGAGTTTTCACACATGCATAATTACCTTGTGATAAAGTTCCGTACTTTTGTATGACCCGTTGAGCCTACAACGCGAGGTTCCAATATATTTTTTAAAGTCGTATTAAAATGACTATTATCATCTGGCCACAATGACTGAAATTTTTACAATATTCAATTATTTATTTGCAATCACACTAAATTCTTAAAACATACTTGTTGAACTTGTAAACTACCCAATGTTATAAGGGAAAATATACAGAAATATATAAAAACCACTTTGTGACTAAACATTTCCACTTATTAATAAAAACAAAAACAAATAAAAATATTTTATAACTGTAACACTACAAGTTTAAACAATATGGTGTTCTCTTTTATTCAATATTTTAGTTTTATAACCATCCGCTAACGTTTTTATTCGTTTCCCCCGCACGAAAGCACCAAGACTTAATAATATGGTTTTGTTGACTTTTTATAACACAACAAATGTTTTGCAGAAATCGTTTTAAAACTAAACAAAAACTACAATAATAAATATAAAAGCATCCGAAAGCAATTATTTGAATAAGCAACCCATCTGGAGTAAAGCTTTTCAAGGGCTTTTTTAAATATTTCGATTCAATGTTTCGCTCAAAAAAGGGCACTACCATAATATATTTATATTTCTTATGATTTTTTCCGACAATTCATTAACACTGGTCTGGTTGGGAGCTTTGTAGATTTAATTAATTAATTAAATTTTTAAATTCGGAATTATAATTTAATAATCCACCACCGATTTATTTAAAAAAAAAACTTAGTTCAATTGAAACAGATCGTTTTATCAAATTAAATAAATTAATTTATTTAAATCAACCGTTCAGTGGTAAAAACAAATATAATTTCTTTTCAATTTTCAAATAAAGAGCTGTGTTTTACAAACAAAAACAAATGTTGTACCTTACTTTTACTTATTTAATGCATTCTTTGTAAAGGTTGATTCATATGTTAACCACCTCTGTGCACACCAGAGAACTGCATTTGCTGATTGCAAAACGTTCATACGCAATCAACACAAGAATAAATTGTGTTTGCGTTCAAACGCTGAATATACTCCAACACACATATTTGTTGATGATTTTAAATCAATCAAACGATGTGCAAATTGTTTTGTCACTGGTTTATAATCATCGGTCGTTGTTAAACCATTGTTTTATTCTGTTCATTCGAGCCAACAATAATTATTTTGATGTAGAATAAATCAGAAAAAACAACAAACAACGTGTATGAGTGTAATCATAATTAAAACAAAATAGTTTCTTATCTATAAAAAGGGGGTGGTTTTGTAAAAAACATATTTCATAAACGTTATATGTATATAAGGGTGGGTCTCAAATCCGTTTTTTTAGAATTTTTCATAGTAATACCAATAATATTGTTCTTTGTGAAATTTATTTTTTTTTTTTAATTTAGGTCGATATCTCAGGCTCTCCCAATCCGGTTAAAGTTAAATATTGCCTAATTTTCCAATCAAAATAGATGAAAAAAAATTTAGACAATATTTGAATTTTTTCGGATTAGGCAAGTCTGGGATATCGACCTAAATTTTTTTCCAAAAAATATATTTTTATTTCACAAAGAAGAATATTTTTAGTATTGTATTACTAATAAAAATTTGAAAAAAGCGGATTTAAGTCCCACCCTAATGTGTGTTTCTATTTTGTTGTAATTATGAATAAACTCATATGCGTTGTTTATTGTTTTTTCTGATTTATTCAACGCTGACTTTTTGTTGAGTGATTACATTTGCAGTAAATCGACATATGGTCCATACTGATCCCAATTACGCGTTCAGTAACATGATGCTGATTTTATTCTACAGTGAATTTTGTTGAATTATTAAATGTGAACAAGAATTTTTGTGTATGATGAAATCAAGAAAAAAGTTGATTTTGCAGTTCTCTGGTGCACACAGTATTGGTAATAAGAATTGTCAACTATTTATCAATTTTTTTTTCTTTGAAAATAATATTTTATATCTCCAATAGTAAGAAATATCCTCCAATAATAAAAATAGATCTATTATCGTGTGATTATACCTAAATACGCCTACGTTTGTCTAACCCCAGCCTCAACTGCTGTACGGAATTTTTTTTGTTTTTTATTAACTAACGGTACAAATTTAATTTTAAATAACTGAACGGATTTTTTTTAATCTCTAAACGGAAATTATATTTTTGCAAAACACAGAGAGGTTGAGTGGAATTTTCCGTTCACTCTGAACGATTGATAAACATGAACTACATTTATTAACAGTAAAACAAACCGTTTTTAAAAATATGGATTTTAGGTCCTTATTCAAGTGAGACATTCAATTGTTAAAGCTCCTTCTCTTTGAATTTTAACATAAATCGCAGTCATAATAATTAAAGACAAGTTAAGAGTAAACAAGCTTTTGTTTAAACAATATATAACACTGATCGACAAAATATATACTCTAATAAATTTCTGTTGTAATTTACCCAACTTATAGTAGGAAACTGTACTCCTACTATAAATTTGGTAAATTTACTCTGTCTGCGTAAACGAAAAAAAGTACACACATTATGCGTAAGTTGGTACACACATAATGGGTAATTTTACATTGGTAGTGCGTAAAAATTAAATGAAATTTTAAAAGTAAATCGAAAATTGCGTAAAAACCCTATTTGCGTAAAAACCCTATTTGAAGAGTAAATATACGCATTGCATGCCTAAAAATGCATTTCTATAGCGTAATTATATAAAAAATGCGTATATTTATAAACGCATGGTTTAAGAATAAATTTATTATATGTATGTATGTTTTAATAATAATGAATTATAAATATAATACATAATATATTCTGAATGGATATGTGCTGTCATGATGGTCATCTTGAAGTTAAATTCACAATATTCACAAATATTATATTTATACATTTTTGAATAATTAATAATTGTTTTTAGCTTTTTTTTATTTGTTTAATATTTTCCAATTTCCAAATGTCAAAATATTTATTATCATTCAAAGTTAGTATATTTACAAAATTTGTGCGTAAAATTTAAATTTAACAAAATAATACTAATTTTAGGCACAACGTGGTAAATTTTAAGCACATTATGCCTAAAAATACTTTGTGTGTATTATTGTATATGAAAGTGTGTACAAAACATTTTTAGGCATTTTTTGTTTATATTTACTGAATTTTCGTAAAACTTTACCCATTTTATTGTAGTACATTTACAAACATTTTTTAGAGTGTAATTGGTTTTGCTAAAGTATAGTTTACTGCAATAATCTGACAGATGTTTGTGTAGTAATCACTAGTTATTGTTTTTCTATGTAAAAAAATACAAAACAACTATTGACACAGTTATTATTAAAAAACCAACTAACGAAACCTACTGTCTTCATCATAACAGCTCAAAGCAGATATTTTGAATATTGCTAATTGTTTATCAGTATTTTTGCAGTAACCAGTTATTTTTTATAGTTATTTAAAATATAAAAAAATTAACGAAATTTTTGAAAATTTTGGTTAAGTTTACTTTTGTTATTATTGATATATTTTTAGTTTGCAGAAAAAAATAAATAAATTTTGAGTTAAAAAATTACACATTTTTTTGTAGTTGAAAGAAAAAAATTGTTTTTTTTTATAAAAATACCGAACAAAACTAATGAAATAATTACATATTTTTTTGTAATTGAAAGAAAAAAATTGTTTTTTCATAAAAATACCGAACAAAATTAACTGTGAAAAACAGTTGTTTTTACCAATTTTTGCCAGTTTTTTTCAAAATTTTTGTAGTAAACAATTATCAATTATTTTTACGTCACAGATAGTTATTTTTATTGTTGGTTCTTTTAAAACTTTGTCGCCCTGTAACTGTAATTTTAAGTAGATTCTACCGAATAATGTTTTATTGTTGATAGAATTTTTAATGATAACGGCATCGCATTTTTATTATTGTTTGCTTTTTTGTAAAATTTTTTCTTCGTACTATAAATTTATAAAGTTTACTGTATTTGTAGCTGTTTTCTAAGGCCCCAATACGCGACATGTTTTTGTCATCTGACTTTTCAAATTTTCAATTTTTTTTTAAGATGGAAGAAGTCCGGAATGTTCCGTTTTTATTCATATTTTCCATATTGACCAGTTGATTTTTTTTGTTTGGTGTTTACAATCAGCTGTTTTAACCATCTTGTGTCTTTCTTTTAAAGTAAATTATTAATTTTTACAATTTCAATTACAAGTAAAAACACTATTTTCTATACTTTAGGGGGAAATATTCGCCTTCTTGTAAAAATGTCACATTTCAAGTTTCTATCTCCAGTGGTTTGAGTTAGATGATTAATGGGAGCTTCTTCTCTTTTTGAGACCCACTTTACCAGAAATTATATATTTAGTGATTTAACCATACTCATAACCATAGGCATAACGTCTCCCCTTTTTCGTTCCGTAGGAATTTCATAAAATCCCTTATTAATGAATGCCTAAACTTGAAAATTAACCAAGGTATGCAATTTCAAGTTCCTGCCTATTTTGTCAAAATAACTGACTTTTTTCTATTAGTGTACTAATTGTAAACTTTGTAGAAAAATCATGTCAAAATGCCGTTTTGCTAAAACTTTTGGGATAACCCACTTATGTGTGTTATACAAATGATCGTCTACCGTAGTAAATATATTCACTATTTAGCAGATTTAAATGCTTTAATGTAAATTTCTCTGTTTTTATTGTTTTTATAAAAAAACTACGAATTTCTACGTTTTTTTTTGCATATGCAAACAAATTTACATATTATGTACCCTTTTTTGTATGATTTATCTGATTAAATAAAAGACATACAGTATCAACAGGGTTACCGGGAAATATAAACACGACGTATATGCCAATCTAGCTTTCAGTTCCTAGCAAAAAAAAACACTGACAGTGATTCTTTTGTTATCACTTCTTTCATTGTTTAATAAGTGTGCTTTTACTGCTTTTCGGGAAGTTATTCTAAGGAACTCCCTAAAGAATTCATTAAAAAAAAGTAGTGATTTGGATATTAACTAGAAGCTTATCTGAAAAAATAGGTTTCTTTAAACCGGTTTCGGTTTTCGGGGAAAAAACCCGTTGCTGCTTTTTCGGCTTCTTTTATTAAAAGTAGTCAATACATTAAAACGGCATTGAAAAAATTTTATATGGCGCCATATATAATTTTATATGGGCCCCATATTAAATTATACATAATTAAAGAATTTTTGCAATTTTTTTGACAATTATTTCAGTTTTAATTTGGCTTTAGAGAGTTTAATTTGGCGAAAATCTAGCGATTTTTAGCAAAAAGCTGTATGTTTATAAATGTTATAAAATTCACAAATTGGTATTATTTTTATAAGATAATAACCTATAAAATTATTTTCTAAGAAAATCCCTATTTCGATAAGGAATGCATATTGTTTTTCATCGTATAACGCTCTCTATTGAGAATAAAACACTCGAAATTAGGATTGATAATCTGACAGTTAATCCCAAACTTTTTTATTATTTAGTAGCAAATTACACAGACCAACAAAGTAATACTTTTGCTATCTTCATTTTATAGAGCATTTTCAATTTTTTCAATTCAAAATTTCTCCAATGAAAGTTAAAAAAATTGTATTTTTAACAACTGTAACAGGCTTAACTAACAACTATTAATTGATTACTAGTACTACAGACTTCAATGGCAAGTTTTTTTTTATAACTAGCCTGGGGAAAAAAGGGGTTCGTTGAGATTTGAGAACTGTTTCGTGATAGGTGAAAACAGGAACGGTTCCTAAAATATCTATCACGTGATGAGTGAAAACAGGACCTAAAGCACCTACCACGTGACCGGTTTAAAAGTCTCTATCACGTGGTGGGTCTGAAGGCACCATTCCAGTGGTAAGTGAAAACAGAACCGGTTCAGAACAGGTGAATGGTTTCATTATCCATGATATTTTTAAAATGTTGAGCCATTTAGCTTTAATTATCGTCATTATGTGTTATCAAAATTATTTTCAAAGAGACCGAGAAAACCGCTTCTTGAAATTTCCGCGGTTGATTTCTAAAGTATTTTTGTTTTTTTTTACAAATTTTTAAACAATATTAAATATTTTTTCGGTTCTTAAAAGCACTTTAAATAATTAAAATAGATAAATTTTCTTTGTTTCCTTAAAAAAAAATTACAGAGATTGGTAGTGCAATTTTTACAAATTTATTACCCGACTTTTTGATTTTTTTTAAGGATTTTACAAAATTATTATATAAAATTTGAAAAATATTCTTTAGAAAATTTAATAAATAACTCGGTAATAATGTAGTTTTTTAATAATATCGCGCTGAGTTTTATTTTTTTATAATTTTTATTTGATATTTTTGAATTACTTTTTTACAGTTTTAGAAAAATTTTAAAATACAGTTTTTCCTGTTTGTGGAGTATTACAATAAGTTAAAAATCAAGCACGGTCGTTTTAACTTTTCCATCTCTGATATTATTAAAAATATTGAGAGCATTTGTTGTAATTTAATATTAGGTTTCTTGATTTCTTCAATTGTTCTTTTGCGTTAGTTTTGTGATATGTTCTGTGATGTGTTCTTTTGCGTTAGCTAAGTGACGTGTTCTGTTGCGTTGGTTCTGTGATATGTTCTTATGCGATAGTTCTAGGATATGTTCTTTTGCGCCAGTCTTGTTTTATGTCACAGAGAGCAATTGACCCGCTGCTAGGACAAGCCTATGTTAAAGTGTTAAAGTCACTTTTATATAAAGAAACCGGTCCCGACAGCTATCATTACCACAATGAACTGGTCACGTGATGTGTCCTGTGATAAGTTCCTTTCCCGTAGGGTAAGCAAACATGCTGTGTTGCTTGGCAACGTTAGTTAAAAAGTTGAAAATTTGTGCAAAAATTAGAAAAATATTTTTTAAAATAAAAAAACCGTTAGCCAACGTTTTATTCGAATTAAGGAAAAAAACTGAAACTGATCGGTTTTTTTTAAATGAAAAAATACGGTTTTGGTTTCGGTTTTGAATACTCTAACAAGAACTCTTCCAAGTTAGAATTCAGATTCCGCAAAAATTTGAATTGTGTATACTAGGGCAGATCAATAAGTCCGTGGCTTTTCGAATTCCCTCGTAGTTATATGATATGCAACACTGCTCCCATCAAGTACCAGCTGTAAATAGACTACTGTCCAATTTTGAGCAAGTTCCTTCCTTTACTTTGCGTTTAACAGCTGTTTAAAACATACAACCTCGTGGATTTTTTTAAAAATGAAAAAAAGTGAATTTCGAGTGCTCATTAAACATTATTTTATAAGGAAAATCTTGATAAATACTATGGGGACTCTGCACTATCGATTTCAATGGTAAAAAATTGGTTTACTGACTTTCGTTGTGGTCGCACAAGTACAAATGACGCTGAAAGTTCTGGACGGCCAATTGGGGTCAATACATCCAAAAATGTCGAAAAAATCCACGATATGGTGTTGGCCGATCGAAGAGTAAAAGTGCGTGAGATTGTTGAAGCCATAGGCATTTTATTTGGCAGTGTGGTTTCGATTTTAAATGATCAGTTAGATTTAAGAAAGCTGTCTGCTGCCGCATTTGCTCTCAATTGACCATAAACGTAATTGTGTGTAGTCTTATTGGCAAAATTCCATGAATTGAGCTACGAATTGTTACCTCATTCGCCATATTCTAAGGATTAGCCCCCAGTGACTATTTCCTATTTCCAAACCTAAAGAAATTGCTCGGTGGAAAGAGATTTAGCTCCAACGATGAAATTATTGATCAGACAAATGTCTCTTTTATGAACCTCGAAAAATCCTATTTTTTGGAAGGGATACAAAAATTGGAGAAACGTTGTACTAAGTGAATTGAGCTAAAAGGAGATTATGTTGAAAAATATTTTTTTTTTTTGCAAAAAAAACTGTGTTTCATTCAAAAAGTCACGGACTTATTGATCCGCCCTCGTATTGAAATTTTATCGATTATATAGGAATTTTGTAGCAAATTTTGCCTGATTTCAAAATATCAGGATTACCAAAAGTTTTCTTTTTCTTCAGTTGAACAAAATGCAATTATTTTAAAGCTAACTGGTATTTTCAAAAGTGTTCCTAATTTGCAAAGTTTAAAGCACTTCTTTAGTTACATATCTTCACTTATTATAAATAAGTGACCCCAAACGCTAAAAATAAAATATTTATTTTAATGAAAAATAATATCCAAAAATACAATCATTCATAGCCTTATTTATACATACTACTTTCAATAAAGTGATGTTTTAGCAATTGGCACTACTTTTGTCCAATGACAACTCCATGTTAAAATCATGCATGCTTAAATTACATCTGAATCAGTATATCTGATGATTTTACTTCATATTTTTCCGTTATATAAAAACTTATTTTAATGTATTCAGATAAAATAACTTTTCATCACTTAAATTAAATACTACAAAAATACGTATATGAATATATTTTAAACTAATGCAATAGAATATCATAACATTGCTTTTTCTGCTTTTTACGCTAAGCGTAATGTATAATTACTTCCGTCCCATCACACGCCAATGTTAAATTCATCGATGAAACCATCAGAAAAGAAGTGATGCCTGTGCCACAGTATTGATGTTTTGCTTGCTTATATGGCAGTACTATTTACATTGTGATTGCTATTAATAAGGTCGGCATACAAGACTTTAATGTTCAGTACACACATCCACTTTTTTAATGCTTGTTGGCCAATCAGATTTTGGTTTTAAAATTAAGATTTTTTTTTTAAGTTTTTGCAATATTGAAATATAATATTCAATAAATTCTAAAAATGTCGAAAAATAATTGTCTTATTTTCTTTTGAAAACGCGTAAATATTTTGGCGTCGAAATTTTCCAAAAAGTGACAGTAAATTGATTAAAACTACCATATAACATACTCTGACTATCAGTAAATTTACATGTATAAATTTTTTATTGTTTTCTTTTTATTAATTTGTCAAACATTGATTACAAAATTTGTATTAATTAAAATAAATGTATATTACAGAAAATATTAACAAACAAAATTTTTTTAATGAATAATTAACACTAATATCACAATTGTACAAAGTTTAATAACAATTTATAAATGTTATTCATCTGGTATCAATGATAAAATAAACATGCATAGCAGATAGCTAGGTACAACTACTAATTAAAAACTAAAGATGTAAAATGATAACAAAGATAACGCATAATTACACAGGACGACATTTTTTAGACTCCATCTCGTATTTTTATTTTTTTTTTTTTTTTGAGAAAGGTTGTAACGAAAAATTCTACAATAAATAATTTAATCGAATAATTTTCCCAAAAAGAAATAAGATATTGGAAAAACACAAAAAGCATTTGAAAGAGAAAGAGTAGTACTTTCTGATACCTGAAGGAGCTTTGTAAAAATGTGAAGCAAAGAATTTAATAAAAATATATGTCTAAGATTTCCGAAACCCAGATAGGATGAATCAATTCTTAAGTCAAATATGGATTCAGCGTGCCAAAGATCTTTAGTATACTCTGGTCTCAGGGTTTTGAGTGTTATCATATTTTGTGGGCCTGTGTTATTAACTTAAAATTATATAATAAAAATATAAATTAATTATGCATGAAAAGAGTGCGTGCTATAAAAATATTTCCACAATATTTCTTAAATCCCTTGTTTATGTATTAGAAAATAAACCGCTTAATTTTAAAGCATTTAGGGCGAGTAACTTATCTAAAAAATAATCAAAGCCAAACTTTAACTACAGATAATTTTATATGAATTTGATATTAATAACTATGGTTAAGCACTAAACTTTGCTTATTTTGAGATAAGTTTCATTAAAATCCAAGGGTCAGCCCCAGGAGACTTTCCTTCTTAGTGATAGTTATAACAGACTGCTTCTATGCTACCCTTAGGTACTTAACCCGTACTCTTAATTTTTCGGAGGCAGTTCACAAATATATCGAGAGAACCATGAGAAGAAAAATCTCTCTCTAAAATACTTACTCTCTGGTTATAACAACTGGAGATGTCGGCCGAATAATAATGGCACTATTCGTCCGAATTATCAGATAAAAAGAAAATTGTTTATAAATCTGTAATTTTTTAACTAAAAATTTGGGAAATTAAGTTATTCTCAGTACATTTTTCTTTAAAATGTGAATATTTATATTGGTCTGAGATAAAAAAGCATATATTATGATTCAATTAAATTTCTTTTAAAGTAGAGTGTAGTTTTGTATAAAATTTATATAAAAATCAATGAGAGAATTATTCGGTATTCAGAGAATAGCGAATATTCAGTATTATGTGCCGAATACAATATTCGAAACAAATCTAACAACAACTATGTACTATGTACACTAAGGCTGACACTAATCCGTATATACTTCTTCTAATTAAGTTGTTTAAAATAAGTCTGCAACGTAATCTCTAACATCCAGCAGGTGTATACAAAATATATTAATATAAATAATAAGTATATTACTACAAATACAAGAAGCTTATATTTCTAATAGAAAAAACCTTGAGAGCATATAAGCTTTTCGTGTCTTATAGTTTAGATGAATATTTTGAACGTGCTGATCTCTGTAATATACTAGATCTTAATTCAGCAGTTGTTGAAGCTCTCAATGAAGCACCACTTTGTGTTGATCTAACAAAATGTGGACTTCTTACTTCTAAATCATTAGTTTCATCAATCTTTTTGGCCAAACAAGGAAAATCCCATATACTTTGACCTCTACCAAATTCTTCGCCATCACTTAAAGTTTGTGGTAAATCGTGATCTAATGTTTCGGGCAATAGCAGGGACATTAAACCTCCTGCTATGCCCAAAAGGCCCAATATAATTAGGGGAAGCATGGATGAGATATAGCTTAGATATACCACAAATGGTGCTATAATTGAGGCTACATAACCCATTATATGTATAAATGCTACACCTTGAGCTCTTACAACAGTCGGTAATATTTCAGCAGCATATTGTAAGCCGATATTATAAGATATATTAACAAAGAAACGTCCCATAATAGCCAAACTGGCCGAATAAACTCCAACTGGTGCTATTGTAGCCAAAAGACTAAAAATGCCACTTAAAACCATACTACCACAAGCCAACCATCTTCTACCAAATCTATCCAATGTTACTGTCAATAAAGTATCTGCTGGAAATTCAGTAAAACTTGCCACCGTAAATGTAAAGAATATATCCAATCCTAGGGAGCCAACGTTACGTACATGTCCATCAAATACCAAAGAAATTGCCATCCATATTATAATCAACAAGATTGTGGTTCGTCTTAAGCGTGGTGTCTTAAACAAATCTAATATGGAATACGATTGGTTTTTAGTTTCATCTTGTCTTATTTTGTTGCAACTATCAATGAAATTTTGATAGGTTTCTGGTGTTATATTTTTGCCATTTACTTTTTCCAATTTTTTCAAAATCAATACAGCTTTATCTACTTTTCCTTGAGAAACCAACCACCTAACAAAAGAAAAAGAATTTTGTTAGTAAAATATCATATATTAATTTTACCAAAATCTATACAAACCTGGCTGATTCTGGTACAAATAAAGGTGTAAATATAGCTAATAATAATGGCAATGAAGTGACCAAAGCAAGTAATTTCCAATTTGCTAAGTAATAGGCAATCCAAGGTAACATGCAAGCGGCCATAGTAAAGAATATTGCGATGGACATATTAGCTACAAATGTACGATAACGTGGACCCACATATTCCAAAACTAAATTAAAAAAAAAATATTTGAAACGGAAAAATGTTGTAAGTATTTTCTTCGAAAAAAATACACCAAAAAAAATGAACTAGAATTTAGAAAAATTAACTTATTTAGAGGAAAAATTAAAATGAAAACGGCGCCAAAGATACCTTATAACTATATTTAATAAAATTTTCCTTGAAGTTAAGAAACCAGTTTTACTTAAAATTTGGTCAAAATTTATAAATTATAGAAAAATTTTACTACTGAGAACTAAATTTTTATTAGAAAACCGTTAAATTTCCTAGTAATTAGTTCATACATCATTTAAAATTTTACTGTTAGTTAGGAAATGTTTCTTTGGTTTTAAGAAAAATTGTATTTTATTTAAAATTCATTAGATAATTTTTTTACTAAAAACTAGGACTTATCTCCCTAAAACTAAGGAAATATTTTCTAACAACAAGTTTAATAGCACTTCTTTTAAGTGAAAATTATCCTTATCCTGCTTCTATGGTAAAGGTAATATATTTTACCATATATTTTAAAGTACTTTCCACTCATTAAGTAGGTATTTTCCCACTTTCGGAGGACTTCCGCTTTGTAAGAACACGGCTCTTAACAAGCTTTTTGCTATACAATTTTGTCTTCAAACTAAATTGAACTAAATTTCATGTGCTTAAAATTTCATTAGCAAAAAGGTAAACAAATTAACAAGTGTACTGCAGGATATCCTGAAACGTAATAAATTGTGACAAAGTCAGATCTTTTTCGTAGTCAATTAACGGTTATGCTTGAGAGAACTACAAAAAGGGACGCCCTAAGTGACACACGGCATCTATGGCTAAGGAACACTGAGGGTCCTTTGTCTTCTTAAATTAACTAATTTAGGAAAATTGTTGCAAAAAATACAAAATATCAGTTACATTTCTTGTTATTATTGGAAAATGGAAAAATCTTATGGGATTTTTAGCTTAAACTTTATTTGACATAAACAAATTTAAACTTTTTTATTATTAAGTAAAGAAAATTGTTCGATAAATATAAAGCTTAATAAGCGCAGCGTCAATTATAGAAAAGCCATTATGCCGTAATGTATAAAATGTGCCTGCGATATTTTGTATTGTAGTCAGTAAACAAAATTATTACATAAAAGCGCAAATTCGAAATTTTTAACCTTTTGCCAACAAAATTTTAAAAAAATATTTTAAGCTACTTTAAGTTCAATGTTAAAGACTGTTAAGATTAGAGATGGGCATGTGATCCATTTTTGAATCACGCACCAAAAATTACAATTATGCACGATAATTTTTTTAAATGGTTACTTTAATTTGTTTCCTTTAATAATATATATTTTTTTTTGATATAAGGAAAACTAACTAGTTTAATTTTAATTGATTGCTTTTTTTTTGGAATAGAATATTGAAAATAATTTAAACGTTTTCCAACAAAAAAAATGTTATACCAAATTTTATTTTTTTTAAATTAGAAAACTTTTACTTGAAAAAAGGAATATTTAACTAAAATTTTTAAAATTTATCTGAACTAAGTTGCATGAAAATTTTCCTTAGAAATAGTTCATCAGTTTCTAAAATCAACAAAATTTTTATTATTGCATAGGAAAAAATTTATTACTTTTTGTTTTTAATTGTCTGAACTAATTTTTAGAAAACAATTCTTCAAAATTAGAAAGTGCTATACTTAAAAACTGAATTTGAAAATGGCTTTCTAAAATTTAGTTAATTTTACTACTCGCGAATAAAAAATGAACACACATTAAGTTCAAGTACTTTCTTGATTTAAGTTAGATACATTTTTGAACTAAATGAGAGTAAATTATGTCCTAAATTGTTTTTTTTTTAACTAAACTTAATTTTATTACATTTGAGTATGCAAATTTCTTAAAACTAAGATGTTTTTCCTAAAATTAATAAATTTGTATTTAATTGACTTGTTTTTTTTTCCTAAAATCAAGAAATATTACTTAGGAAAATGTGAACTATTTCTGAGTATATAAACTATTTCGTTTTTCCTCAAATTTAGGAATTTTTATTCTTTTTAAAAAATTTTTTCTAAGTTTTAATAAAATTTTACTTAAATTGAGGACAATTCTTAAACTATTTTGAAGGAAATTTTTGATTACCAAAGTTCATGTCTTTTTTTTTGAGTGTAGTTTTAGAAATTTTTAGTTAAATTTAGCAAAGATATTTTCAAAATAACTAAAAATTCATGATCACTATGCCAAGGTAGATTTTAAACCGCGACGGCTCGGACTTTCCGTATTAGTAAAAATATTTAGTGAACATTTAAATACAAACAGATATTTTATTTTATATTTTCTATTTCCAAACTTCAAAAATGGAGCGGTGATAAAAGATTTGCGGTTGATACCTATTTTAAGGAGCTAGACAGTTCTTAGTACAATATAAACAGGGTATCAAAGCTATTCTATATCGCTGGGAAAAGTGTATCGAGCTAAAAGATTATGTTGAGAAATAAAAAAAATTTTTCACAAAATTGCTGTGTTTTCTTCATTAGGTTGGCTAATTTTGCAACTGTCCTAGTGATATGAAAAATGTTGATGTTGCCTCTCTTTAAAAAAATTAGTTGAATTTTTCACAACGTATTATTTTAAAAATTTGAGCTGACACAAAATAACTATAAGCATTTTTCTAGTTTGGCAATCCGTTACAGCCAAACCAGCGTTTTAAAAAAGACTCTACATAGAACTTGACCAATTTCTAAATAGCAATATCTTGTTGCATAAGACAAATTCAGAAAAAGTAATAGTAGTTATGAGTTGACCATATCATATATGTACATAGTTTCCGATTAAGGTCATTTACATTGCCAAATATAGACTCTCGTAAAGGAATTTAAAAGCGAAAGAAACGTTGATTAATATTTTGGCACTAATAAAATCTTGTACCCCTGTGTTATTAAATATTGTTGGGCACATTTGTAATGTGTTTAAATTCGAGGTATTGTTGTGCCATGTTTTGTACTATTTCTTAAAAGGAAGAGATGTTTTTGTAAATATTACTATTGAAAAAAAAAATATTTCTAATTTTTATTTAAATTTTGTTGCACGTAATCGGCAGTCTAGACTGAAGATACATATGTAGACATATATAGCACTAAACGTCAAAAATATGGGTACATTCGTAAATGCATTAGTTGCACATCACTGCAGCATAACAAAAGTAAAACTTTCAAAAAAGCATCACTTGGCAGCACTGATTTACGTCAAACGTTTTTTATGCAAACAGTTCTGCCGCAAATGTTTGCAAGTTTCTGATGCAATAGTGCGAAATCAATCTTCTGATTTTAAATAATCAAAAGTCATTTTATATTTAATTTTTTATTATAAGTTAACAAAAATTTGTCATTTTACAATCAAGATTTTCAATAATATTTGTTAATGTTATTGTGGTGACCATGTTTTTTATCTTTTGCAAAACGTTCCAAAAAAGCAAACTGTGCAGATCTTGAGCAGTAGCAAAGCATCTGCAACAGATGATCACGCATCAGCAACAAATATTGGCATAACTGCCGCAGTGATGCACACATTTTTTAAATTTACTAACGTATACTATGTTCGCTATCGTACATATTAATTGCCGGCAATATATGTTGCAATAGTTCTTCGGCAATATTCGTTAACAATTCTTCATTTACATAACCGAGTCATTGGGGCCTTATGTGGTTAATTAAAGCTACTATCTAAATAACAAACTTCTAGATAAATCATTATATATTACATAAATTATATCCTAAATCCCTAACCGATCACTAGAAACAAAGGCTATCGGCTCGTTGTAGTGAAAACAGACCACAGCTTCTGGTGGGAATCGAACCCACGACCCCCGCACTGATAAGCTAGCACGCTACCAACTAGCCTACCGGGGCTACCAACTAGCCTACCGGACAAACTCAGCTGTCATTTTCGTTTGAAAATTATAAAACCAGACGCCACAAAACAATAAAAAATTATTCAAATAATTAAATAAATTTAATTAAATTATAAGGAAAGAAATGGAAACCTTTTTGCTTGAAATTTTTTGAAATATGAGTTAACATAAATACGTGTTCTCATACCCTTAACATAAGCTCGGCTTTATTTCATTTTGTGTCCAAATTCGGCAGAAGTAGTTTACATATTGCTAAGATATTTATCTTTAACCGGCAGTAAGAGACCCTATTGCTTTGTCCATAAATGTATATTATGTATCGTATGAAATCTAGCCTTAGAATGATATTAATTTATTAGAATTATTTTATTGGCAATTAGTATGTATGACATTTTAAACAAAACGAACATGTGGGGTTACATTTTTAAATGCATTGAACCTGACAAACAAATTTAATATTTTGACTTACAAATTAATTAGTTTATTTAATGCAATGCAACATGTTAACATCAATAACATTTGATAACCCTGCATTATTACTCGTATCTTTGTTAACTTACCTAATATGTACATCATAGTAAAACAATTATCGAATGCAAAACCCACAAAAAAACGCATTAAGGCAAATTGCCAGAAGTTTGTTACGAAGGCTGTGGTCACACCCGCCGCAAAACCCACTAAATTACTGCCAATTAACGATGGAATACGTCCAAATTTATCAGCAATCCAACCAAATAATAGACCTCCAACAATGGCACCCAAAAAGAATATTGATTGAGCGTATGTGGGTAGGGCAGCATTATCACAGACCCAATTTTCCTCCGTAGCCACGGTGGCATAGGGTATTTCAGTCAAGTTATAAGACCAACCATGCATACAGGCTATGGTGGGCCAAGCGGGATCAGCTATACGCACACCATTTGCCAACTGTTCGGTATAATTGACATTGTACATTATACAATTCATATATTCACCATTAACGCGAGGTATAGAAAGAGCCAGTCTGTTTAAAATAAAATAAAACCAAATTTATAAAATAAAATTAAAATAAATAATAATTAATAAAAATAATCAAGATATGTATTAAAAAACAGGAAACAAGATATAAACAAAATTAATACTCGTACATTTACTACAATATCATTATAAACTTTATACTTACTCATCAAGGGCTTCACTTCATTCTTCGTACATATTCAAATTGTTTTATTGCCAGTTGAAATACAATATTGTTTTATAAGAGAACATACGAATAAAATCGTTTTGGATTTCTAAATAATTAGCTACGGTCAATAGCATGTCCTTGATATTCTATGGTTAGAAATGTCTGAACAATCACTAAATCATATACAATACAACACAAACTATGCAGCATTCAATATACTATTTATTTGAATCTTAAAAGAATTTCGAGTACAAAAAGAAAAAAAAAACTGCTACAACATTAAGTTAGACTTTTTATATCAATTTAAATTATCTTTGCTTAATGGCTAGCTAAAGTTCTTTGTCAAGCTTTAAAGTAGCAAGGTCTGTTAAACAACTACAACTACATAATTACGTTGATTTTTAAATCTATGTATGTTTAGCCTGGTAAATACAATATAATAAATAATAAACCTGGTTATTTAACTGTCTAGTTTTTTTTTTACTTTATTATTTTTTAATTCATGCAATTGTTTAAATAATTTTGCAATTAAACAAACAAATATATTTATATATATTTGTTTCCCCTCTAGCATGACCATTATTAATAATAGCATTAAATGTAGCCAAAAGTACAATAAACATACAACACCGTGGGACAAAAATCTACTTTTATTTTTTGTAGCTAAAAATGAAACATGAAAATAAAGATCATATATCAACGGTGGGCGAGTGCGGCCCTTCGTTGATTTTGGTGCAGCCCCTGTATAAATTTGAATTTCGTATTTTCTTTCGATTTTTTTTACAATATTTTTTTCTTAAAATTTTTCAAATATTTTTTTTCTGAAATTTTTAAATTTGAAATCTATTCTTCGGAATGTTATGCCTGTTGTATGGTAGTTTTTACTATTTTTACTAGATTCTTGTTTTTAAATTAATTTTTGGCAAAATTTTATGATTATTATAATTCAACAATATTGCTAAAGAAATAAATGTATACGGAGAAAACAGATTCATTGTGACAACCAAATATTTTGCCAACCGAATGGTTTGGTTAAAGCCACCCATATATTTGTTTGTAGTAACAGAAAATCGGTTAATACAACAGAATTTCGGTTAAAACAATATATTTCAATTGGATGCGGAATACATTTGATTTCGACAACCAAATAATTCAGTTGATGCAACTATATTACTAAGTTGGCAAGGAATTCGATTGTCACAATAAATCTGTTTTCTGTGTGTATTAAAAATTCTTAAAATCAAGAGGACCATCTTACAAAAATAACTAGATTTTCGGCTAATTCATAGTAGTTCTTTGGGTTTTACGTGAAAAATCTGTTTTACTCCATATAAAAAATGATTTTTCACGATAAAGGTCCATTTATAGTTATGGAGTATTCCACTCTGTAGAGTGGATTTAGTTTCTTTCTCATTCGCACTTAAACATTTTTTGTATCATGCCTAAATCATATTTTATAACCCTTAGGCCGTGTTTTTAGGATGTAGATTAACTTTAAACCCAGTTTATCGTAGTTTGTAACTTGAATACTGATTTTGAAATTTGTTTTCATTTATTTTATTTTAATAAAGACCAAAATTTTATGTAACAAAAAGTTGTTCCGACAAATTATTGTTAATAAACATGGAAATGGCAGACAAAATTCGTTTTCGGTTTAACTAAACCAAGTTTAACTCACATCCCAAAAACTCGGCATAAATGTGTCCAACCAAAACGTTCGGAAAATTTTGTTATATTTTTTTTTAGACTTTTTCCTAAATTCGTTCAAATCACCTCAACAAGCCTCAAAATTTGTCATTTATGCTTTAAAATAAAAAAATTCAGACCAATTAAAATGTTTTTAAAAATCTCTACTACAAATTAAAAATCGCTGGATTTAACGAGAAAATAGGGTAATTTCATGTCAAACCGCACAGCATTCGGATTTGTCATCTCCGATTTTAATGAAATTCGCCACAAATATTGTAAATGGGTAGTGTTTATCAAATCATTAACCTTTCGACCCCAAACCCTTTCGGTTTTCGAAATATGACGTCATGAAAATTGGCAAAAACGTCAAAAAAAGTGTCCATACAAAGTCGCCCATATTTTCTAAACTACAAGGTGGCGCAAAAGTAATCCTCCTATCAGAAAATGCTATAAATTTTGCGATTGGCCCCTTATGTCAGTTCTGTTTTGACATTTGTGTAGTAAACACATGCGAAATACACGTTAATAAACAATGTTACGCTACACTGCTCCAGAACGCGGAATATTGGTGACTATTTATTTGAGCAATAATGAAGATGATTTTTCATCAAAAATAATCATGAGTTATGAGGCCCATTTCCATCTTAGCGGATACGTAAATAAGCAAAATTTACGCTTCTGGGGCACTGAAAATCCGCATGTAACCCACGAAGAGCCATTACACCCGCTCAAAGTCACTGTATGGCGTGCTGTTTTCGCTGGAGGAGTCATCGGACCTTTTTTCTTCGAAAACGTTGCGGGCCAAACGGTTACTGTGATTGGTGAGCGCTACAGAGCAATGATCAACGAGTTCTTTTTGCCGCAACTTGATGAATTGGGATTAGAAAACATGTGGTTCCAACGCCACACACTGCACGTGCCACAACCGATATGCTGAAGGATGCATTTCCCGGGCGCCTAATCTCCCGTTTTGGCGATTTGCACTGGCCAGCAAGATCGCCTGATTTGACCGCTCCAGACTTCTTTTTGTGGGGCTTTTTGAAGTCGCGGATTTATGTCAACAAGCCTCAGGCTCTTGCAGCTCTTAAAGACAATATCCGTCAAGAATGTGAGGACCTATCGCCAGAAGTTTTGGCCAAAGTAATGGAAAATGCCATAAAAAGGGCTCAAATGACAATCAACTGTGGCGGCGGCCATTTACATGACATCATATTCTCGACTTGATGTAAAAAAAATTAAAAGACCAAATAAAAATAATCCACAAGAAGAATCAAAGTTTTTAATTTTTTTTTTAAATTACAGCCAAAAAATATCGGAAGGTTATTTTTGCGCCACCCTGTATATAACCTAAAATTCTATCTATTTGTACCATTTTAAAGGTGAAAATATTACCTTTAAAATGGCATCCCAAATATTTTTCTGTATTAAAAGGTTAAAGGTAATTTTTAATCGTGAAAGTAATTTTAAATGGTTGACGAAAATTTGCTTACGACCACGTTTTACTTTATAACTCAGGAATCACATGAGTCCCCACAACAAATGTAAAGAGGCCTTAATTTTTAACATATATTTTTTTCAGAATTTTAAAAAAATTGGATTTAAGATATAGGCATTTGCAGATTAAACTTATAAAAATGACATTTAACCTTTTAATACAAAAAAACTTTTGGCACGGCATTTTGTAGGCATGGTTTTCACCTTGAAAATACTACCAACAGAAAAATTTTAGGTTGAATGGTTTAGAAGTTATGGGCGACTTTGTATGCACACTTTTTCGATATTTTGACGTTTTTTGCCAATTTTCATGACGTCATATTTCGAAAACCGAAAGGTTTTGAAAGCGAAAGGTTAATGATTTAATAAACACTACCCATTTACAATATCTGTGGCGAATTTCATTAAAATGGGAGACAGTTTTCTGTGCGGTTTGACATGGAATGACCCAATAGTTTATTTTAAAAATTTCAAAATAGTTTTATTAAAAATTTCCAGTTATGACGGGGTAATAACATTTTTTGCTGCTTCTACACACATAAATATATAGTGCCGACCGTCTTGTAAAGCATATTTTGAATGCTGCCACAAATAAATTCGGTTTCCACAACCACATTCAAATGTCAGTAAGGGCAATTTTGGGTGTTGCAACCATTAATATTCAGTTGTAGTAACCAAATTTTGGTTGGAAAGTGCAAAAAACAGTTTCTCTATGTTTATATAAAAATTAAAAATGTAAGTCTGCTTTTATTATATGGCGATACATATTTTGACCTTTTTAAATTTTATGCGGCTATTTATGATTTATGAAAAACTTCAATGTGGCCCTCAGTCTTAAGTGCGTGCCCACCTCTGTCATATATTGTAAAATTGCGTACACAGTTTTTATATTTTCTGATTTGTTGTCTTTTTTAAAGGTCCCTAAAGTTTCAAAAGGTACACTAATGGAATAATTTTTATAACGTAAATTCATTGTGGCAACTGAATTTCTGGCCAACTAAATAGTTCGGTTGCAATAACTGAATTATTTGGTTGTCGCAACCAAATGAATTCCTGATCGAATTTAAAAATATGGTTTCAACCGAAATTCTATTGTATTAACAGAATTTCGGTCGCCACAAACAAATATGTCGGAAGCTCCAACTAAACCATTCGGTTAGCAAGAAGTCCGGTTGTCAGAAATGCGTCATTTAAATCTTAAAAAAAACATCATCCTATATTAAAATTTCGTTCAACATTCTTTGATTTAAATATAAATTTTAAAACTATTTCGGTATTTTTTTTTTAACAAAAAAAAGTTATATTATTTCAATAAAAGTTGAATTGTGTCCCATATTACACGACAGCCATAATTGACTTGCAGAACTGCAAATATTTTTTTTTAAATTTCTTGAATTTCAATTTGTTTTGTTTAATTTTTAAATTGCTATTTTTTAGCTCTACATAATATTTGTTGACATGTTTTCCTTAATTCAACTTCGATTAATTTACGAGGGCGGATCAATAAGTCTGTGACTTTTTGAATGAAACACAGCTTTTTTTTGAAAAAAAAAAATTATTTTTCAACATAATCTCCTTTTAGCTCAATACACTTAGTCTTAACGTTTCTCCAATTTTTGTATCCCATCCAAAAAATATACATTTGTTTGATCAATATTTTCATCGTTGGAGCTAAAACTCTTTTCACCGAGCCATTTCTTTAGGTTTGAAAATAGTTACTGGGGGCTAAATCCGGAGAATATGGCGGATTAGGTACCAATTCGTAACCCAATTCATGGAATTTTGCCATTGAAACTACACACGTCACACGATTACGAGCAAACGCGGCACTCATCTTGCAGACAGCTTTCTTAAATCCAACTGATCATTTAAAATCGAAACCACACTGCCATATGAAATGTCTGTGGCATCAACAATCTCACGCACTTTTACTTTTCGATCAGCCAACACCATATCGTGGATTTTTTCGACATTTGTTCTAGTGCGAGCACAACGAAAGTCAGTAAACCACTTTTTTACAATTCAAATCGATGGTGCAGAGTCCCCATAGTATTAATAATAAAGCTTTTCCTTGTTTTGATTGACAGTTTTTTTTCGCTAAAAATAAAAATAAATTCACTTTGTTCCATTTTTAAAAAGATTCACGAGGTTGTATGTTTTGAACAGCTGTTAAAGGCAAAGTAAATGACGGAACTTGTTGAAAATTTGACAGTAGTCTATTAACAGGTGGTACTTGATGGGAGCAGTGTTGCATTTCATATAACTGGGAGGGAAGTTCGAAAAGTCACGGACTTATAGATCCGGCTTCGTAGTTGGGCCTTAAAAACATCACAAACAATTTTATGCATATTTTCAAAAAAACATTTTTTTCTTCTGAAATGATATATTATTCAAATATTTTTATTAATTTTGGCAAATGAATTGTTGTTTAAAATAAAACAGATTTTTGTGGTTGTTTGTCTACTAACATTTACCAAATTATTTTGTTGCTTCCAGAGGGGAAAATTATAATTTGCAATTAACTAAAAAATGTAAAACTTCAATAGAACTAACATTCTAAAATTCCTTAGGAAAAAACAAAATCCGAATAGCGTGAATTTTTTTGTGGAAAAAATTATCAATTATTTGAGGTTTGGAACCCTTCTAAATCAGTTTTGAAAGAATTGTTTAATTTTATAATGTTCTGACCATATACTTTACAATAACGTGGTTTTAAAACATTTTAGTTTTTAATATATAAATTGCTAAACTTACCAATGCTTCCATGTTACAACTATTCCACGAGGCCAACCCCTACATTAACAGTTGTAAAACATTGTAAGTATGTAACTTATGCATGGTCATAATTAATTTTTGTACATATTTATTTGATTGAGTAGGTTACAAAAATAAATTAAACTTGTAAACCAGTTATTTAACATAAAAATATACACTAGTTGCGCGTTAAACCATTTAGACTAATTTCCTATATCAATTAAAAGACCATACTACCGAGTAATTACATGATTTTTTATTCACTGTTTATTTAAATGGCAACTAACCTAAAAATTTAAAGTCCTTAACGTATTTGCATAGAACTGATTTTGTGTTTGTTTCTTGAACCAGTTAGTTAGATTAGTTCAAAATTGTATTTTTATTAAATTATAAAGTGTGAGGCTTGGCCTAATTGGGTTAATAATAAGAAAAAAAATCAAATATAAAAAATGGGGTTGACCAATTATGAGACAAAAAACTATAAATAATACACAATGTATCGAAAATCATCAGTGCATATAATTGTTTTCAATTAATCATTAATACGCCTAAGTCCCATTTCACACAGAGCAACTTTTGTTGCGCAACTATTGCGTTTGTAGAAGAGAGGGGAAAGAAGAGTGGTAATTGGTATGGAGTTGCTTGTTCTCGGCAATTCGTTTTGTTTTTCAATCTTCGTTTTGTTTGTCATTCATATTAAATCAAATGTAAACGAAAATTGCTGAAAAAAATTTCTCTGTGTGAACATAAAGACAACTTTAAAAGAGAATTGACTAGAATTGCCGCACTAATGGAATTCCTCGTATTTTATTGTTACACTCAGAAAAAAAATTTAGTAGAAAAATTTGTAAACGGTTTTCAATCCCACTTTAATATTTTCGTACTGATTTTTAGTAAAAAAAATATTATTTAGCAAATCTTTTTGCTATTTACATTTTACAAATTACAGAATTTTTACATAATATTTACAAATTTTCGTTGCTAATTTCAGAAATCATTTTAAAAATTTTTGAAAACCGATTTGCTAAAATTAACAAAAAAAAATTCTAATTTTAAAAAAGTTGATATTGAAGTAAATGTTTTTTCCAATTAACATTTACACCTACAAACTTAAATTGCCCTAAAATCTTACATAGGATTAAAAAAGGGATCGAAAGTGAAGATACCGACTCATGTCTGAAAATAGGACATCCACTTAAAATAGCAATAAAAAGGGTTTTTTAGTTCTAAAAATCAGCCCTAAAAACAATTAAATTTAATCTTAAAAGTAAAAAAAAATTGACTAAAATATTTTTCAAAAAGAAAATTACAAAATTAAAACAAAATAATAAACTCGTTTATGTTTTAACAATTTTAAAGATTTTCAAGCCTTTAATTTTTTTTTTTATTTTGTATAAAATATTTTTTAAAAAATATAATCAAAATTTTTGATGCTCGATAAAAAAAATAAGTCTAAAACTTTGTATAGTATTTAGTAATTTTTGCTGATTTTAGCAAACAGATTTTAAATTCCGCTTTACAAAAAGTCTACTAAAATTTAGTAGCGGCTACTAATTTCATTGTACTACACTCCAGCAGACATGTGTTGCTAAGATTAGCCCAGCGGTATGGGCTCAAATTAGCAGAATTTCCCGTAATAACAGCAAAACTTTCAGTTGCCATTACAGACTTTTTTTGGTGAGTGTACTTTGTATGGAAAGTTGTGACTCTGAACCTTAAAAATAGCCCTAGGTCAGTTACAACTAATGTTTCCAATTATTCGATCCTGCCGGTTAATCGGTTAGGTCATTATTCGAAAAATGATAAAAATTATTAATCGGTTATTCGAATCGATTAATCAGAAAAATTTCTGATTAATCGTTTAATGCAAAATAAATGTATTTCTTTCATCGATAAGAACACAAAGAGCTGCTTTTTGTTGAAATATCAATTTAAGTCTATTGCATTGGTTTCTAAAGTGTTTGTTTAGGACAATTCAAAGCATCCTGAGATCATTGGGTTTGTTCAGAGGAATCTGACAACTCTTTAAAAAGAAAATGTCAGACGTGTTCAGTTGAAGTAAACCTTTAAAAACGCAGTCTAGATAGTGTTTTACCGAAATGGGACATTTTGTCGATAAAATTGGTTTTTATTTTCTTTATATGACACTGTCCAGAATAAAAGAAAAATTCCTAAATAAACAAGAGCTGCATTCAAAAAGTTACAATAAAAAATTCTTCTTTGTTTGTAAATTCAAAATTTACAAACAAAATTTGATAGAACTGACACTGTTCTCTTACTCAGGCAGTGAGGCAGGCAGTGACCAGGCTCAGCTTTAGAGTTAAAGAGGTTATCTTTTAGGAAAGATATAAAAATCACGCATATTCCTGACAAGTAATCACCGATTTTTCTGTGTTTGTGCAATAAAGAATTCAAATAAGCGAACTCTTTTTGTCTCAACAATTTAATTCTACTGAAGTTCCTACTTCATCAAAATTTGTTAATAAATCAAATTAGAAACAAAATTACATGATATTTTTTTAAGTTTTTATAATTTTTTTCATAGAATTTTAAATGAAACTGTTTTTTAGAAAATACAGTGTTCGAATTTAAAGCAATTTTATATTATTATTTTATAACATAAGTAACGTAATAGTGCTTGTTAGGAATATATCTAGTCACGTGTTTTATTGCTAAGGAGAAAAATATATATTTTTATAGGTTTTTTGTTAAAGCTCTGCTTATAGGCTCTAGCTTTTCTAAAACTTCGCGTTCTGATAAGATCTTTTGATTCATTTGATTTGAAAAGAATTTGATTGCATTTAGTTAGCTTAATGTTTTTCCTACGATTTTCTTGCCAAAGTTAAAATTAAGAAATTTTAAGAATAGCAGAAAATTCATATTAAAAATTTAACCGGTTAATCGACCTATTTTAATCGATTATTCGGTTCGAATAATTATTTTAGTTTTAAATTATTTGTTTCGACGTTAACCGAAATAGAGGCGATTAATCGAGAAATCGGTTAATCAAGGAATCGGTTAATCGATTAACCGAATCGGCAACACTAGTCACAACTCATCGCAAGTAGGAGAAGGCAAGTCTTTTAGGTCTTACAATTGATAAAAATCTATAACTTTATCAATTGATTTCCTTTAATAGTTATATCTGTTTTTTTTTTTTCTTAAAAAAATAGGATCCAATTTTTTTGGGCAATTCTTTTTGCAATTAAAAAGTTCTATTTTAGCTAAAGGGTGGGATGCATAAGATATTTAAACAATTCAATAAAACGTTTATAAGCTAGTTTGGCAAATATTGTTTAATAACGTAAAAAAAGCAATTAATAAAATTTGGAAAATGAACATCATTTTTCAAGCCATAAAAATAGTGTTTGCAATTATTTAATTACTTTTGCAAGGGTTATCCACCCAATAATAAGTAAAATCTATCATTTTCTATCCAAGAAATTAGAAAAATCTTCCGCGTTTCCACTAATACTTCTTCAATATGTTTAAAAATTGCTTTTTTTTTAATCATGCTTTAATTTATCATAAACTAATTTATCATAAAATCTGCAAAAAAATATCTTATTTTTCTACGATTAGCAAGTCAATCGTTTACTAAGTTTATGCATCACTAACAATTTATTTGAGGGAAATTAAATAAAGAGAAATTAATAGCTAATTTATTTTTTGAGCTTTAGGTTTGTTTTTTTTTATAAAAAAAAAACTTTCATTTTGTTTTATAATTTGTCATATTTATTATTTTCTGAAAATGCTACACAATGGAGTAGCGAATTATTGAAAAATAAATAATATTTTTCTAAAAAAAAAAACAAACCTTAAGCTCAAAAAATAAATAAGTTATTAAAAAGAAAATGGTTAAATAAAAGATAACAATTAAAGAGAAATAAAATAATGAGTGTTGCCAGAATAAAGTGAAAAATTTACAACTGTTTTTTCACTAATATGCATGACATTTTTTATTAAAGGTTTAATAGGGAAAATTTGTACTTTAACAAATCTTAAATTAAGAAATTTGTATGCATTCCAATAGAAATGTTTAAACATTTACTGCAACAGAGAAAAACGAAAAGCGTGAAGTAACAATTCGAATTAGAAATGGGCCAGTGGCACGACATTTGTTGGAATGACGCGAGAGTGAAATTGATATAAATCAAATTATTCATGCGTGAGTTGAAAAAAACTTTTCGCGTGATTTGTGCGTTATTAAATTCTTTTTCGTGAGTTTGCGTAATTATAAATTTTTGAAAAAAAATTACTTTTAAGGACTTATCCTGTGGGATAAATCTTTTAAATATCTAACTTTTAATATTTTTTTTGGAGTCGCTGATATCAAAATAAATAAGATTTTGATAATACATAATGGTGGATTCAGTATATTATTACACTGACAATATATTTACAGTAAAAATTCAAAAGTTGTATTCAATTGAATAAATAGTGAAATTACATATTTTTTCACTTTTTCTGATCGTCATTTAATAAACAAAATACACAAAAATACGGACTTTTCCTTTAAAAACAATTTTTGTATTTTATTAGGTATTTAAATAAAAGAAAAATCTATTATTTTTATTGATTTTGCCAGTTAATTTATTAACAATTAAAACTAAATGATATACGTAACAAGAACTCGTAATACAATTGTTTTTACAAAAAGTACGTAGTCCTCCATTTAACTGGGTTTCGATTGTCTTAATGTGCATATTTACACTCACCAAAAAAAGTCTGTAATGGCAATTGAAAATTTTGCTGTTATTACAGGAAATTTTGATAATTTGAGCCCAGCGGTATTTTTTGCTAATCTTAGCAACACATGTCTGCTGGCAAGTAGTAGAAAAATAAGTAGCCGCTACTACATTTTAGTAAATTTTTAGTAAAGCGGAATTTTAGACCGGTTTGCTAAAATCAGCAAAAAAATGTACTAAATATTGTAAATATTAGTACCAAATTTTAAATTTATTTTTTTTTATCGAGCGTCAAATTTTTTTTGTTTTAGTAATTTTTTTCAAAAAATATTTTACACAAAATTAAAAACAAAATCATAGGCTTAAATATTCAATATCCACTTTTTTAAAATTAGTAATTTTTTTTTGCTAATTTTAGCAAATCGGTTTTCCAAAATTTGTAAAATGATTTCTGAAATTAGCAACAAAAATTTGTAAATACTCTGTAAAAACTGTGTAATTTTTAAAATGTAAATAGCAAAAAGATTTGCTAAATAATAATTTGTTTACTAAAAATCAGTACTAAAATAGTAAAGTGGAATTGAAAACCGTTTACAAATTTTTCTACTAACTTTTTTTTCTGATTGTAGTAGATTTTAAGTGAATATAAATATTTTAAAAGAAATTTTGGTCATATTAGATAATTTAAATCCCTCAGCTAACATAAAGAAGTATTAAGTAGATGTAAAGTTTTCCAATTGTCAGATTTGTAATAACTCCTTATATTTAACATTTTAAAGTCTGAATATTCCATTATTTTAAAAAGAAGGACTATAATGACCCCGCAAGATGTTTTATTAAGGGTTAAAAAGTTATATATATTCCTTGATATCAGTGATCCCAAACCTACCCGTGGCTCATATAATAAATTCAATCAAATGCTTTAAAATGTCTGCGATATTTTTTAATGAAGACTTCAGATTCGAAATCAGGGACCTTTAAATCCTATATAGTCACAATTCCAATCTTTAAATAAACGGACTTAAATAACTCACGTAAACGGTTAATAGAAAAGATAAAAAGTTTTCCCCTGAACCGATTTTTTTAATTTATTTTTTAGTTACCAGTACTTATACACTCAAAAAAAAGACATGAACTAAAATTTAATCAAAAATTTCCTTCAAAATAGTTTATAAATTGTCCTCAATTTAAGTAAAATTTTAGTAAAACTTTGAAAAATTCCTAAAGAGAATAGAAATTCCTAAGTTTGAGGAAAAACGAAATACTTTAGTAATAGTTAGTCAATTAAATAAAAATTTATTAATTTTAAGAAAAAACATCTTAGTTTTAAGAAAATTGCATACTCAAATGTAATAAAATTAAGTTTAGTTCAAAAAATGTGTCTAACTTAAATCGAGAAAGTACTTGAGCTTAATGTGTGTTCATTTTTTGTTCGCGAGTAGTAAAATTAACAAAATTTTAGAAAGCCATTTCCAAATTCTGTTTTTATGTATACCACTTTCTAATATTGAAGAATTGTTTTCTAATAATTAGTTCAGACAATTAAAAACAAAAAGTAATACATTTTTCCTATGTAATAATAAACATTTACTTGATTTTAGAAACTGATGAACTATTTCTAAGCAAAATTTTCATTCAACTTAGTTCAGATAAATTTTAAAAAGTTTAATAAAATATTCTTTTTTTCAAGTAAAAGTTTTCTAATTTTCAAAAAATAATAAAATTTGGTATAGGATTTTTTTTTGTTGGAAAACGTATAAATTATTTTTAATATTCTATTCCAAAAAAAAATAAAAACAAACCAGTTAGTTTTCCTAATTTTCAAGAAAAAATATTATTAAAGAAACCATTTAAAAAATCTATCGTGCATGTTTGTAATTTTTGGTTCGTGATCGTGCGTGAGTCAAAAATCTCTCACGTGCCCATCTCTAATCTTAACAGTCTTAAATATTGAACATAAAGTAGCTTAAAATATATTTTGAAATTTTGTTAGCAAAGGGTAAAAAATTTCGAATTTGCGCTTTTATATAATAAATTCGTTTGTTGACTACAATACAAAATTTCGCAGGCACATTTTATACATTACGGCATAATGGCTTTCCTATAATTGACGTAGCGCTTATTAAACTTTATATGTATTTATCGAACGATTTTTTTCACTTAATAATAAAAAAGTTTAAATTTGTATATGTCAAAAAAAGTTTAAGCTAAAAATCCCATAAAATAAACTTATGACATTTTTCCATATTCCAATAATAACAAGAAATGTAACTGTGATATTTTGTATTTTTGCAACAATTTCCTTAAATAAGTTAATTTAAGAAGACAAAGGACCCCCAGTGTTTCTTAGCCATAGATGCCGTGTGTCACGTAGGGTGTCCCTTTTTGTAGTTCTCTCAAGCAGAACCGTTAATTAACTACGAAATGGATCAGACTTTGTAAGAATTTATTACGTTTCAGAATGTCCTGCAGTACATTTTTTTAATTTGTTTACCATTTTGCTAATGAAATTAAATTTATATTTTAAATACATGAAAGTAGTATAATTCAATTTAGTTTTAAGACAAAATTGTATAGCAAAAAGCTTGTTAAGAGCAGTGTCCTCACAAAGCTGAAGTCCTCCGAAAGTGGGAAAATACCTACTCAATGAGTGGAAAGTACTTTAAAATATATGGTAAAATATATTACCTTTACCATAGAAGCAGGATAAGGATTATTTTCACTTAAAATAAGTGTTATTTGTTAGAAAATAATTTCTTATTTTTAGGGATTTAAGTGCTAGTTTTTAGTAAAATATAATTATCTAATGGAACTTAAATAAAATAAAATTTTTCTTAAAACCAAGGAAACATTTCCTAACAGTACAATTTTAGATGATGTATGAACTAATTAGGAGGAAATTTTAATGTTTTCTAATAAAAATTTACTTCTCAGTAGTAAAATTTTTCTATAACTTAAAAATTTTGACCAAATTTTAAGTAAAATTTGTTTCTTAATTTCAAGGAACATTTTATTAAATATTGTTAAAAAGTGTCTGGCGCCGTTTTCGTTTCAATTTTTCCTCTAAATAAGTTAATTTTTCTAAATTCTAGTTCATTTTTTTTAAGTGTATACACAATTAACAATAAATTTATTTTTAGTATTGAAATAACACATATAAATTTAAATTCTGAAGTCATTTTGAAGTGGGCCAGACATAAAAAATGCCCACATAGAAAAAAAAAAACAGATTCATGTTAACATCAGAATTTATTGCTACTCGTATGATTCCATAGTGTTAACCGAAATTTTTCGGTTCCATTAACAAAAATGTAATTGGTTCAAGCAAATAATTCTGTTGCGGCACCCGAACTACTCAATTTATAAGCAATTTGGTTGTCAGTACGTGACTGTTACCTTGGTTTAGTTTTAATAATTTATATGTATACATATTTTTTTTTTACTTACCTTTCTTCTAATGGCAATTTATCCAATTCTGGTACTGTACACCAATGTTGTTCGGGTATTAATGTTAAAAATATTTGTGAAAAATATACAAATGCCACAAAAAATGCAAATGGTATCATACATAAAAATAATAATTTTTGATATTTTCCAAATTCACCAATCATTGGTAAGAGATCATCAAAATCTATGGGCGATGCACTGGCCCCAACATTATTTGTATTGGAAACATTATTATTATTACCCTCTAATTGTAAACTACTTGAATTGCCACTTTTGCGTCTAAACACTGTTTCTGATCCATTTTCATCATGTACAAATGCCGTATTGACAAATGTATTATTCGTATTACTATCCTTCGTTTGACCCTCAGTGTTAAGAGTCATAATTATAGATTTGTTTACACTGTTTTAGAAAAATTTAAATGCAGTTGTTTTATGATCGCCGTTACTAAAATACAACTTTATGTTTTCTTTTTGTTTGTGGAAATTTTAATTGTTGTAATATTGTTTTTATTATTATTTTTTTTATTTTGTTAATATGTATTTTAAGTTAACGAATTGTTGATCACGTTCGCGTTTAAATTCTAACGTCAACGTTTCAACGTTAAGACTACTACACAGTTCTTCACGCTGATCAAACACATAAGACTGAAATAAATGCTTGTACGACAATCGATTTTATAGTTTTTTCTTAAGCAAACATTTTTAAAAAGAGTTTTGAAATATAAATAAAAAAAAAAAATCAGTCTCACTAACTTTTAGTTTAAACAAAGTTGCATTAGTACTTAGTTTTGTTGTACGTTAAGAACTTTTTTATTTAACAAAATGTTTTTATTTTTTTTTTTCAGCCATAGTCGAGGAAAACTGGTTTATTTTATACATAATTAATAGTAGATTCTACAAACTAAATATTCCAATTTTGTAAATTAATTGAAAATATAAAGAATCAGAACGCACTTACAACTGTCAAATGGTGAGTACCAGTCTAAACTGCTTTTTCTGCATCTTTAAGGGGCAGCCTGTATTAGGGGCTTTAATATGTATGTCAAGCAATTTTTTTTTGTACAAATCGATAGTATATTAAAATTTCAGAACGAAAATGCAAGTAGATTTAAAATGACGGCCAAATTTATATGTTTTTTAAAATTTCAATAGCGTATTTCTCAAACCTTTCGATGTGGGACGTAATTTTGATATAAATTAAAATAATGTTATTCTCCATAAAATTTTCTTCTAGATGGACCTAAAGAAAAATCAATTCTCTATATTTTTTTATAAGACATTAAAATTGAATTTTCTGAAGAAAATAACATACTGTTTTTTTATTTGATTAAAATTATGCTACTTCACTTATCGTGTTCGCAGTGGAGTTAATTTTCAAAAAAAAAGTTTAAGAAAAATGCTATTGAAATTTAAAAAGCACATACGAGGGCGGATCAATAAGTCCGTGACTTTTCGAACTTCCCTCGTAGTTATATGAAATGCAACACTGCTTCCATCAAGTAACACCTGTTAATAGACTACTGTAAAATTTTGAGCAAGTTCCGTCATTTACTTTGCGTTTGTTTAACAGCTGTTCAAAACATATTACCTCGTGGATTTTTTTTTAAATGGAAAAAAGTGAATTTCGAGTGCTTATAAAACATTATTCTTTGCAAAAAAAAACCGTCAATCAAACCAAGAAAAAGCTTAATGAATACTATGGGGACTCTGCACCATCGATTTCAATGGTAAAAAAGTGGTTTACTGACTTTCGTTGTGGTCGCACAAGTACAAATGACGCTGAACATTCTGGACGGCCAATTGAGGTCAATACACACGATATGGTGTTGGCCGATCGAAAAGTAAAAGTGCGTGAGATTGTTGATGCCATAGACATTTCATATGGCAGTGTGGTTTCGATTTAAAATGATCAGTTGGATTTAAGAAAGCTGTCTGCAAGATGACCATAAACGTAATAGTATGACGTATGTAGTCTCAATGGCAAAATTCCATGAATCGGGCTACGAATTGGTACCTCATCTGCCATATTCTTCGGATTTAGCTCCCAGTGACTGTTTCCTGTTTCCAAACCTAAAGAAATGGCTCGGTGGAAAGAGATTTAGCTCCAACGATGAAATCATTGATCAAACAAATGCCTATTTTATGGACCTCACAAAGTCATATTTTATTGGAAGGGATACAAAAATTGGAGAAACGTTGGAGCTAAATGTTGAAAAAGAAATTTGTTTTTTTTGCAAAAAAAAAAAAACTGTGTTTTATACAAAAAGTCACAGACTTATTGATCCGGCCTGGTACAATATGACTGAAGTTTTTAAAACTTTAATAGGTTATCATTTTGCAACAACTTGGAATTACGTTCTAAAATTTTAGTACAATATTTTTGTAAAAAAGTACTATCGATTTCTGTAAAACAAAAATTTTGATATCTTGAGGTCTGTAATTCAGGCTGTCCCCTTAAAATGTCATATATTAGTAACATATGTTGTTATTAATTATAATATTAAATATAAAAGTGATTAAAATTATATAACATATGTATGTATATTTGTTTAGCTTGTTAATTAAGACACACTCTGCACACGTGCATATATATTATTTGTTTCATATTTTTGTTTGTTTAAAACACGCATTTTTAATTCAATTTAATATGCCTGCTTACCAAAATCACAACGTTTAAATACTTACTTTTCGTCATTATTGGTTAATAATGTTTTGAAATAATGTTGTCGTTTTTTGTTGTTCTGGTTACCCGATCTTTTACTTATTTATCATATTAATTTAATTGATTTTTTTTAAATGATGCAAAAGCATTACGTTTAACTCTTTTTCGGCGAGTAATGGCGGATTCTGTGAATTTTTTTTTTTTTGCATGCTATGAAGAGGCAGGGCTTAAAACATTTGTTCTAACCTTTTCCCTTTAGTCTTCTCGGGCGGGAACAATAATTTCATTTTTCACTGTTTGGATTCGAGACTTTCCACTAAATAACACCACCAAAGTTCACCATCAAATTCGAAAAACTCTGTCATGGCTGAATAACTTTCTCATTGATTCTCTTTATTAATTCCAAATAATTTTCTTTTTAAAGATTATTAATATATAAAAAAAAATTGATGTCTTATTTTTTTCAACATTTCTAATGTTTGGTTGAAAGGTTCGTAGGCTAACATAGAAAAAATTTTTTTGATTAAATTTGATTTTATTATTCAATATAGTTGCCTTCAACGGCGACACAATGATTATATCGGTCATACAATTTTTCGATACCATTTTTACAATTCAATTTGTCTTTAGCCTCAAAATAGGCCTCGGTATCGGCGATTAATTCTTCATCGGCACTAAATTTCTTTCAAGGGACTATTATCTTGAGGTTTAAGAACAGGAAAAGTCGCTGTGGGCTAGATCTGGAGAATACGGTGAATGCGGAAGCAATTCATATAATTTTGCCATCGTTTTCACTTTGCATTGTCTTAATGAAACAGCACTTTCTTCTTTTTCAAATGGGTCCGTTTTTCCGAAATTTCGTCCTTAAAACACTCTAATAACGCTATGTTATAGTCGCTGTTGATGGTTTCTCCCTTTTCAAGATAGTCGATGAACATAATACCATGTGCATTCCAAAATACTGATGCCATAACCTTGTCAGCCGACTGTTGCGTTTTTCCACGCTTAGGAGTTGGTTTACCACACGGTGTCCGGTGTGAAATGATGGAGTCATGTTTCATCCATTGTCACATATCGACGTATATGTTCGGGATTATCACGATGAAACAGGTTAAAACACAGCTCAGAATTATCAATTCGTTGTTGTTTTTGGGTTGATTGTGAGCTCGCGCGGCACCCACATTGCACAAAGCTTTCGCATAGCCAAAAAATCATTCACGATATGTCCAACACGTTCCTTTGATATCTTTGGAGTCTCAGATATCTCGATCAACTTCACTTTACGGTCATTTTTTTGATGTTTTCGTCGGTAACAGTCTCTTTGGGGTGTCGACTACGTGCATCGTTCTCGGTACTCATTTCGCCTCATTTAAACATAGCAAACCACTTCTCAACGGTTGATTTTCCTGGTGCAGAGTCCGAATAATGTTTTTCAAGCCAAGCCTTCGCTTCAACAGTGTTTTTTTCGCTAAAAAGCAATGCTTTTTTAACACACGAAAATTCTTTTTATCCATTGTTTTCAAACCAACAAAAATTGCTTCACCCAAAATCCTATATCGCACAAACTAATAGTCCGACAGCTGTCACGTTATACACGTATCTTTGGAAGGGCTAACTAAAAATCATATAGATTTTATACTAGTAGCGCCTTCTATGTGTCACCCTACGAACTTTTTAGCCAAACATTATAGTATGTTGCCTGGAAATTAGTTAGATTTGCCAAAGTTCTACAAAAAGATTTATCTAAGACCTTAATTTTAATCACAGAATTTATTTTTAGATTAAATAAACTACTTCTAACATCGATGATTTTTTTCGTAATTGACACAAAAGTAACTGTTTTTTTTTTGCTCTAACTTTTTTACTGAAACTAGTTTGGAAACAGTTTTCCCCTTATTTGGGATTATATATAGAGGGCGGATCAATAAAATCTTGAATTTTTTAACTTTCTTCATAGTTAATTAAAAGACATGACCTCTCACCAAATAAATATCTTTTGTTGTATTTTAAAGCATACAACCTTGTGAATTTTTACAATAATTGGAAAAATATATATTTCGAGTGCTCATAAAACAGTTTTTGGGGAAAAAAAACTATCACTCAAACCAAAGACAAGTTTGATAATTACTATAGGGACTCTGCACTATCAATTTCAATAGTTAACCAGAATTTGTTGTAGAGTTGTTGTGCAGTCAAAGTTACAACACCTGATAATATCTGAGAAATTCACGATATGGTGTTGATAGTGGAAGTGCTTGTCGATGTCGATGCTATAAGCTTATCATATGGCTCTTCGCGATTTTTAAAAATCAGTTGAATTTTAGAAGATGTCCGCATGATGAGTGCCGCACGATTTAAAATGTTTAGGGTTGTTCCGACACAATACGAATGATTTTTTGCGCCATTTTAGAACGGTGAATGAAACATGGATTCACTACAATAGCAAGCAGCAGTCAAATTAATTGGTTTCTCCGGGCGAAATCGCGCCAAAGAAGGCCAATGCCGGTTTATCGGCCAACTGTCACCAGTTTTTTAGGATGTAGGCGGCAAAATTCACATTGATTAACTTATGCCAATTTATTGCACCAATTGAGCGACAATTTAAAAATTCACATTTAGTCAAGAATAAAGTGCTTTTTTGCTACCTCTACCATCATAACATATTGTGGTTGTATATTTGTCGAAACAATTCTGATAATTTTCTTAAAAAGACAGACTCAACTCAAAAAAAAAAAATGAAAATAAGACGAAGTATTTCGAAATGCATACGTAACTTTTTTATCTACATTCAATTAACTCATTATGGGCTCACTGTTTCGTTTTCCACCCAGTACTTTTAAATGTCTATATATTTTTACCGGATAAAGATAATCAAGTGGTTTAAAAACCAAAAAAAAAAAAAAAATTAGACCTTGGCTACAATCAGAACTGAAAAAAAAAAATATTAAATATTGTTATCCAAATTTGCTAAATATTTGTTAAAAACAATTTTTTGTCAAAATAAGAAAAATTTTTCTCTAACAAAAATACAAAATTGAAATTTTTAAAATATATTCACCAGTACATAACTTGTTAAAGTTTCAACTTTATTTGCCAATATTTCCTGTAGAGGACGTTTTAAGGCAAACAAATTTACAATTTTTTTTATCAAGTTTGGTTACAAAGTATCCAGCGAATCTATATGACTTATCTGAAATTAGTTAAAGAAAATGTATAGTGATTTTTATTGTTGCATTTTTTTCTAAAAGCAATTGACAATTAATAACTTCAACTCAAATAGTCTGCGATAATGTACAAAGCATATATTTACAATTTACACCATTTCCATTTTTCAAGTAGACTTTCATAGTTATATACAAAACTAGGCACTTTATTTAAAACGGGAAAATTTTAATTCGGTGCATTTAGTATCTACTCGTACGTTAACGTCTCTCCCTAATTTGATTTTAGTAGATATTAGGCAGGTCATTTTTTTTTTTTTATTAACTTCGACAAAATTTGTTCTATGGAAGTTGATCGGCTTCTTGTTATTTTGTTCGCATTATAGATTAATTTAAATTCAAGTATTTAAAAACGATATTTTTATACAATCTGAGTCATTTGTTATATTTAAATCAAGTAAACTCTATTAAATATACACAAAATTATATTGTATCGTAATTGCTTTTCTTTCGCAAAAAATATTTTTTTTTCCTATTTTTGTAGCAGGTGCCAGAGGCCCCCTTAAAAAATTCTTCTTTATTTGCAGAGGGGATAATATAAATATATATTTTTTTTTTTGAGGGCTTCCCCTAAAAGTAAACTGCAACCTTTTTTTGTCAGCTGTTGACCATCATTGCCACTTTTTAATGCAAAATTCTACAAAATAAGCAAAACGCAGTCTTTTATACTTTAAGAGTCTACACATTAGCAAAATTTTTATGAGATTTCTTTTTTAGAAATCAAGTTTCTGCCTAAAATATTGGCTAGCACCATTGAATTCCGTGTACTTGAAGGTAAATTTTAAAAATTTTAAAAAAAATACAATGTTTTTAAAAATTTTTATTTTTTTTTACCAATTTTGTTTGATCGTATTTCAAAATATTCGTTATTCAAATTTTGTGTTAAAAGTTATTTGAACAATTGTTCGGTTAACCGAATAACGATTACCCGATTCAATACACTTGTTGTAATTATATAAATCGGCTATAATGAGGTTATTAGCATAATATCGAGTTCAAATTTGTTTATTGAACCAACAATTATAAATAAGAATTACACACATTAAACTTAAAATGCATTCCTTAAATGACGACAAAAAAATTAAAACGAAATGGTTTTCAAGACTCTTGCAAAATATTAATGTTAAACAAACATACTTAAGTTCCCTGAGTGTTGTCATGTTAGCATATTTTCTGCTAGTTTTAACGGATTTTTTTTTTTTCTCTAAAACTATGCTATTTAAAGCAGCTGTTTTTTTAAGAATAATTTTACGACATTTTCGTATCATTGAATGTGCATCTCGATAGCTTAATGTAGAAAGGCCCTAACTCGATTTTGTTTTACCTCTCTAAAGGTGAAGGAAAAGACCCAATAAAATCTGAAATACTTTGGATATAAAATTTCTTTGTATGCTATTTTTAATCAATACTGGTAACAACAAAATAAAAAATTGTATTCAAGGGAATTTTATATCGAAAGTTTTTCTGATTTTTTTAATATTTTTTTCACCTCAAAAGAAATAAGGACCATTCTACGATCAATGTTGTAAAATAGCTGACAAATTTTTACTACTCATTCAAAAAACAAACTATAAAAATTTACAGTCATTCAGTAGGAGTTAATATTTTCTGTTAAATGTAAACTTTTATGTTTTCTGTTTTTAGAAATAGTTTGTATATTTACATAATATATTTTAATAAAAGTTACAAGAAATTATTCAAATATACATACACACAAAGCCAATAAAAATATATAAATCTGTGTGTGTTGTGTTTTGTAATTACATACAAATAAAACAACTTTCAATTTGAAAAACATACCACAAAAGTAGTTTTTTCTAACTTTTGGCAGTTAAAAATTGATGGTTATTTTAAACGACTTTTTATTGTTTTTACTACTTTTGTTGGTTATTAAACAATGATTGAAAATAAACAACAGAATGGGTTGCATATAATGAAAAATCAGTAGTCCCTTTTTTGACTGTATTTTCGATTAATTTAATATGTATTTTAGATTATTTTTAACGAAATAATATTGTGAGTGTAATATTTTCCCAAAGTAACTGTGCAATTACTTCATCCTCCTCCAAATTTAAAATCAAAACGGTACTTCACTTACATATTACTAGGGCTCGGTAGTTCAGTTTTGTTGTCGTTAGCTAAAGAACAACGGTAAACAAAATCTTCTTTAATCAATAAATTTGCAACAATGCATTTATTTGCAAATTTATGCATATCATTAAATGCATATTTTAAAGACCAGCACCAGCTTTTTTCTTAACCTTTTCTTAATTTTTTTAGGGTTTTTATTTAAGTTTCTAGTTATTTATGAAAAATTTAAAAAGGAATAGAAAAATCAAATAAAATCCCTAAACAAAAGTCACATTTTTTTAATTTTAAAGGCATATTGTGTGTTATAATGAACTTTCAGAATTTTCAAAAACTCAAGGATTTTTTTTAAATAACTAACGAAATTTACTGTTTACTGCAAAAATATTTTTTTCTTGCACTTGGCTCTTAATATTAAAAAAATATAGTTTTTATAATTAAAGCCAAAATCAAGTGTTATTCAACTCATATTTTCTAATTTCAAGCCTTAATTTATACTTTGATTACACTTTAATTCAATAGCATATTTCAGCAAAACGGATACTGGAATTCAAGTCGAACTTTACACACTTAGAAAAAAAAGTTAGTAGAGAAATTTTTAAACGGTTTTCAATCCTACTTTACTATTTTTGTACTGATTTTTAGTAAAAAGATTATTATTTAGCAAATCTTTTTGCTATTTACATTTTACAAATAACAGAATTTTTACAGAATATTTACAAATTTTTGTTGCTTATTTTAGAATTCATTTTACAAATATTTAAAAACCGATTTGCTAAAATTAGCAAAAAAAAATTTACTAATTTTAAAAAAGTGGATATTGAAGGAAATGTTTTTTTCTAATTAAAACTTACACCTCCAAACTTAAATTGCCTTAAAATATTACATAGATTTAAAAAAGGGATCGGAAGTGAATATACCGACTCATCTCTAAAAATTAAAATGGCACTAAAAAGTTTTTTTGTTTCTAAAAATCAGCCCTAAAAACAATAAAAATTTGACCTTAAAAGTAAAAAAAATTTACTAAAATATTTTTCAAAAAAAAAAAAATTAAAACAAAATTATAAATTTGTTTGTTTTTACAATTTTTAAGCCTTTGGTTATTTTTTTAATAATGTCTAAAATAGTTTTTGAAAAAAAAATAAATAAAATAAAAAAATTTTGATGTTCGATAAAAAAAAATAAATTTGAAATTTTGTACTAATATTAATATTTAGTAAATTTTTTTTGCAGATTTTAGCACAGATTTTAAATTCCACTTTACAACAAGTTTACTAAAATTAAGTAGCGACAGCTAATTTTTCTACAAATTGCATTGCACTTCACGTCAGCAGACATGTGTTGCTAAGATTATCAAAAACTACTGCTGGGCTCAAATTAGCGAAATTTCCCGTAATAACAGCAACATTTTCAGTTGCAGATTTTTTTTTGGTGAGTGCAGTGAAAATATACCTTAATTCTCAAATAACTAAACATATTAGTAATTGAAAATGTGGTTTCGTTTTCTTCGATCTTCTTGATTTATATTTTTATTTAAAATGAGCTTAAGATCTTTTTTTTTTAATTATAATTATTTATTTACCCCAATATTTTGTGTATCCATATTGGGTGACTTCTTCAGGGAAAACTATACAAACGAATTTCCCCGAAGAAGTCACCCAATGTGGTGACGAAATATTGGGATAAATACATATTTATTATTAATTTTTTTAAATAAAAAAAGATCTTAAGCTCAATTTAACCCTTTGACTGTCCAATGTATCACATATGATGCACAGGCGTCATGATTGATACGCTTGCGTATCATATGTGATACACCGAAACGCTTCAATAATAAATATTGAAATATTGGTTAGTGTATCATATGTGATGCAACTCATTTTTACTAGATTATGTACGTGGACATACGGTACAAACAAATTTTTTGTTTGGGGACAGTCAAAGGGTTAAACTAATATACAAATCAAGAAGATCGAAGAAAACTAACAGAAATAACTGCTTTAAACTATTACGAAATACAGTACTTTTTGTTAGTTGATTTTTTAAATAAATATATATTTTGCAAATAAACAACAATTACAGATAACTACACAAACAACTGTCATGCACTAACTGACGAGCAATTTTGAGTGTAAATAAATCCTGCAGAACATAATTTTCAGTCTTAACAAATTCGTTTATTTTTTAAAAAAGAAAAAAACTGAAGTTTTTATATACAACGATCCTGCTTTAAGAAGAAAAAGTCAGGCTCGTCCTGTTTCTCTACACGATTTTAAACACCCTACTGTACTTATGTATATGGAAGAATGTAAATTTTTATTATAATTATGTTCTTAAATGCCTACTAATATAAAAAAACTGGATTTTTTTTATTAATTATAATGGCAATGTCAATATCATTATGGTAATAAGTTTCATTATTTAATATAGAAAGTAAAAACCCGTTTACAAAGTGCAAATTATGAATTTAATTGAAATTGTATCGAAAAAATTACATTCTAAATCTATATTATTACGCGTACTACATCCGGCATTCCGGTATTTTATAATTAATTTGTCATTAATATGTACTCCATACACTAAAATTTAACATCTGTTCCTCTGTTGTTGGTTTTAAAAAGTAAATCAATATTTATTGTTATTATTCTTAAATTAACATATTGTACACTCAAAAAAATTGTGTACACAGTTTTATTAACTGTAATTGAAGTCTACACACTAAAAATAATAGTCGAAAATCTTAAAAAGCTAAGCAACAGCAAACAAATTGAAAAAAAGAGAAAAATTTATTAGGAGTATTTAGAATAGTACCAAAAAAAGAAGAGAAATCACAAAAAATGTGATCAACATGGGGTTTTCTTATGCACATTAAAATAAATACTTAAAATCAACTAAATTATTATAACACGTACATTTCTTTAGAAAATAACTTTTATTTTTGCTCTAAACAATAAAAATCCAAAAATAAATTTTATTTTGCTCGAAAAAAAAATCAAAAAAAAAAAAAATAACTGTTATTTTTTCTCAAAAAATTAAAAACAAAAAATAACTTTTATCATCAGACTTTTATGAACAAAGTTATAATTATTAAATAGTGTAAACTACATAATTTTTAGTAACATTTGAAATTTTTAGTTGTTTAAAAAGAAATCTGTAACGCTGGGTTTTCATATTGGAGGATTTTGTTGCTTTGTGTATATTATGCCCTCCACCATATATGGTGAGGGTATATATCAGTTTGTCATTCCGTTTGTAAAATGTCGAAATAGCGATGTCCGTCTGTCTGTTAAAATGGCGATCACGACGCGAAGACGCAAGCGGGGGTGCTTATTTTTACCCAGATTATTGGACATCCTCCCGAGCAGTTTAGTATTGAAAATGAGCAAAATCGGTCCAGCGGTTAAAAAGTTATGAGTGAAAATGTGAAGATACCTCTAAATTTTCCATACAATTTGCTGTATTTTAGTACAATTTCATAGTAGCAACTGGTACATAATATATTTTCTCATATTTTTTCACCAGTTGCTGAGAATTATACAATATTTTGTATTAAACTCAAATATTTTTCACCTCAAAAAATTTTTTACCTAAAAATTTTTTTCCGCCAAAAAAATTTGTTTTTTTTTGCATCAAAAAATGTTTTCCACCTAACAAAAATTTGTTTCTCCTTCATAATTTAACTTGAATAGTTTTTTACATTTTTTGTATCAAAAACAGTAGGGACCATTTTTTTAGAATATTGGCGGAGGGTATTCAAAGATTCGGCACAACCGAATTTAAGCCTATTTTACTAGTTTTTTAATATGTTTTGTTTTGTTTATAGTTAAGTTTTAGTTAAATTTTAAGAATTAGATATTATATAGCATAATATTTAATATAATGAGAACCGACATATTTCTCTGAGTGTATAAATTCAAACAAGTCTTGGAATGGTAAATGAGTCACCGTTATGGGCAAAATGATCAAAATAAAAAAAATATCACTGCACCATTTAACAAAGTCCAACGACATGGGGATATCCCCATTCACAATAATGGCACAGTATACATTAACAATAAAACTTATTATTAAATGCTATAACATGGTATGAATGACGTAGTAAATTTAAAGAATGTTGTAGTAAATTAGCAAGTGTAGTATTTTTCTGTAAATATTGACCCATTTTTAATCATCGATAATCATAAGTTGATGTCTCTTAATTGTCATTTGTTCTTTTTTTTAAATTTCTATGCCAAACAAACAGCTCCTGTATTACGACCAAAATGCGTCACAATAATAACATGTGAAACAACATTTTGTACATCGGCGTTCAACTTTCTTTGATTATGGGAGTGAGGTGATAAATAATTCGCACAGTGGTTTAGATAATTAAGCAATTTCTTACTTTCTGATCAGCAATGTTCCACATATATTAATTTACTTCCCCGAAGCTCTTTCGAAATCAACAATTTCTTTTACTTAAATTTTTAATTTAACTAATTTTTTCTCTGATTGCAATGCTTGGATTTAAAAATAAAAAGCTGGAAAATGTACTGCAATGTGCCCTTAATGGGATAACATAAGTCCGCTTCCATCCGTGCTTTAAATGTGGATAATACTTCTAAGAATGAAAAAAAAATCACATTTTCACTGTTTTTCAGTTTTTTTTTATAGGAATTGTGGGTTTCCTTTCTGATTAACAAAACGTTACGTATTTTAAAATCCGTTCATAAATAAAAAATGGAAGGCATTAAAATTTTACGTAGTTCCCAAATACCCTACTTTTGGGCCTAACGGCAAAGCCTGTGAGTGTCAAAATATGACCATGAAATTACTTTGACAAATGCTCTATGAAATTTTATGACAACCGCATCGATAAAGTTTAAATGCAACCTTGTTCTGCTTTCTATAGGGTTAATCATAGGCATTTAAAATGAGCTGTGTTTATGCGGCAAGCTATCAATTTTGGCGTGTGTCATACTCATACAAATTTGACATAAGTAACGTTAAGCGTTAATACTAAAGCAACTTTAATAGCTTGCGGCATAAACACGGCTTTATATTAATTAGTGTTTTGACCGGTTCCTAAAGTACCTACTACGTGACCGGTTCCTAAGGTACCTACTACGTGACCGGTTCCTAAAGTACAAATTTGACATAAGTAACGTTAAGCGTTAATACCAAACCAACTTTGATAGCTTGCGGCATAAACACGGCTTTATATTAATTAGTGTTTCCAATTATCGACCCTGCCGATTAATCGGTTAGGTCAGTATTCGAAAAATGAAGAAAATTAAGTGTTTCGTTGAAACGTTTGAATCCGAATCTTATTTAATTATATACAACTTTTAAGAGCAATTATTATTTCAAATGGCACTACGCACCGCGACCACTGTAGGTCTTTTGTGCTGCCCAGAATCACCCTAAAGGTTCAAGATATTGATGAAGCCAAGAACCTTGCCGGGTGAAGTGTTCCAAATGTTGGAAGGCGACAAGAAACGGTCACCCAAAAACTTGATCCTCCTGACACAATCGCAGAGGGCATGCTCTGACGTCTCCGATTCCAACCCGCAAAACCTGCACAGTTCAGTGTCCGATTGACCCTTCTTGTGCTTATGGTACCTAAGGTTGCAATGTCCAGTAAAGTATCCAGTCAGGGTCCCTAGGTCCCTTCGACCAAGGGCCAGACCCACCACTGGGCATAGATATAAATCTCTTAGCCTGTCGTTGGCCACGAGATGTTTGCCAATAATCGTAGAATTTCGACTCTCTCCTAATATAGCCCATGGGCACCCCGCAGAAAGGTTCAGGGCCGGCGGGCACCACGGTTAGCCAGACAGTCCGCCCTTTCGTTGCCCTCATGCCCCTCATGGCCCGGAATCCATCCCAGGGTAAGGGAGTTGCTCCTACCGAGTCGGTTGAGTGCCGTAATACATTCCATGACAAGTTTAGATGACACCTCGTGGGACATAAGAGCCCTGAGTGCCGCCTGACTGTCAGAGAGAATATAGATACGAGATCTGACCACACGCCTCCGTAGGCATTCCTTCACACACACACATATGGCGTAGATTTCCGCCTGAAAAATGGAGGGATATTTTCCCATGGGAAGGGCGCGCTGGAAACCGGGTCCTAAAACCCCCGCACCCGTATCCTTATTCAGCTGTTTCGAGCCATCTGTGAACCATAACTGGGCCCCAACTTCAGGTTCCCAAGTCCGGTTGGTCCACATGCTCCTATCAAAAGACATAGCGTCAAAATACCTGACCAAAATCTGTTCCGGCAGCATCTTATCTGTGACCTTTCTGATCGGGTCGTCCATAAGAATCTTGGCGATCCTCATGTGACCCCTTAGGTCGCCGCCTCTCATGCTACCGAATTCCCTAAGTCTAGTTGAGCCCATGACGGCTGCCTCCATTACAGAGATATGCAACGGAGGAATTCCCAGCATGGCCCCGATGGCATCCGTAGGACACGTCCCGCTGGCGCCCGTTATACCAATGCACGCCAGATGGTAGATCCTCTTAAGAGCACTCATCGTTTTCGACTGCACGACCTTAGGCCACCATGCGATGGCCACATAGGTGATCATAGGTCTGACAATAGTAATGAATGACCAATACACCATCTGCGGACTCAGAGGCCATGTCTTCCCAAAGAGCCTTTGGCAGGCATAAAGAGCCCTAACCTTATCAGAGTAATCTATCACCATGCCCCAAACAACGGGCCTTGAAAGATTAACCTTCCTTCTGTTTGTAAATGGTACTAGTATCGTCTTCGACGGGTTGATGGATAAGCCCTTTCCCTGGCACCATGAAAGAGTAAAGTTCAGAGCCTCTTGCATGCGCTCTGAGATAGTCCTGTCATCCCATCCAACGACGGATATGGCAAGATCATCTGCATTGCCGTAGGTCTTGAAGCCCTGGTCGTTTAGACCCTCGAGCAACTCATCTATGACCAGTGTCCATAATAATGGCGATAAAACACCCCCCTGAGGACACCCTCTGGTCGCATTCACAGTCCTGAGTGCAGACACTATACCAACGGTGATTACCCTGGACCTTAGCATCTCTAGAGTCCAATCCACAATGATTGGAGAGATACCCTTACGCAGCATGGCTCCTTTAATCGCACCGTAGGACGTGTTGTCAAAAGCGCCCTGTATATGTAAGGCACAAAGGGCAATGTGCTTTGCCCCTAGTGCCCTCTCAACCATATCGACAACGAGATGAACAGCTGTTTCGGTAGACTTTCCCCGCTGATACGCGAACTGAAGACCGTGTATCGGTCTCCGTGCGAGGTAAGTGTCCCTAATATAGCGATCCAAGACTTTCTCCATAGTCTTAAGGAGAAACGATCTGAGGCTAATTGGTCTATACGATTTAGGCAACTGTTCGGACTTTCTCCCTGCCTTTGGTATGAAGACCACTTTCACCTCTCTCCAAGGTGATGGTACATGACCAAATAGCAGACTGGATCTAAATATCCTAACCAGCCTTGGGATAATTGCGTACAACCCCTGCTGCAAAAGGCATGGATAGACCCCGTCCGGACCTGGACCTTAGTAAAGAAGAGCAAACTTCTTTACTAAAATTCAAAATTTATTGAGGTTATAAGATAATATTAAAGTTTATTAGTTAGCTTTAAAAAAATTTGTATTGACGTATGATCAGTTTGATTCAGATTAAGTTCTAGAAATTGTCGTTTGACTTACTATAGTAATTTTCTTTTACATTTCGTTACAATTTACCGCAATTAGGCAGTGCTTTTCATATGTGACATATACAACAACATTATGAAGATTAAATTGACATGTATGTGTTAAAGAGAGTGGCGGCGACATTGAGTAATCGGAAAAATTGGCGATTAATCGTTTAATGCAAAATAAATGTATTTCTTCATACATAGGTTAGGTATGTTAGGTAGATGTGGTAGCCTGCCAATCAGACTCACTTAGACTATAAAGTCCCTTGTGATACCACGGAAGCTAGTAAAAATTATATCACTAGCTTCCCCCGTCGAACCATCCCGATTGCCTCAAAAAGACCCTAAGTCATACATAAGAACACAAAGAGCTGCTTTTTGCTGCAATATCAAGTTAAGTCTACTGCATTGGTTTCTAAAGTGTTTGTTTAGGACAATTCAAAGCATCCTGATATTTTATAATCATGGTTGCCATTCAATACCTTTTCATAATAACGGTAGTTGGCTACCATAGCTACTTTAAAGACCGATATGAAAATTTTAAAATGGCCATTCCATTAAAGGCAAGTGTCTTGTTGTATAACACGGATTTATAACGGTATTTTTTAAATATAACAAAATTTAACAGGTAATATTATGAAATAAACCCCGTGATATTTGAAGACACATGTCACTATTGCAACCGCAATAGTCAACTACCGTAATAATGAAAAGGTATTGCCAACCATGCTTATAATCTTATGATTTTTTCAGAGGAATCTGACAACTCTTTAAAAAGAAAATGTCAGACGTGTTCAGTGGAAGTAAACCCTTAAAAACGCAGTGTAGATAGTACTTTACCGAATTGAGACATTTTGTCGATAAAATTGGTTTTTATTTTCTTTATATGACACTGTACAGAATAAAAAAAAAAAATGCCTAAATAAATAAGAGCTGCCTTCAAAAAAATACAATAAAAAAATCTTAAAAATATGGTATGAATAGTTTTTTTTCGAAATTCACAAACAAAATTTGATAGAACTGACACTGTTCCCTTACTCTTTCACTGCCTGGTTTAAGCTTTAGAGTTAAAGAGGTTATCTATAAGAAAAGATATAAAAATCACGCATATTCCTGACAAGTCTTCACCGATTTTTCTGTGTTTGTGCAATTAAGAATTCAAATAAGCAAATTCTTAAATATTTTTTACTAAACAACTTAATTCTACTGAAGTTTCTACTTCATCAAAATTTGTTGATAAATCAAATTAGAAACAAAATTGCATGTTATTTTTTTAATTTTTTTTCATAGAATTTAAAATGAAACTGTTTTTAAGAAAATACAGTTTTCGAATTAAAAGCAATTTTATTTTATTATTTTATTTTATAACATAAGTAACGTCATAGTGCTTGTTAGGAATATACCTAGTCACGTGTTTTATTGCTAAGGATAAAAATATATATTTTAATAGGAAAGGCTCTAGATTTTCTAAAATTTCGCGTTCTGATGAGATCTTTTGTCAGCTCGAAATACATGTAAACGGAGGTTTAAAGCTATATTTAAATTTTTTGGACATGAAAATATAATTTTATACTATTTAAAATTTATTTTTTTAAGGAATTGAAATAAAAATTGTCTATCATATTTCCTAAAGCTTTGATTCATTCGATTTGAAATGAATTTGATTTTATTAAGGTTGATTGTTTTTCCTACGATATTCATGCCAAAGTTAACAAAATTAGGAAGTTTTAAGGAAAATAACAGAAAAATGCATATTAAAAATTCAATTGGTTAATCAACCTATTTTAATCGATTATTCGGGTGGAATAATTATTTGAGTTTTAAATTATTTGTTTCGACATTAACCGAAATAGAGGCGATTAATCGAGGAATCGGTTAATCGATTTACCGAATTGGAAATAATAATATTAATCTAAAGAAGATAATTATGACTTTTCTAATAAGGTATTTTACAAAAGTAAATGTGTTTACAGCTTTAAAAGTTAAAAGCTCAAAATAAAAAAATTACATTAAAAATGCAATTAAATTTATTTATCTAGTAAGCACCCTGTATAAAGTAGCATTTCTCCATATCCAAACTTCCCGCAGCAAAATGGTGTGCTGAGTAAAAAATGGCTGAATTATAAAAATATTTCAAATCCAAACAACTGTGGGTCGTTAAAGTCGGACTGGCAATATTCCTCTTTTTTTGGAATTTCGATCACGGCATTAATCCAGTACCTGCCAGGACCTTTTTTTTATGTATTTGAAGCTGAATTTTGGTGAAAAAGACTGATAGGAACTCTCGAATCCAAATCCGTTAAATAATAAAATTTTTAATTGCTTTATCTTTGATATCAATAAAAAAAACTCTTATTCTTATTTATTAATTGCTCTTCTTATTTCTAGCATTTTATGACATTTTTAAGAATTTCCTTTTTTGCTTTTAGATTATTATTGATTTTTAATTAAATTCTGTCGAGTTTTAATAAAATAACTACTTTCTTGGTGTCCATTTTTTAAAAATCCAAGAAGCGAATATTCAAAATTTTAGCCTTCTAAAAAAAATGTATGGGAAAAATTTTTATTCTATTTAGCTCAAAAAGTCAACTTAATTCAATTAAGTTTTGTTAAAAGTTCAAAAATTCTTAAGGAATTTTTGGTAAAATATATTCATAAATATTCCCATATTTGCAGTACTTTGTTTTTTATGCACTTCACAATATTTAGGGTGTATATTAGTTTTGTCATTTCGTTTGTAACATCGAAATATTGGGCAAAATTTGTTCAAAACATATGACGTCGGACTGTTGAAATATCGATAGACCTCAAACACAAAGAGCTAAGAGAGCTGAAATTTGATAGAATTAGGTCTTCTTAACCTATGCTTTTAAGGATTAAAAAATGGGAAAAATCGTGATTTGTAAAACTTACATAACCATAAAGTTTTGCCTCACAGTCCGCTATAGACATTTCTACTGGATCACAGCCCTTATTAACAAATATATTTATTTTATTATTCGCTGTTTCCTTGAAATTTTAAAGTTCACTTAAACCACAGTCAAACTTAGCTTTTTTTTGTTTTTTAATTACTGTAAGTGCAGTAATATTATTTACAAATGAATTTTTTCAGTTAGATTATAAATCAAATACGTTGTTTTTAATTAATTTATGCAAATTTATAATAAAACGGAAAAGAAAAAATTACAGTATAAAAATTAATATTTAAAAAAATTAAAAACGATGTGAACATATGTCTACTAAGAATAATTTATAATTAAAGCAAAAAATGTGTTCATTCAGATAGGAGGTTTTATTCTTGCGCTTTCAACAGGCAAACTCAATCTCCATAAAAGGCAGACAATACAAAATGTTTGACAAAATATCCATGCTTCGTGTTGTAATTATAGTAATGAACAAATTGAAATTATAATAAAATTTTAATGGTAAGTCTTGCGATTCTCTATTTAAATTTTTGAATGTTTCTTGCTTGAAATTATAAACAGCCAGGAAAATATTTCAACAAACGTTTTATAAAGGTGTGTAACTGTAAAATAAAATAAAAATGCTTTTATCAAAATTTTAAAAAATGTATGGCTAATTATCCGGTATTTTTACATTTAATAAAATAATAGCAAGCAATTGTCAAACTGATTTCATCACACATCATTCCCAAGTTAAAAAAACCGGCTAACCGCTTATTTCGGTTTTTTATTAAAACGGCATTAAAAAATTAAATACCAGATTATAAAAATTGATATATATATTTATTAGACTACACAGGCCGACAAAGTAATACCTTTTGCGAGATGTCGCCAATTTGGTGTCTTACTTTTATAGAACATTTTCAAAATTTAAAAAAAAAAAAATTATTTTTATCAACTTTAACAGGCTTATATAACAACTGTTAATTAATAACTATAACTACAGACTTAAAAGGCGATTTTTTTTGAAGATATGAATAATGTCCTAATAAACATTTTTGCGGGAATTAAAGCCAAAATCAAGTGTTATTTAAATCATATTTTCCAAGCCTTGATTGCACTTTTATTCAATAAAATATTCCAGCAAAACGGACACTGGAATTCAAGTCGAACATTACAGTGAGAATATACTTTTATTCAAGCCTTGAATCACAGTTCAATTCAAGTTCAAACAACATAATAATTACACTTGTTTTCAAGCCCTAACTTCAAGCTTAAACAAAGCCATAAAAATGGAAATGATTGGTTTTGGTAAAATTTGTTAACTTTTACATAAATTTTTATAATTTTATAATTTAATCTTGATTTTTGTTTTTCGATGTTTTTTTTCATTTATCCTCGTTTCATTCAGAAGCATAGAAATTTGTAGAATTTTTTTGAAATAAGAAAAAAGATAACATAAGGACAAATAAATGTGGCTTATTTTTTCGTGAAAATCCATGGAAGAAATTCAGATCTTATAAAAACCTTCACAGAAAAATTTAAAATTTGGGCAAATGTTTTATTTTAAAATAAAGACATAAAACAAATTATTTTTATTTGTAAGAACTTGTTTTGGACTGTAAAAAATCACTTAAAATAAAGCACATTCCAAGCTATATTTGAATTTTTAACTTTTCAATGTTTATTTATTTATTTTATATACACGTTATAGTAAAGGGTGGTTAAATTTTAAGGGCCGATGTTGATTTTGAATAAAACACAAATTATTTAGGAAATTATTGTCATTTCTTTTTGTTATGATAATATGGTATGGTTCAATTATGTATGGAACAAAATATCGGCCAAATGGCCGCCGCGACCTCGGCGGCACACCTCCATCCGATGGTCCAAATTTTCGATGACGCTGAGGCATAATTGAGGTTCTATGCCGTTAATGTGCCGAATTTTCTCATCCTTTAGCTTTTGAATTTTTGCTGGCTTATCGACGTACACCTTTTCTTTCAAATAACCCGAAAAAAAAAGAAGTCCAGCGGTGTCAAATCACATGAACTTGGCGGCCAATTGACATCGCCACCACGTGAGATAACACGGTCATTGAATTTGTCGCGCAAAAGAGCCAATGTTTCGTTAGCTGTGTGACAAGTGGCACCGTCCTGTTGAAAACACATATCATCCAGGGTCATATCCTCAGTTCCTGGCCACAATAAGTTCGTTATCATCTCGCGATAGCGAACACCATTCACGATAAATGCTTGGCCGACCTCATGACACACTACCGCGAACAGTAGCAAATGTTTTCCGCAGAACGAACTGAGCGAGCATGCAAAGGTGTTTTCACTGACCCGGTTTGCTGAAATTTGCCCACAATTCTCCCGATTGTGGACACATTTGGTCGATTATGCTGACCAAAAAAAAAATCACGAAAAGCACGAAATGCATTTTGATTTGAACGCCCATTTTCATAATAAGCCTGAATAACTTTAACGCGTTGCTTGATTGTGTATCTTTCCATGGTTCAAATTGAGTTAGTTTGAAATTGAGAAATGTCGAATAAAATGCAGAAAAAAACTTGACGTCACATTCAACATCGGCCCTTAAAATTTGACCACCCTTTATAACATCTGAAGTATCTTTGGAAAAATTTTCAATTAAAAATATCAATAAATAAGTCCGTGATAGCAAATCTCTGGAGGCGCCTCGAAAAAAAGTTATTATGCGGTGAACTACATAACTCGTTACAGGATCATCTGAAACAACAAATTGAAATGCATTTAAAAGGTTATATGTTTCCATAGGTAATCAGAGGGAGTTTTATCGATTTTTTTATTTTTAGAAGTGAAAAACGCGATTTTCGGTGGATTTGTTAATATAAAATGGAAAAAAGGTTAAAAAAACTCCCTCCCTTTACCTGTTGATTCAAGTAGATTTTGAGTTATAATGTTCACGAACTTTAACAATGACGTTTGTGAGAAAATCGAATTAGTTTTTTATACTCGAACATTCAAATTTAAGCATCAATAAAAGGGTATAATTTTTCTATACATACCTACACAAAAACATAAATGACAGTTTTCAATAAAAAAAACCCAATTTTTAGTAAATAAAAACCGAGGAAAAGTAAAATAACTTTTTTTTTTTAGAAAAAAAAAATTATTTTAGATAAAATTTAGTATTTTTCCAGGAAAAACTACAATATTTCGTAGCAATAAAATGGGAAAGTAGTCTCCACTACAATGCAATTGACAATTTGCAATCGATTTGACAATTGCTAGCTATTATTTTATTGCATGTAATTAAATTTTTACTGTTAAAATTACGTATCATAATTGGTATTCTTTGTTTTTTGTGTGAATAATTTTTTTTTTGTAATTTGTGTGTTCCAGTGGGCTTTACTGTTGTAAAGAAAATAATGGGCTTAAAGCATAGTAAGTTGTTTTTTTACTCCAACTTAAAAGGCCTCAAATCGATATTTAAATTGTTAAAATAAATAATAGAAATTATATTTTTTCGAAAGACAGAGTCCTAATGGACTCAAAATGTTACATTTTCAATCAGGAAAATAATAGTCTTGTGTATTAAATTTACGTGAAAACAAATTTTACAAAGTTTTTACGTGAAAAATCTTTTTATACCCTCCACCATACAGGTTGGTTGAAAAGTTCCTGCGCTCGAAATGAAAGAATACTGTTTTTGTTACAAAATATATTTTTTTATTCAATATAATCTCCTAGAAGCTCAATACACTTGTTCCAATGATCTTCCAATAATTTTATCCCATCCTTATAATGGTTTTCCGAAAGCTCTGCAAAATAACCGTCTACGGCTGCTATGGCCTCTTCATTCGACGAAAAATGCTTTCCACGAAGGAATTGTTTGAGATTTCTAAAGAGATAGTAGTCACTGGGAGCCAAATCTGGTGAATACGGTGGTTGTTCAAGCAATTCGTACTTTAATTCTTTGAATTTAGCCATCGTCAAAACACTTTTGTGAGCAGGTGCATTGTCTTGATGAAAAATGATTTTTTTCTTCTTTAAACCAGGTCTTTTCTCACGAATTTTTTCATCCAGCTGATCCAAAAGGCTGCAATAATATTCAGAGTTGATTGTTTTACCTTTCTGAAGATAATCAATCAACAAAATTCCTTTTGCATCCCAAAAAACTGATGCCATTACCTTCTTTGCTGATCGTTGTGACTTCACCTGCTTTGGAGCTGAACAACCAGCTTCAGTCCACTATCAACGTTCTTGTTTCAATTTAGCATCATGGTGGTAGATCCAACTCTCATCCATAGTTATAAAACGACGCAAGAAGTTGGTTTTATTCGCCTTAAAACGCTCCAAATTACGCTGAGAAATTTGTTTTCGATCCAGTTTTTGTTGAATTGTTAATGTGTGCAGCACTAACTTTCCAAACAGGTTTTTCATACGTAATTCTTTATGTAAAATATGGAGTACTTGTTCGTCTGAGATGCCTATGGCATTAGCAATTTCACGCTTAGTCAAACTTGGATCTTCACTAACCATATTATGTACCTGCTGAATGATTTCTGCTGTGGTTGCAGTTTTTGGTCGTCCTTCGCGTGGATCGTCTTCAAGGCTGGTACGACCACGTTTAAATTCACCAGCCCAAAATTCAACGGTGCGTTTTGAAGGTGAGGACTCCTTATACACTTCTAACAATTGTTCATAAATTTCCTTTGCTTTTAAACCCTTCAAAACAAAAAATCTAATGACTGCATGATATTCAATTTTTTCCATATTAAAAAAAATCAATGAAAGAATTGACAGAATGACTTGCAACTTCGCATGTGTTCTCAGGACAGTTATACCAACTTGAGAAAAAAAAAGTTTGGAGCTAGCAGTGCCATCTCTTGGAGAGCGCAGGAACTTTTCAACCAACCTGTATATGGTGAGGGTATATATCAGTTTGTCACACCGTTTGTAACATGTCGAATATTAAGACCCTATAAAGCAACGGTTCCCAAATGGGGGAGTCGCGACCCTCTTGGTAATAATAAATAATCTTCCAATGTCAGTTATAATAATTGTATTTAAAAAATGCAAATAATAATGAATATAGCGCGATTTTCAAAACTTTCGAAGCAAATAAGAACTATGTGTAGCTTAAAAAGAAACTCTGATAAAAAGTTGGGGTATTCCAATTCTTAGAACTTTTTGGACTCCGGAAATTATTTTGTCTAATTGAATGCACATTATTTTATATTACTCCTATAGAAAACCTTTTCAGATTCGAAAAAAGCATCAGAGTTTGTTTAAGAATCAAAAATCACAGATACTTGTAAGCTTTTTATAGAAAACCCCTCAAAATCCCAGAGTTTTTAAGTTTTTCTTGGTTAATTTAATTGAAAGATTCTTTCAAAAATGTCATCTGGTAAATCTTTCAAATTATAAAATAATAAAAACGTTTTTTCATCTTTATTACAACTACTATTTTTTCTGAAAAAATTTGGGGTCCGTCAGCCAGTAAAAATGTCTCAAGGGGTCGTCCGTGAAGTAAAAGTGATCCATGTGAAGTGATCCATGTGAAGTTTTTACCCGATCTAGCGATGTTCGTCTGTCTGTTGAAATGGCGATTACTCCGCGAAGACGCAAGCGGGGGTGCTCATTTGCCTAAATTAATGTAAATTCTCCTGAGCAGTTTGGTATTGAAAATGAGCAAAATCGGTCCAGCCGTTAAGAAGTTATGAGTGAAAATGTAAAGATACCTGTAAATTTTCCATAGAAATGGGTGTATTTTAGTACAATTTTATTGTAGCGACTGATACAAAATATATTTTCTCTTTTTTTGCACCAGTCGCTTAGAGGTGAATATTTTATATTCACCTCAAAAAATTTTTACACCACAAAATTTTTTCACCATAATTTTACTTCAAAAGTTTTTAAATTATTTGTATCAAACCCAGTAGAGAACATTTTTTTCGGATATTGGTGGAGGGTATTCAAATATTCGCCACAGCCGAATTTAAGCCTTTACTTGTTTTTACATTATTTGTATCAAAAACAGTGAGAACATTTTTTGTAGAACATTAACGGAGGGTATTCGAAGATTTGGAAGCCCTTTTTTACTTGTTTTTTTTATGGAGTACAACAGTTTTTTTTAACTTGAAACCCAAACAACTTACTAAGCTTTAACATCCACCTAATATGGAATTTTCGAAATAAATAAAATAGTTTTTGTGTTAATTCTTTTTTAGAAGCTTTTGTTTTTATTATATATATATATATTTTTTTTTTATTTAAGTGTGTCATTTATAATTCCTAAAATGACATTGCTATTCTGAAGTAGCAATCATTACATTCAAAATGTTTTGGTTTTTATTTCAATATTTATTCAAAATTAAATACTTTTACTGTTTTATTTCATCAATTAAGCTTTCAATCAAATTGTTTTTTTTTCCTTTGCTTTTGTAATAGAATTCGGTTTCTGTTTTAATTTTTATTTAAGATTGACATACAAAAAAAAAAAATTGTTTAACTTTTATATAATTTTATAATCGGTAAATTGATTTGGTTTATTTTAAATATGAATAATTCGAAGAAAAAAAAAACGATTTAATAACATTAACTTTTTTTGTATGTGAGTTTTTTTTTTCCTTCCAACAAATAGTACATTCAACGTTTATTTTTGTAGTTTTTTAATAACTATACCATTATTTATAATGCGTATATTGCAAAGTTATTTTGTATGTATGTTTAACAATTAAAATATTAAATTTAAAATATGTTTTTGTTTTATTTGTATTTTTAACACATTTTTGTTTTGTTTTATTTTTTGCTTAAAGGTATAAATTTGAATATATTTGAATAATTTAGTATCGTCGCTTATATAACATGTATGTATGTTTTTTTATATCTCTGGCTTTTTTTTGGTTCATCAGTGCTTAGATAGTGAGAGTTTTAGATAGTCTTTCTTCCTAAATTTTTTAAGCAAGAGCTGAAACTAGTTTAAATCCTTTTAAAACTCTGTTACACTTAAAACTGTAAATACAATTAAGTGAAAATTTCAATTAGCGAGAATTTGTCAAATGGTGACATTTTGTTGTTATTATAAACTATATTTATATATAAATGTATATTTGTTTATTGCTGTTGTTTGAAAGCAAAAGTGAAAGAAAATTGTTTGAAAATGTTAAATTAATACAATCAAAATGTATTGAAAAATTTCAAAGATTTAACACGCTTTGTATGAAATGAAAATAGTTACCAAAAACATGTTAATTACAGATATGCACAAAAAAAAAAACTTAAGATTATTGAAATTAATGGCAAATGTTCAAAATAAATATTTTAGCCTTGAGGTGTGGAACTTGTAGTTAAAAAATATCGTTAACTTATATACAGAAATTTTTTTAAAGTTCAAGTTAACGATTTATAAAATTTCCAAGCAAATTAAATTCAAATTAACATTTTTTGTGGTCAAATTAAAAAAAAAAAAAAAAAAAGAAAAATACCAACAATTATAGTTAGTTTATCGAAATCGGCAAAATCGTTAAGAAAGTTAGAGAAACGCGATACCGCTTTATTATGTATTACGAAAATATTCTAAACTTAAGCAAAGTAATGAAAATTTGTTTTTCCCATGTAATTTTTATGATAATATTTGTAAATTTCTATCGTTTACATAAACATGTTGGGAATTCGTTTATTTAAGATACATTTTAATTAAAGTGAAATATGGTTTGTGAAATACGGCTGCTTAAAAACAATGTAAAAGCAATAAATGCAAAATTTTTTAAGTTTATACTGAATAGTCAACTTGAACTCAAAAAAAATTCCAGGTAGTAGTCAAGCTCAAGGTCTATTTTATACAAAATTTTTTTTTTTTTTTTTTTACATCCAATATTTCGCTATCTCAATGAATAGCTTCTTCAGGGATTTTTTGTTTTTTCAATTTTAAACAAAAAAAAATTATTTAATATTGAAAAAACAAAAAATCCCTGAAGAAGCTATTCATTGAGATAGCAAAATATTGGATGTAAAAAAAAAATAAATAATTTTGTATAAAATAGACCTTGAGCTTGACAACTTTATTACCTGGAATTTATATTAAAAAGGTCGAAGAAATTGAACAGAATAACTTATCAAAAAAAGTACTATTGTAGTTAACACTGAATTGCCATTTAAATGAAATTATTTTCCATTATTAACCGGAAGGATTGTACTTTCAAATAAAAAAAGAAATTTGAGAAAATATTCAGTAGTTTTTTTTATAGCATTTTAAAAAAAAAGTTATTTGGCGGACCCTTTATTTTGAATTTGTCGGCCACGCCCTCTTTTGAGTAGACTGCGCATTAAAGTTGAAAACTAAATTTCAAATAAGTCCAGAAATACTTGTTCGATCAGGCTGAAATTTACACTAAAGGAAAATCCTTTAAGTGAAGCCTAATAGAACTCTATAGATAAAGCCATTGTGGCTCCATTATAAAAAAAAACCCATTGTGGAATATTTGTTTTTTTTATGAATTTTTTTTGTTAAATTTAAAAGCCAAAAAAAATTAGATTTACCCGAGAAAGTTTTCGATGGATGATTTTTTACGATTTTAAAGTTAGCTTAAGCCAGCAGGGGTGTTTTTCACGACTTTGTTTGGCTTTTAATGACAATGCTCCATCTCTATGAAATGCTTAGTAGTGGTTTGCATAATTCAAGCGTTGTCGATTTTCCATTCACTATGAACTTAGTGAAGCTCATCTAAAAACGGCGGTTATTCCAGAAAACATAGATGCCATGTGAGATATCATAAATTACAAGCATCTCTGGAGATTTGAAAGAAACTTGGATTTATTTATATAAATCAGAAACTAAGTAACATTTGGAAGATATTAAAGCAATATCGTATATTTTTCATTTGGATGCAATATACCAAGTATTATTTTGTATTATTGTTTTTTTTTTTTATTATTTGAAAGATATTTTAGCGATAATTGGAAAAAAATATTGTGGAAATATCAACTTTTTATCTTCTGGAAGATTAAGACTTATTGTTTAAAATATTCTTATATATTGGGAACAAATAATAATACAATTTTTACAAATAAAAAAGGGGATTATGCAAAAAATTCGTGGGAAATGAGTAACTAATGAGTGGTGGACCAAACGAATAAATATCACCGCTTAAATATTTTATGCACCGTAATCCAAATGAGGTAAGAGTTAACTTAATTTTCATAATAATTTGGCGATGATGAAAATCTTTTAAAATGTCACAGATTTATATTTCAGACGATAATTATTCGATGTCTTAAAATTTGCCAGGTTTTTCTTCCAGGCGATCATTTGGCAAAATATGTTTTAAAATGTTGCGAACTTACCTTCCAAATGATAATTTGGGGGCAGAGCTACGAAGATTGAATTCAAGAATGAATTCCCTAAAAATCGAATTTGATTTACTTTTAATTCGTAAGAATTGCTTTTTAAACATTCCCGAGAATTCATTCAATTTATCGCATTCAATTTTACCAATCCTTGAATTCAATCATTAGAAAAATTCATTCGATTTAAAATTTGGGAATTCAATCAATCATACATTGGGAATTCAATAGATTTTTACTCAATCTATTTACAAATTTGGGACTTATTGTTCATTCGATTTTGTTTGAGGAAAGTTTAAGTCTATATTTGGGAATGACATTCGATTTAAAAAAATTATTAATTATGATATTTATATTACAGTAAATTGAACGATTTCTTACAAATACAAGAAAAAAACAATAAAAAGCAATTATTGAATTCACAGTTAAAAATCATTAATTTTTAAAAAACATATCGACTGAAGTAAAAGAAAAACAAACCCTCTCTCTCTCTCTGCAATGAGAGTTCTCGAGATAAATTTAATCTAAATTATTGCCAAATAATTTAAAACTTGAGACCTCTGGTGCAAAAAGTTAAAATTTTATATGCAACTCAATTTGATTATTTTTTTTTTAATTTTGTCAATACATATTTTTAATTTTGAAATATTTTTCAAAGATTAAACTCTAGCGTTTTTTTCAGTTTTAATGACTTTTTTTAAATCTTGGCGATTTTTACAATTTAGACGTTTTTTCGAATTTTGTTTTTTGAGTTGTAGGTCCCATTTCACACAGATCAACTTTTGCAGCGCAACTCTTGAGTTTGTAGGAAAGACAGGAAAGAAGAGTGATAATTGGTATGGAGTTGCTTGTTCCCAGCAATTCCATTTGTATTTTTATTCTTCGTTTTGTTTTCCATTAATTTTAAACCAATTGTAGAAAAAATATTAAAAAAAATTTCTCCGTGTAAACATAAAGGCCACTTTAAAACAGAATTGAAAATTGCTCTGTGTGAAATGGTGCTATAAATTTTTCAAGTGATTTTTTTTTCATTTGGAGAGTTTAAAATTTTTTAAGTGATTTTTCCAATTTTTACGATTCTTCCAGTTTTATTTTATTTTGGTAAATCTTTAATTTTTTCAATTTTCGTCAATTGTTTTAAGTTTTAGCGATTTTGTTGATTCTTTTTTTAATTTGATTTTTTTGCATTCGTTAAAAAAATCTTCGATTTCTCTTAAATAAAACTAAAGGTACTTTATTATTTTCTAAATTTTTAAATCGAATAAAGAATGTCGAATGTCATTCCCTAATTCTTCAATCGAAGGAACAATAAATCCCTAATTTACAAATCGATTAAATTCCCAACGAATGAATTCAGTGATTGACAAAACGAATAATGTATTTTAAAATTAAATCGATTGCGACCAACTAAGAACTCATTCCCATTCAAAAATTGTAGTTTTAGAATTCAATTATTCCATAGTCAATCTGAATTAAAAATCGAATAAAGGAATAAATTCTTTGGAAACTCTGTTTGGGGGTAAAATAAAATATTTCATAAAATGACTAGGATTTATCTAGGCAACAATGAACAACGCAGATTTATCTTCCAGATTTCAAAAGTATTGCTTTCTTATTGCTAAGAATTATCGCTCTAGCGCTGACAGGGAGAAACTTCTACAATAAAAATATGAATATTACCGCAATAAAATTTTCCCCCAAACGATACAATTTTGAAACATTTTCGTATTGAAATGTTTGCAAGGAAGTCGAACAAGTGTTTCATAGAAAATGATGGCGAGTTTTTTTTAGGACAACGGGTCACAATGACACCGTTTCTTTAGAGAATCAGAATGCTGTTAATGCAGATTGGTATTCAGCACTTTGTTTGTCGGAAGTCACAAAGAAGAATAAGAAAAAATAACCCAAATCGTAAAATCATACTACATCACGACAATGCTAGTACCCATAACCAGGAACCCAAAATAATTGTTATTATTTTTTAAATATGCAATAGGTTGTGAACAAAATAACTTTAAAAAAAATTGGTCCCGTAATAATAATTATAAATTACCCAGAAAATTTTAGTCTTGCCATAAACATTATGAAAGATTTTTTTTTTGGGTCTTTGATAACCAATATTTTTTTTTGGTCTCTGGTAACCATTATGAAAGATTTTTATTCTTATCTTTTATTCTTATCTTTTATTCTTGTCTTTGATAACCAATATTTTTTTTTTTTTGGTCTTTGGTAACCATTATAAAAGATTTTTATTTTTTCTGTCTTCTATAACCACGCTACAGTTCGATACTTATAATGAAAATTTCTTTGAATACAGGAAGACCGAAAAAATAAAAATCTTTTATAATGGTTACAACAGAAGACCCAAAAAAATTAAAATCTTTTATAATGGTTATAGAAGACAAAAAAAAAAATAAAAGTCTTTTGTAATGGTTACGGAAGACCAAAAAAATTATAATCATTTGTAATGGTTATGCAAGCCCAAAAAAAACCTAAACAACCTATACTGGTTATCAAAGACCAAAAAATTTTTGGTTATTTGTAACGATTATTCAGAAAACAGGTTTTAAAAATACGTGATAAATTATTATTTCAGGATTTTTTCAAATATTGTTTATAACAGGTATGTCCTGCTTTAAGAAAAATATCAAAATTATGACACATTCTCCATACAGTTTAGACTAGTCACTCATCTGTTAACTTTTTTTGAAAATAAATTTGCGCCAAATGAGATTAAAAATCTCTTCAAAATTTTTTTTCAAAAATACAAAATTTTTTAAACATGTTTTAAATATTTTAAAGGCGAGAATAGAAAAAGATCTGTATTAGGCTCAGACGGTATTTTTACTGTAAGAATCCACTGTAGGAAGTATGTTTGCCCTTAAGAGTATTTATGTGGAACGTAAATGGGTTTTAATCAATGCTAAAATAAAACTTCATGTACATTTGCCTTTTTTGTACAATTGATTTAAATTTAATAATATCTTATTTTTTTTTTATCCATATCTGTATTTTTTGATTGCATATCAATTTATATATAAAAAATAAATTACACATCATTTATATTTTTTTTTTCTATATTTGTTTCAAACATATTTTTTATGTTTAACAAAAACAAATAATTTTATTTCCAATTACTAATAAATACTAATAAAAAAAAATTTGTAAAAATTTATTGCAATAAAAAAATAAAACAATTTAACTAAATTATATGACGTTATAATTTTTAATCAAAAAATGCTTTAACGTCTTGTAAAAAAAAAAAAAAACTGTGGGATGGTTTGCAATAGATTTATATTCTTCTTTAAAAAATTCCTAACTCTTTTTTTGTTAATATTTTTTAAGACATAAACTAAAGCAAACTTAAAAAAACAACACTAATAGAGAGTGTTTTTTTTGTTGTTGTTGTTAATTGATAATATATACACAAAATATATATAATAGAATAGAATATATCAGCTAACAGGCATTAGGAGTTCAGAAGAAGAATAACAAATTCTAGTAGTCATCATTATAATCATCATCGTCATCATTTGATTCATTCGATTCTCCAAATAGTAGGCTCATATTACTTTGATGATGTATCTGAAATGTTGAGCAACGTACAAAAAAAAGAAAGAAGGGGATACTAAAACTTTTCAGAAACTATTTAAAAAAAAAAATAATTATGTATGAAACCAAAACTAAACTCTAAACATTATTACTAAAAATGTTGTAGGGTAGTTTAACATAGTTCAAGAAACAACTTTTAGATTTCAGATTTTTTTTTTTTATTTGATAATATATTCTTTTTCGGTGTCCTTGGGTAAATTGAAGCTAAATTATGGGGTTTATTTCTATCAAATATAAAATTTAACTTTAGTTTTTTATAAAAAATATCAATTGAATTTCAAATGGAATTTTCTGAATTTCATTTTATGTATTCAGAAATTCAAATGATACAATATTTTTTGAATTTATATAAATAATTACTGAATTTCTAAATTCTAAATGAAACAGCTGAATTTCAATTGATAATTTATGAATTTCAAACGGAAATTCTGAATTTGTATATATTGAATTCGAATTGATATATTTTAAATTTGAATTAATATATTCTGAATAACAGTTGCAGAATGTGTAGTAATAAGGACACATCAAACAAAGGGATAATTTTAAAAATCATTAAAATGTTAACCTTACAATTTTAAATGTATTAAGTATTTGTATATTGAGACACCCACTCTTAATTTTATAAACTTAATACTTCAAAATTTCTATACAATACTTCCAGAGTTGTATTTTTAGGGATACATGTAATTTTATTTGAAAATACTCATACATTCCTGTTTTTTTTTTTTTTTTTGCAAGACAATACAACTCTGTTTTTGTGTGAATATAAAATGTGTCGAGAGTCACAACTTGAAAAGTATCGAGTATTCAAAAGTATCGACATTTTACATTTACAGTTAACAGACGAAATTTACAAAATCTGTGGTACACATTTTTCAATAAAATATGCTAATTTTCGACTGTTACAAATTTTAATGTATTTTAAACTTTTTTTTAAAATTAACTAGGATTCCTTTATTTCATATAAAAAAATATATATATTTATACTGGCAAGCAAATTGTAAAATAATTGCTCAAAAAATATATAAATAAATTAATTCATTATTAAAAAAAAAAAGTTTATTTCACATTATTAAAATAAATTTTTAGGAGAGAAAAAAGATAGTTTATTTCACATTACTAAAATAAATTTAGGAAAAATAAAATGTTTAAATTATTTTGAAATTAATTTTGTTTCAAAATTTTTTGTATACTTTATTACTTTCCTTTTACAAAATCAAATTTAGTGCAGGATTATAGTTAAAAAAAAAACTTACTAAAATTCTCAACAATATATGTTTCGTATAATCAATTGAAATTATTGTCTAATCAATTGAATTTTCTCAATACCCGGGTGCAGGGTATAAACAAATTTTGGTACAACCGAATTTAAGACAAAACCAAAAAATCATTACAAATCTGAAATCGTACAAGTTTTTCTTAAAATATTTCTTCGCCCCTAGTAAGTTATTTTATGTACAATTTCCCTAAATGTTGGGTAATAAATATAATACTGACATTAAAAAAGAAAATATATTATTTATAAAAAGAAAAACTGATTTTGTAAAAACTGCTATAGACCATTAATTGTTGATATTTTGAAAACCATAACCAAATTTAAAAAAAAAAATGTCCAAAACCAAGAAACCATAACCAAATATATATATTTACATAAAAAAATTTTATATTCTTTTTAATATTAAATTCTTTTAATATTGTATTATTGTTTATATTAAAAATATTATATACACCTTTATTATGTAAAAAAAAAAAGAGTTGAAGAATGATATATGAGTTGATTTATGATTTTTTTTCATATAAGAAAGATTTTTCTTTTTTTCGATGTTTTTTTTTTTTTCTTTTTATATATTAAACATATCATGATTAATCGTATGCAGGCATGAGTATTTGTTTGTTTAAAACATTTAAACAATTTTATATATATATATATGTATATTTTATTTTTTCATTTTTGTTTTTAACTTAAATATGATGCGTTTTTTTTTTTTTTGTTTGTTTTGCAATGAAATTTAAGTGCTTATTTTTAACATAGTTTAGTGATGGGTGAATGATTTGTATGTAAATTGGATGAGGGCGTATGAATTAATAAATTACATATGCAAGCTATAAAAAAAGGATTATTTTTTGTTTTTGTTTTTTTTTAGCCGCATTATGAAAATAAAATTTTAAAACATTGAATAACAACAAAAACAATAACAATTTACTGTACCTTGCTGGGATTTTGAGTTTTCAGTGTTATATTACTGCCAACGTTGTTGCCACTAAAACTAGAGTGGCTGCCACCAGCAATTAAACCATTAATTGCAGCTGCATTAACAATTGAAGCAGACATTACATTATTAGTACCTTCACCACCACCACTACCACCTCCACCATTTGATTTTGACGATGATGTGTCGTGACTGCGTTTTTTATCTTTATCACGTTCCCTATCCTTTTCACGATCTTTTTTCTTAGAGCTACTGTTGCTACTGGTAGAACTTGTATGTGTCGTGGTCGTCGTTGTTGTCGATCCAATATAACCCGTTGACTGTGTGTGACCATATGTACTATATGCCGTCATGCTTGACCCCATATCCGCAGGACCGCTACTACAGCTTCCTAGCATATCTTTAGATATTTTTATTTTCAAAACCGGTGCAGCTTGCGAATCTGTATGAGTCATGCTTGCCGCACTAAGATCAGTCGTTATACGTTCTTTTGGTATTTTTATTTTAAAACCCACAACTTCACCAGCAGATTCCAGTTTTTCTTTGGATATTTTAATTTTAACATGTTCCGCCGTATTGTCAGTGGCATCACGTTCTTTATCCTTATGACGATCTTTATCTTTCTTGTGCTTTTTGCGTTCTTCCCGATCTTTTGATTTATCCTTTTCTTTATGTTTGTGTTTATCTTTTTTCTTTTTTTTATCCGACTTAATGCCGGTGGCAGCGTGATCTTCTGTTTCCATAGTTAAGACATCCAAAACACTCGATAACGCATTACTATCTGACAATGTAGAGGTGTTTTGTTGCTGTGCTGATGAGGTAGTAGCAGAGGGCTCAAATAGTTCGGCAGGTGGTTGTAAACTTGGTGTAATTATAGAGGTTTCTGACTTTAGTAAACTGGTTGGCAATAGACTTTCCTTAAGCAGATTTCTAACCAAATCTGGATTTGTTTCTATGCCATTTACTACCTGATGTTTGCTTGTTTCTGATGCGCCCTCAAGTTTTCGTACTTTGCTTTCTCTGAACAGTAAATCATCTTCTTTTTTAATCGTTGGCTGTTCGTTGGGTCTCTTAATGCCACCGAGAACACTACTACCACCAGCACTACTTGTACCAGGAAGTTCATTAAGGCCTAACAAAGTAGACGAGGTTGATAATAATGTATCGAGTTTTTTGGATATAGTAGTTTTAAGCATATTTTGCGTATTATGACCCGAAGAACGTCCATTATCTTGTTGAGAGTTAGAAGTAGAACGATTTTTGTCTTTCTTTGAAAGAGTGTCGCGTTCAGTTTTAATTTTTGGAGGACTTTCTTTCTTCATATTGAAGCTCGCTGCATAAACTTCTGGTTTTTGGTTCATGCCTGTTGCATTGTTATAACCTGTACCCGTTAATTGTGGCGGTGGCTGTTGCATTTGTTCTCCAAGTAGTTTGTCTGTCCAATCTGGACTAAACAAGGAATTGCCAGCTTTAGCAACTTGATTTTGAGCTTGAGAATTGTATTGGCTAACATTGGGATGATGCGGATCTTCGGAATGCTGTAGAGGTTCAATTTTATTATAACTATTGCTAAGTAGGGAGGCATGTGGTGGCTGTTGTAAATCGTGAGCTGCTGCTGTTAAGCCTGGATATGACGATGGGTCTGCCGCAGGTATCAAAGGTTGTTTCTGGTGGTGGTGGTGTGCTGAAGTTTGTGGTTGCTGTTGCATATGGACGGAAATTTGTTGTTTAGATTGTTCAAGTTTAAGACTGCTACTACTGCTACTATTACTGTGACGTGATCCCTGATGCTGTTGATGGAAATTGAGTAAAGTTGCAGGCCCATTAGATGTTGCCTGTGGTGGTGGTGGATTATTGTAACCACCACGGGTAGTATGCATCATATTGCGTGATATATCATGAAGAACATCTAGTTTAGAAGATAATTGGTTGCTACTACTACTTCCCGGTGGCATTTGTGTTTGATTATTATTACTACTACCATATTGTGAAGATGAAGAAGTGGAAAACGCTTTATTACTATTACTACTATTTAGCTTAGCCTGTTGCTCAGCTGGCAAACGACCAGAATGGTCTTTGGAAGTCATCAACCGATTAACATCTTGTTTTTGGGATAATTTATGTGCCATCGCATGCGCAGCCGTTGGAGGGGGTACTGCTAAACCACGATCTCTGGATTTATGATAATTAACATCCATGGGATGACCTTGTGATGAAGACTGTCGTAAAGGTGGCTGACCAGGTAAACTATTCGACATAGACGATCTAGACGATGACGAGGAGGAACTCGAGGATTTAGAGGAAGGCGCCATCATCGTTGGCGGATTGTGAGATGACGATGATGAATGTTCTCGTGGTGGTCGATTAGATACAATACTGCTACTGCTACCATAAGGCGGCTGCTGCTGTTGTTGTTGCTTGCTGAGCTTGTGGTCTTTAAAATTAGAATCATTAAAAGCTGTTGTCAAATAAAAACAAAAAATTTTAAACTATTACCGGGAACATCTCCAGGTGAATAGCCAATTTTAGAGGGATGATGTGTAGACGACGAGGATGATGTTGATGAAGAAGTGTGGTGAGAACGGTGTTGACTGGATGGATGAAGGTCAGGTTTGCGCACTAGTTGGAGTTGAGGCGGTGGCGGAAACATAGACTGTGCTATATTACCACTCTGTTGTTGTTGTTGTTGATCATTTTGGGACTGACTACCATTGTTATTGAGCGGTGCAGTTTCAGCCGGATGATACATTTTCATATTCATCATATCCGATACCTTCCAGTCTTGATCTGCCTTTTTATCCTTAACTTGACCCTGACGATTACCGGCTCCTTGAGCCAATGCTTTGATTGAATTCAATTTCGACTTAAGGCGCGCCGGGCTCTTTTCGTAAATGGCAATAAATTCATCGGTTAGCTTTTTTAGTAAATCCATCGTCACCGTCTCATCCACATAAAGGAACCATTGTTTTCCCTCTGTCGATTGTGGAATCTAATGGAGGAAATGGAACAAAAATTTTACTGCTATGGTAACAAAAAAAAAACGAAAAGGAATATAAAAACAAAAGATGTTGTTACCTCCCAACGAGACCATTTACAAGCCAAATAAATGCAGAAGCAAGCTACAACCGTGGGTTTATATTGCAGGCACATCGACGTCAAATGTAAACTGTTAGAGGCCAGAAAATAGGAAGTTTGAGCCAAATCCTTGCATGCTAAGAATAATAAAAAAATAATAAAAAACATTACATTTTAGTTTATGTTAAATATGTTCCCAATTGAAAAATCTGCAATCTTATTGATTTGTTGAATGATACATTTTTATGATCATATACATATCTTTTGCAATCATTGCAACTAGAAAATAGGAAATGCTGCGTTATTTTTCAAGATTTATTCTTAAAAGATTCTCGTAATTTCTTAAAATAAAAGACGTATTAGAAGAGTTATTAAATAAATATTTTAAATAAATTGGTTTGACAGGTCTTGAATTAACTTGAATTAATAAAAAGCCGCCACTAGTGTATGAACCAGTATTCCAGTTTCCAATATCTTGACTCTAAAACATATTGTGAATGAGCGTCTTTGGCAGCTTCTGTCAACAACAATACTAAAAATTGCCTTGAATATGTAGAATTTTGTACCAGATATTCATGGCATGAAGCTTATGCTCTGTATTTGGTAAAACTCGCGCGACTACTACGAGCTTATCAAAGAGAATTAAACGATCACAGGGGAATGCTATCGGACGCAACTCATGCGTTTGAGCCGTGCACTGAAGCAAAAGAGACCGGAATACAAAGAAAGGTACGACAAAGTGGTTTTGCAGCATCACAACACTCGAAAACTCTGAAATAGTAAGTCCTTCCGCACCCGCTGTATTTTGCAGACATCGCTCCGGTCGATGACACATGACCTGTCCCATCAGAAGTTCACTTGATAAAAACAATGCAAAAAATGAGTCGGTGATTGGGTTGTCTCAAAAGACAAGTCGTTCTTCCGAGCAGGTATCCGAAAATTGTCAGAAGAATGGGGAAAAGTTGTGGACAGCTATGGACAATACTTTGAATAACAAATTTGTAACTATTTTCCTCTAATATATCCGTAAATTTCGAAAAAATGCTCATTATTAAAAAAACTAAGCGTTTTATAAAAAATCTATTTTTAATAAATAACAATTATGCATCATTTTATTATGCGGCCTTATGCACCTTGCAGGAGCTTCATTATACAAATATGTGTTTTTAAAAATTGTTATTTTCAACACTTTTTATTGCCATAAATCATATGACTTTTATGAAATGTCTGATGAAAATATATAATGCTTTTTATAAAAAATATGATGATGAATGACAATGTCTTTGAACGCATTATATAACATTTAAATCTATTCTTGATTCGCGATTGACTTCAAAGATTCTTTAAACATTTACAATTGAAAATCTTAAGATTCTAGAGGGCTTTTCTTTTTGAAGAATTCTTTTCTTCAGATTTCAATCAAAATTGGTTACCAGACAGAAAAAATTGTAACAAACATAGCGGCTCAATCACATGTTTTTAGGGTAAAAATGGTTTTCAAAGTTGTTTAAATTTTTTTAATTCAATTTTTTTGTTTTAGTTTTAATATTCCATTGAAAATACCTCTCAGGGGTAATTTTTGAGCCTACATTTTACCCGTTAAACGTCAGATTGGGCCGCTAAAAAAATACCCATACTTATACATTTGTTCTCCTATCATCCAAATTTTATCGCAATCGGAGGGAACTCATCATCGGTGCTTCCCTATTAGTTTTTATTTTATTTACCGAATCTCAGATTGAGAGTTCTTACTAAATGTAAGACAATAATGTCTGGATAAAATACTTAAAGGGTAAAAACACACATTAAATTAAATAAATAAAATATATGCTTTTGAGGTAACATATATCAGATTTTGGTTTTTAATAATGTAGTGTGAACTTAAGTCTTAAACATTGCTATGACAATTTTAGAAAAAGGTACCAAGTCTTCCTTAATAAATATATTTATTCGACTCTTAACTCTTATCATATTTGTATCTTCTTTTGCTTAACGCTTCTCGGGTTCCTGATATTTTTAAATTAAAAAAAAGTGCTAAACTAGCACGTATAAATTTTTGGATGCTAACTCATAAAAAAGTGTACTCGATCTATTGAATCTTATTGGTAGTACAAGCATATTAAAAACATTCGGGAATGTTCTGGAATTATTGCGAATTCAAATCCGCGCGAAATTTAAATTTATGGCACTTATTTCATTGTATTCCAAATTTTTATTTCATTCGATTTCAACTTTACTACATTTAATGACCACTATACCATCATAATTCACTTAATTTCTTAATGAAACTAAAAAAAATTGAGAAAAAAATTACGATATTTTAGTTTTCACCTAAAACTGAAATCCAGAACATGCCCGATTATCTCAATAAGAGGAAACTATCGATCCAATGTACATTTTATCAAAGAAAAACGTTTGTTTTTAATCTATATAATTCAGGACTTAACAAACTGGTACGGTTCTATTGCGTAAGAGTTCAAGGAGTGTCCCGTTAGTGCCAGTTTTGCTACTTATTTTTGTTCTCAAATACTCGTAGTAACTTTCAAACTAGCTTTTAAGTGGGAGTTTTAACTTTAAATTTAATAACTATTAATTTTTTCTCGAATTTTATAGGTTAAAAAACAAAGTAAAGTTTGGCTAATTCGCGAAATTCGTAGCCTAACTTAAAATTAAGTCTTTACATTTGTAATTAAATTCTTAAAAACTACGACACCTCATTTATCTAGCATTTACATTTTTTTCATTTATTGACATAACTTCACATTGTGCTAACTTCTTAACCATTTTAGATATCGGGAAACCCTTTGGTGGGTAAATAAATGACGAATAAGAAAAATACAATAAAAAAAAATCAGATTCATTTGAAAATATTTCAACAAAATTTTATTAAACCTTTAAACTCTACGAGTAAATGGGATACTTCTGAAGACTGTGCGGGGATGTTGAGGAGCTAGAGACGGTAGAGCATGCAGGGTCTCAGGGAAAAATGGCTAGGGGATAGGTTTCACGACGTACTGGGGTGTATCGCTGGATGTTACCCAGCCGATCTACTAGGGTTTGTCAGGGAAATAGGACGGCTGTTTCTGATGAGGATGTAGGGAGAGTCTTGTCCTAAGTAGTATCTTTATTTCTTCGGACCTCTCAACTTTTTTCTTCTTTACTTCTCTTTCTCTCTCTTTCTTCTTCCTCTATACTGAAGGGATTCACAATGGATAGCGTTGGTCTCCCTTCTTAACCTAACCTAGAAAACTCTACTATCTCTATTTCTAAGCCTCTTCGATGCAAAAATTGTTAAGTTAAAAGTTTTAACTTTCGTCTGCGAAGACTTCATAGATTAAAATTAATGAAAATTGGCAATAGATCTACTCAACCAGATCTACACTATTTCACTTGAAATGTGTAAAATCTTTGTTACACAGTGCTATTCATAAAGAATGCAATTATGACTAAGTAATGATGCATATAATGATTACCCCTAACAAAATCTAAATTTCACTGACTACCAATTCGTTAAAATATAACATATATAAATTATTTTAAAAAATGGACCTTCAAAACTCGGTCCGGAATTTATTACTCAGCTAATTTTAGAGTTTTTTTTTAATTCGTTTAAAACTGTAAGCTGTACCCAAATTTGACAAAAAAAAAACGTAAAATTTTCTCCATTGTCCCCAGTGGTCTGGGCAGAGACCCACCTACAGTATATAACAATCGACGATCAATCACTTTCTGAGTCGATTTAAACCTTGTAATTATACTACAGGCTTCATTGCAGATAATAAACAATCGTTGAAATTTTTATATGAAATCTTTATTTACACAAATACACACAACAAAATTAATTTACTACATTTCAACACTGTCACGCAATAATTTAAACAAACCGGCAATTTTATTTTGCCGAGTTGTTGCCGTATTATTATTAGTATTATTTCAGTTTATTAACCCTACAAGAAATTGATGACTGAAACTAACACATAAACAAAATAAAATATCTGTCATTTCACTCTTGCATATATGCAAGAGTGAAACAACTAATATAAATTGCATTTTTTGTTGTTAAAAAAAATAAAGTTTCGGTCAAGTTTTTCATATTTTCTTTAAGAACTTGATAGAAACTTTGTTCTACGCATTGACGGGTATTTCCGTCAACACTACCAGTCAAATGACCGGTCATATAACCGGTCGTATTCTTGTAGGGAAGTCAATGGAATATATAAAATTTCCTTACAGACTAGATACAACATGTATTATAGTTAAAAAAAAATTACAAATTCAAAAAGTAACAATTTAAAGGTTTCTTTCGAAGTGCAAAATTCAATGACATGGTTTTGATTTTTATTGAAAGCAATTTCATTAATAGAATTTATATCATTACACGCTCGATTTAAAATACTATTTTGGGCATAGTTAGTGCGATGAAAAGGAATGTTAAAAATATAATGCTTATAGCGAAGTATTCTACGTGGCACATAAAACGATATCAGCGTTAACAGCTTAGGACAGTCAATTCTTCCAGTAACTATATCATATATAAGTAATGCAGATTGAAATCTACGTCGATTTTCTAACGTTTCTAAATCTAAAAATAAACTCTTTGACCTATAAGAAGGTAAAGGGTTATCAAACGTAAACGATGAATGTGCATATTTAAGAAATATGCGTTGCACTCTTTCAATACGAGAGATATGAATTCCACAATATGGACTCCATACTACAGATGCATACTCCAATTTCGATCTAACATATGAAGTGTATATCAATCTTAACGTATTGGGGTCAGAAAAATCTGAACAACTTCTCCTAATGAACGCAAGCATTGCATAAGCTTTCGGAATTATGTAATTAATATGTGAAATAAATGACAGGATGGAATCAAAAACAACACCTAAATCAGTAATTGTGTCAGTTTTCTCCAAAATAAAATTCACCAACCTAAAAACTGATCGAATTGGATTTCGAAATCGGGAGTAAGAAACGTGAAAGCATTTCGATAAATTTATTAACGATCTATTTTAGAATGCGCACTTATCTCTGGCTGTCATATGGAGGGTGTCTGTTTCCGCGGGTAAAAGCTTCGATAACCTGTTTATAATAAGATCTGTCTACCTCCTTAAAATAGTCATCAACCGCAAATCTTTTACCACCAAACAACTTTTTCAAGTTTGGTAATAGAAAATAATCCTAGGAAGCTAAATATGGAAAATAAGGTAATGAAGCAATTAGTACTTTAATTCATAGATTTTGGCCAATTTTTTTCCATGCTAACAAATTTACTGAGATCATGTATTTTTGATGGCTCCAAGAAAAATACTCAGCAACTTGGCGCCTTGAAACTTAAAACATATGTTTTATAAGGTTGTCACTTTTCACCAAAGTATTTTTTTTTTTCAAACTCCTGCCGCCATCTATACGGCAGGTCGGCTAAATTTTCACCCCGCTTATACAAAAGGCTCCGGGCCCTTCCCGAAATTTGGACTGCTTCTTCAAATTCTGCCCATAACATACAGGAAATTAAAAAAAAAGTGTTCCCTAACTCAGTTGTGAGTTTTAGTTTTTTTTTAACCCTAGGAGGGAGGTATAACCAGGTCTGTGCAGACTTTTTGCATATAAATGTGTCTATAACTTTTTTGTTTTTCATGTTAGAGACAAATCCTTCCATGACTTCCTGGAGCAACTATCTCCGAACACAATGAGCAAATTAGAGCTATTGTGGATCCTGGTTCGGGTTAATAAGGGTTTACCTACATGTAATTTGTATGGAATGAATGGGGGCAGGTGATTTTTGGCCCGATTAGGGCGGGAGTGGTCGCAAATGAAAGAGCTTATTACGACGATTATTCCGTCCATAGGACCCAAGGACGTACCTCCCATAGGGGACCCGAAAACCAATTTCCGAGATTAAGCGCAGTTTAAGGTCTTTCTTAGGAAACGTGGTGTCATTTGTGTTCAGAGACGGGAGTTATAGAGGCCAATCGACAGGTATACCGGAGCCGAAACTTTCGCTAGAACATCTCAAGGAGATACCTCAAGGGAGTACCCTCAAAAAACGTAATGAAAGGTATTGGTAAATGGATCTTTTTTTGGGAGTGGGGGCAAATGAAAGGGCTAATTACGACGATTATCCATAAGACCCAAAGACGTACCTCCTATAGGGGAACCGGGAAATCGATTTCCGAGATTACGCGCAGTCAAAGGCCTTTCTTAGGAAATGTGGGGTCATTTGCGGTCCGAGCCGGGAGTTATAGGGATCAATCGACAGGCCTACCGGAGCCGAAACTTTCCCTAATACAACCCAAGTGGATACCCCCAGGGGGTACCCCCAACACAAAATCCCGCAATGGAAACCCTATCTACAGGGCGACGATGTCTGCTAACCGATATAAAGTTATTCTAAAGTATATTAGATTTGATAACGGTAGGACGAGTTCATGGCGTTATTCGGTGTAGAGGTAAGCACTTCATTTATTCAAATTCTAAATCAATTTTTCAACTTTGTTTTTTTGCAGGTAACTGCAGGCCCGCCCGTTGAAGGCCAACCAGCCCATGCCGCATCCTCTGCCAGAAGACCATCGTGCTCGCTGTGTTTTAAGTTGGACAAAAAACAGCGAAAAACACACCTTCATTGCATGCATTGCAAAAAGCCGGTATGCCAGGTACTCCTGCATTGAATGCCGTGTATAAAATTTATTTGCACACATATTATTAATAAAATACCGTTAACTAAGATGTATTGAAATGCGTTTTTATTGTTCATTTTGTGGTTTTCTTAGCAAAAAATTCATTTATACACACTTTTAGGACACCTGACTATGCATATCCATACAAGTCCCATGTAGGTCTGCACAGACCTGGTTGTACCATTTAGCGACAAAAAACCCTCATACTTGCAGGGTTAAAGCAACCCGAAAAATTCAAATTATTATATAAAATAATGGGTGATTAAAAATATCCGTATTGTTTATTGTTCAGCAGTACTATTACATCCATTACCCGCTTATAAAGGGTTGTTAAATGTTAAGGGACGATGTTGATTTTAAATAAAACACAAATTATTTAGGAAATGATTGTCATTTCTTTTTATTATGATAATATGGTATGGTTCAATTATGTATGGAACAAAATAACGGCCATATGGCCGCCGCGACCTCGGCGGCACACCTCCATCCGATGGTCCAAATTTTCGATGACGCTGAGGCATAATTGAGGTTCTATGCCGTTAATGTGCCGAATTATCTCATCCTTTAGCTTTTGAATTTTTGCTGGCTTATCGACGTACACCTTTTCTTTCAAATAACCCGAAAGAAAGAAGTCCAGCGGTGTCAAATCACATGAACTTGGCGGCCAATTGACATCGCCACCACGTGAGATAACACGGTCATTGAATTTGTCGCGCAAAAGAGCCATTGTTTCGTTAGCTGTGAGGCAAGTGGCACCGTTCTGTTGAAACCGCATATCCAGGGTCATATCCTTAATTCCTGGCCACAATAAGTTCGTTATCATCTCGCGATAGCGAACACCATTAACAGTAAATGCTTTGCCGACCTCATGACACAGTATCGCAAACAACAGCAATGTTTTCCGCAAAACGAACTGGGCCAGCATGCATAGGTGTTTTCCCAGACCCGGTTTGCTGAAATTTGCCCACAATTCTCCCGATTGTGGATACATTTGGTCGATTATGCTGACCAAAAAAAATCACGAAGTGCACGAAATGCATTTTGATTTGAACGCCCATTTTCATAATAAGCCTGAATAACTTTAACGCGTTGCTCGATTGTGTATCTTTCCATGGTTCAAATTGAGTTAGTCTGAAATTGAGAAATGTCAAAAGAAATGCAGAAAAAAACTTGACGTTAAGGTGTGGTTCACATTCAACAACTGCCCTTAAAATTTAACCACCCTTTACATACAGTCGTGGTCACACAGTCATTCGAACTCACGTTATTCCTATGAGGAAAAAATATTTTATTTTTGAGCCAAAAAAAAAATAAGTTTTATTCATGTCAAAAATCTTATAAACTAAATTAAACATAAAAACAAAATACTATGACTTAAATGATTTTTTCAAATTTTTTAAATACGCTTTAACTTTTTTGTTGACAAGTAAATAAGTCATTTAAAAAATATTATTTTAATTAAAATTAAAATGATTTTAATTAAAATAAAAATTAAAATGATTTTAATTAAAATTAAAATGATTTTAATTAATGGTAAATTGTATCTTTTAATATTACGTGCGATATACTTTTTGACGTATTAATACGACACATCTCTTTGTCATTGTTTCTACAATTTAACAACACAGATCAGGGATGATCTTATATCACTTTTCTTAAATAACCTCCCACAGGTATTTTACATTTGCAGGATTTCTTGCTGAAACAGCCTGTTTTATGATTCCCCATATGTTATCTATTAGATTCGTATCTGGGCTTTGCGCTGGCCACACAAGAACCTTAATGTGATTCCTTTCCAGCCAAGACTAAACGACTTAAGACTTATGCTTCAGGTCGTTATCTTTTTGAAATATCTATGCTCGTCGCAAATCGTCAGTATAATTACCCTGTAGGATGCCTGGGGTCAAGTGTCTACAAGTCACCACTTTTGTCGACAATTTTGGGTGACATGTTCACAAAACTTTTTACATTGCTTTTTTGCAGCTGCAAAGCTGTGTTTGTTCTTGATTTTTGTATTGTTTTATTTTGTTGAAAATACATGTGCATAGCTGCATGCAAAATTAAAGTTTTTAATAAAAATATGAAGAAAAATGAATTTAAAAGGTAAATATACAAATTTAAACAAAATATATGAGCAAAAGAAATTACAAAAATCTTGTAAAAAAAAAACAATGTATAAAAAAATTAACAAGAGGCAACAATTTTTAGTGAAAATTGCAGCTCTAGAGATTTTGAGGAGCCTGTTGAAGATTTTACGGAGCCTGTGCATGATTTTGTGCAGTCTTTTGAATGTTTGTCTACTCCAAAATTATTTTTTTTTTTACTTTAATGAAATTTATAAAAAAAAAATTTTATTAATAAAAATTTCTAATTTAACAAAATAAATGCTAACAGGTGCATCTTATTTCCTTCCTAGTGTAGAAATCTAGTAAAAAGTTCCAAAAGTGTAGACTAGAATTACTAGAATGTACTAGTGAATCTCTGGTTCCAATGTCAACACCTAGTCAATAGTTGTGTAGATTCGCAATGACACGCACATGTTAAATGTCTGCAGCAGAAAGCGTTGGCTGGGGCATACTTAATCAGTAGTACTGGTGACAAAGTCAATAGTGAATCAGTACAATTTCACTATCGACATTTCCTACAGGGTACTATTTATATTATTTTCTAAGATACCCCTATACAGTTGAGGTAAAGTATCCCCATACCATCACCGACGACCCACCGTGCTTCACTGGATTTTTTTTTTTTGTAAATTTGGGATTTAATAGAGTGCAGACATTGTTTTGCAAACTCTAGACCCTGCTTTATATTTTTCTTCGGCACATTCGGTTTTCATCTCCCTATGCTATCATGTAAAATATTTTCGGCCAAACGCCTTCTTCCAGTTCCTGTTGATTTTTTAACATTGTACTCTAACTCCTTGGTAGACCTTGTCTGCGTAGATATTAAGAAAATGTAATTTTACTTATTCTGGTAATTAACATTTCTGCGGAAGAAAACGCTTTTTTGGATTAAATTTTTCTGGGAAAATAATTAAGAGTCTTATATTTTTTATAATGTCGAATTGCATAGACTATTTGTTCACGCAATAATGAAAATGATTTTAACACTTTAGCAACCGATCAAACATTTTGCAAGCATTCCCCAATAAGTTCCTCACCGCGGGGGTAGTACTTCTATTTTTGCCCATTAGTTAAAAAGATTACTATAATCGACTAGAAGGTGCTGACATTTTGTAATCAATTATTTATTTTTCTAAGCTTATTTACCTAATTAAACTTAAGTTACAAAATTATGTGTCCACATAACACTGATTGCTAGTCTGATCATTTTAACATCCAATCGCTCAATTGTGTTTTGTTGAAAATGAAAACTAACAGGGGTAATATATATTTGAAATGCTTGGAATGAACAAGAAAAAAAATATTAGTACAATGACTTAATTGTGTGATCACGACTGTAACTTCTCAGTTATAGTTATTTCCAATTCAACAAGTGTTTTCGGAACTGTTACATACAGCCTACTATCATTTTAATATCGCCATTTAATCATTTAATGTCGTTTAACGATAAGGATAGATTGTCGTCAAAGAACAAATTGTAGTTTAACGATTTAAAGGCGGCCATACACTTCGTTCTTTTATGGCAGTCTTAACTGTAAGATTAAACAATATTTTGTGGTCACACCACAATCTGTAAAATATTAAAAATGGTATTCTCTTTTTCTCATTGAGTGGCTAAATTGAAAACTCGAAACGCGTTTTCTGCAAAATCGATTTTTTTTTTGAGTTATAACAGTCTTGAAGAATTATAAAATAATTTGAAAATCACAACTGTGTTAGGGAACATTCTTTTCTGAATTTCCTGTACTTGGTGGAGGTTATAATGTTGTCAGCGTGCACGACATTAATTTTGTACTAGTTACAGCGGTCAAAAAAAGTATTCGACAAACTGCTTGTTTTTCATAATCATGAAAAATATGTTAAAAAAAATTCTACAAAATGAAAAATATAAAAATGCAGATTATTAGCTTAAAGTATTATCTCTTTATTTATGAAACAAAAAATACAACAAAAACAATATTCTGGAAAAAAAAATACAAAAACAAAAACATGTAATATTTCAACGCAAAAAAAGTATTCGACAACGTTGCTCTGGTTGTGATTAACGGGAAAAGCACCGTTTCTTTGAAATTTATATTGATGTCTTTCATTATTACTAATATTTTTTAATGTCTTAATTTCATTTATTGAATTAATTGTTAACAAGGGTCGAAAGGGTGCAGAGATTTCTTTAGATGTTAAAGAAATAATAATTACAAATTTTAAAAAGGGAATAACTGAACAAGAAATAGCAGAAATTGTTGGAAGACCTAGAACAACTATTCACTACATCATAAATAAATACAAAAAAACTAAAAGTATTAAAAATGTACAAAGAAAAATCCTAAGATCAACGCTACAGTTTTAACAAAACAGCTAGAACATGATCTTAATATCAATGTTACACCTCAGACCGTGCGTAATGTTATACACAGTAACGATTATCACGCAAGATCAGCTAGGAAAAAGCCGCATATCTCAAAAAAGAACAGAAAAGCTCGAGTTGACTTCGCAAAAGCGCATGTGAATAAGCCTATGGAGTTTTGGATGAAGACTATTTTTGCTGATAAGTCTAAATTCAACCTATTTGGATGTGATGGTAAGGTTCTGGTGTATAGAAAGCCTAATTCCGAGTTGGTGGAGCGAAATATGGTGCCTACTGTAAAGCACGGTGGTGGCGGTGTTATGGTCTGGGGATGTATGGCGGCTTCAGGCGTGGGTAATTTAGTTTTCATTGATGGAATAATGGACCATCAGTACTACATAAACCTACTCAAGGAAAATCTTAAGCCAAGTGCCGAAATTTTGGGTAATTCAAGTGATTTTCATTATTATCAGGATAATGATCCAAAACATATGGCCCTAAATACAAGGTTGTGGATGTTGTATAACTGTCCAAACGTGATTAAACCACCTGCACAGTCCCCAGACTTAAACCCCATCGAACACCTATGGGCCTGCTTAGAGCAAAATATAAGGAAAAGAAATTTCAGGAGCAAAAACCAGCTTAAAGCAATCCTTCTAGAAGAGTGGCATAAAATTGACCAAAAGTACATTTTAGATCTTGTTAAATCAATGCCAAAGCGTTTAAAAGCCGTTATAAAACAAAAAGGAAGAGCAACTAAATATTAATTATTTATTTTTAATCAATATTTTCCCGTTAATTACAACCAGAGCAACGTTGTCGAATACTTTTTTTGCGTTGAAATATTACATGTTTTTGTTTTTGTATTTTTTTTTCCAGAATATTGTTTTTTGTTGTATTTTTTGTTTCATAAATAAAGAGATAATACTTTAAGCTAATAATCTGCATTTTTATATTTTTCATTTTGTAGAATTTTTTAAACATATTTTTCATGATTATGAAAAACAAGCAGTTTGTCGAATACTTTTTTTGACCGCTGTATGTCGATTTTAAACATTTCATCTTGAAGATAAAAAGGAGATATTGCTAATTTATTTAATTTTACTTTAAAATAAAATCTAAATTGACATACATAATCCATTGATCAACACTTTAATAACATTGTTTTGTTTTCGTCGTACCCTTTTTTTTTGCACGTAGTAAATGTTGATTTTTCCACGAATTTCTTTTGTTTGTACAAATTTTATTTAAAATTTTTCCAAAATGACAAAAAAAAAAAACAACAACAAATTTCAAACAATTTTACTTTATCTTTTAGGTGATAAAAATGTGTTATATTTTCATGAATTCTTTTGTTCAAAAATCGCCGAAATTATAAAAGAATAATAATTTGAAAACTCTAAATTTTTGATTATTTTCATAACTTTTAACATATTTTTAAAATGCAGGTAAGGATGAAGGTAGTAAATATATTGCGTACAATTTGCGTTTTTTTTTTGCTTTTTGCAAACATTTTTAAGATTTTATTGTTGTAATGGAGATAACATGTTTTCTAATGTGCCTTATCTAAATATCGCCTTAACAATTTTTATCCCAGCGCCGACGACACAATTTTAAGAACCGATATATTCGAATCAATAATTGATATAACAGCGCAGTAAAAAGCATATAGTATAAAAGTTGGGTACAAAATTGTCATTTCATGTTGAATTTTTTTAAAAGTTTTAAAAATTACAATGAAAAATCTTATTTATTCACGGAGATTAGAATTTAGAGAACCAAAAAATTTGATTTTAAAATAACATCCCTGCGGGAAAATGACCTATACCGAGACACGTCACGTGACCGATTCATTGTGATAGGGATAGGTCACGGGACCGGTCACTTTAACATGGGCTTGTCCTAAGAGGGGGTCACAGGATTGGTCTAAAAAAACATGTCATGATTTTTAAACCGGTCACGTTGTAGGTACTTTAAGAACCAGTCATCTTTTAACCTATCTCATGATATGTATTTTCGGAACCGGTACAGTTTTCACCTACCACGGGACAGGTCCCAATTCCCAACTGACCCCTTTTTTCTCGCAGGGATTGTTCCATTAAACGTTTCGACTTAAGTTGAAAATTTCATCAAAATCTTATTCATGCACAATTCTTTGGCCATACCAAATTTAGTTACAAAATTAGAATAATTTCAGGAGTCAGGAGAATATGGGTTAATATCTTCTTAAAAGATATTATAAAAATAATTGCAGATATGAAATAACAATGCAGGTAGTAAATGAAAAATTTGGATTTTTATGCACATTTTTTTTTCTTATCTAATTTAAGGAATTTTTTCCAAATGCTTCAGACGAACGAATATACAATTACAATAATACATGTAAGTCACTCATTCGCCTCGCGACAAACGTCTTAAGGAAACATCAAGAAAGTTATTTATACACACGGGTATATAAATACAAGTTGCTAATCTGCTGTAAGGATAACATTGTATCCATAGACCTACATATATAAATAAATAATTCGTATACCAGGAATTATTTAGTCTTGTGTAGAGCGTAGTTTTAAGCAATTTCATATCAGATATGTTTTTGTATTTTCAAAAAAATATTAGACAATTAAGTTTGACATTTATGACTTAAGTTCACACTACATATATTTCGTTGGGAAATTATGACAAAAAATATGCCCACTAAAATAAACGTTTTTTCGAAGTGAAATTACTATTTAGTATATTCGGTTAAAATGTGCAAAAAAGCATTTGTTGTAGGAGAAGCAGGCAGAATGCCTGCAACAAACAAAAAGCGTTGTTTTCACCTGATTGCATAATCTTTGCATCTAAAGGTTTAAACGTACAGTGGTTTACCCAAGAGATTTTTTTTTTTTTTTTGACAAGCTCATCATTTCATAGGATTTTTAATTTGATTTTCTTTAGTTACAATGCCAAGCTATACTTTACGGCAACACTGCTTTGTCAAATACTGCGATGACATTTTGAAATGTTTATGAACGCTAATAATGCTTTTCGTTTCTTTCACATTTTTCACTACATAAATACATAAAATCATATTAGATCATTGAAGAAAAACCTAAATGAAGTTTATTTGTATAAAAATGATGTTAAACATGTTAGCTTACGATAATGTGTGTCCGTCATTTCAATCGCCAAAAATCGCAAAGAATCTCTTGTAAAACCACTGCACAAATTTATCAACTGTTGGGCATTCAAAAGGGTTACAGCATTGCCCAGAAAAAAGGCAATGACACTTATGAACTCTATGCAATGCAATGTTGCTTTGCATACTGCGTTTATGAATTCGGCCACAATTTTCGTTTTCAATTAAACTATTGCTTTACAGTTATTCTAACTGTAATCTGAAAAAAAAACAGGTTTTGTAAAAATTTTCGCTTAAAACGTTATTCGCGGCTCCGCTTCATTTATATTAGCAAATTAAGAAAATTTATGGTTTTTTGAAACATTTTATCGATTCTAGCGGTTTCAAGTATAACATTTTAGATATTTACTAGATTAATATCTATAATGTTTTTAATTTTTTCAAAAATTTGTATTGGGCTCTACACCAGGAGCTTTGTGTTAATATATATTAATTTATAATATTTTTGTTATTTCATTTACATTGTATTTCAGTAACCAATAAATTGAATAGAAAAGCCATTATTATACCGCTGTGAGAAATTAAATTTTTGGTATTTTTGTTTGAATATCTTTCACATGCAGTGACGAATTAAAGTATTGGCACAGTAAGCACTTTCAAATTGTGTTAACGGTATTATAAAAGCATGTTTTAATAAACAAATAATTTTACTAGATATATTGATAAGATTACCACAATATTCACTTTGTTTCATTTCAATTTTTTTATATTATTAATTTAAAAAAAAAATATAGAAAAAATACCCAATTTCGTTAAAAAGTTACTTGCAACAATTAATATTTAGTTGTTAATCCTTTTTGTTTTATAACTGCCTCTAGTCGCTTTGGCATAGAATTCATCTTCGTGACCTCTGTGCCAATATTTTGCCATCCTACTACCAGTGGCCTGCTTCAGCTCATTCTTTTTCGTTATTGCCGGTTTTCCAACTCGCCTATCCAACTCTTTCCATTAATGCTCTATTAGATTGAGATCTGGCGATTGTGGTAGAACATGCGAAACGTTGCATGCAAGCCACATACCCCCAACAGCTCGCCCAATCCTGCAGCGAACATACATCCCTACACACTCCTTTTTCTAGAAATGTATTGAACTTTCTCCACACCGTTTGGCAGCCATCAGAACTAAAAATATTGAACTTGCTTTTATCCGAGCATAGCACTTGGTCCCAGAAATTATTTAGCTAACGTAAATAATACTTGGTATATGCTAAGCGCTTCTTTTGGTTCACTAATAAAATAAGAGGTTTATGTCTAGCAACAAGACAATTGCGGTTCGCCTCATGCGGTACTCTCCGAACCCTAATGCCATGAACATATTTTCCAAACTCTTGTTTAATCTCATCAAAGAGATGTGTTGAGTATATTTTAGAACTCACTTTGACTTTTTTCGTTATCTGGCTGCATTCACGGCTGCTTAAAGACAGGGCGGCCTGTATGTTTAGCACTTTCAAATGTTAAGGCTCCCTTGGAACGTGAATAGTGTGGCGATTTATATACATCATTTCTCCAATCTCAGCATAAGATTTGCCTCAATTGTGCCAATATAGAATAATTTTGGGCTGCGATTTTGTGGTTTCCTTCAGTTTGTTACCCATTTTTGATAAAAGCAATCATTTTTTTTTTTTTGAAATTGAAAGTCATACCGACATTTACATTTTGTTATGTGAAAACTGTGTAATTTACGAATCATAGAATTATTGGTGATTTTTCAGAAAAAAATTTAATTGAATTTAATTGCTCATTTATGGAGCTTTTGAGAGAAATAGAAAATTTACAGTTATTGCGTTAACTATATTTTCAGTAATTTCGTTGGAGTTTTTCAGGGTAAAATGTATTTAAAGCATTTTTCTTGCGATATTTTATGGCTAACGGTATTTTAAAATATTTCGCTAGTGGTTTTTTGAGGTTATTATTTAAATCAATAATTGCATTTTACAAAAAAAAAACATAACTATAAAAAGTAATATTCATTGTATTTATAAATTTACCTTTAACCAAATGACATGTTTTCACAACGTGAGTGTGGGGATGATCAATGGCAACATCAAAGCCCAAAGTTTGCAATAAAACATTTTCGTTGAATACTAAATCTTGGGCTTGTTCAAGATAATATGCATCCGTGGTAGAGGTAGTCGGCTGTTTGAGGCAACTATTTGCCGTCTTAATAACATGCTCCAACTTGCGTGGTTGTTCTTCAACTTTGGCAGCCAAGAAGAGACTGGCCGCAGCTATGCCGTTACGATGAAAATGTGTAAAAGAATGAAATGCATAGAATCGATGCATGTACACAATGGCAGTGTTAATGCACAATTGAGAACTGCAATAAAAAGCATCAATCTTTATATAATCTTAAATCAAGAATGTCAAATCTGCGGTAAAACTTACACTTGAAGTCTTTGACCCATTTCTTGTATAAGATATGCAGTCATTTGCCGATATGAGAGTTCTTGATCCGGGGAAATACCAGCTTTGCGGCTAGGTGAATTGGCCAGATCATCTCCAGAAAAATACCACATAGAATCTTTGTCTTTATCACCACCATTAATGCGGGACGGGGAAGGACTTGGCATACCACTCATGATGCTGGTATGTATAAAATGAAAAGCTTTTGGACTTAGACAAGGCAGGGAGTGACGAGAGATACAACCGATAAGGGATGTAAGTAGGAGTAGAAATATGATCAATAGTTGCAAATTTTCACCAGCATTTAATACAAAACATCACTTTTGTCCAACAATATTTTCAAGAATCTTACAGTTTCTTTTCAATATTTTTGCTTTGCATATACATATTTATAAAAAAAAAAAAAAAAATACAGACAGGTATGCTGGCGGCCGTCTACTATTACGACTTGTTATTTGGTTTACACTGTGGCTAACTAACGGCGCTATTTGTTTTTCTGCTGTTGCTGCTGCTGCTACTGCTACTACGAACTTTTTCCGTCTACGCCACTTAACTCTACACTACTTTGTATCCAAAGTCAGCCAGATATTGGTTTTATTGTTTTCTTTGTCAACAAAGAAATGACAATGACAAATTAATTTTACCAATTTGACGGAATTTTTCGACACAATAAATTAGTTAGTGTACAATATTTTTCTATATAGAAAGACGCTCACGTTTTTCCCCACGATAATTAGGAAGGAAAAAGTTCCACAAATTTTTCACTTTGCCATGAAGCCACGAGTATTTCGAAACATACACATATACACGCTCGCACACACTTTACAGTACAAAATGTCTTCAAATGGAAATGATTTTTTTTCTATTAGTTTAAGAAATCTGCACACATTTATCGCCTGAAAAACTCCACAAATTATGCAATAGGAGATCTCAAATGAGCACGTAACAACTGTTTAAAGTATAAAAAAACATTTATTTTTGTTTTTCGTGCAAAATAAATGCACTAATATTGATATTTTTCAAGGAAAAAAAATTATAGAAATGAACACTCCACAGAAAAAAAATGTATTCACGCACGGGAAAGACCGAACGACAAAGCACTGAAAAACAGGGTAGCATAAAAGCGTATCATATGCACAGTTGTATTAACGACAACAGTGTTGTATGTTTTCTCTTATTAGCGATGTCATTTTTAGAAATACAAAATTGCTTTGTGTATACGGTAAGCTATCAACGTTGGCTGCTGTCATTATAACATACAAAGATAAAAATAATTCTTTTAATAAATCAGCGAGTTGATTCAATATCAATCAATCTTTTTTTGATTCAATTGAAAATTGACTTGCAAATCTCGCTTAGTTTTTTAGATATTCGCCTACTTGTAAAATGGTAATTTTTTAAAATGACCGGTATCTCGAAAACTAAACGAATAGTGCAAAAGAAGAGTATTAATATATTGCGATAATAAAAATAGGCCAGGACATTGTTTCTGTATTTCTCTCATCGATATAGTTTTCGCAAAATATATGTCACAGGCAATTAAAAATATATATCAAACTAAATAGGATAATAATGCGCTTTATTCATGTTATTTCTCTATTTAATAAGAAATTTAACAATATTAAATGTGTCCACAATTTTAGAAGTTAAAAGCTCTAACTAATTTCCAGTAAAAATGCAAACAAACTATCATATATTAATTCACTTTGTATAAAGTAGGGTGACCATAAATTTATTGATGCGAAAACTTCTCGCATCAGATACAGAAACTGGTCCGGAAGACATCTCGAGGTATCTATTTTTATAAAACAGGGTGACACATTTTTATACAAACGAAATGGAACGGGAAACGAAAGTTGCTTTTATCGGAGTTTGTTCATTTATATTATTATATAAATTGAAAAAAATTGCCACCCTGTGGCTGTTCCATTCGCCATAACAAATTTTTAAAGGGGAAACCATCTTGGTTCATATCGAATCTTGCTGCGTACCACGAAAAATTTACTATCATCTCAACAACATAACAAATTATCTGAACTAGCTGTCAAAACAAAAAAAAAAAAAAAAAACAAAAATTAATGTGTGCAAACAAAAAAATAAAAACATTTAAGAAATAAAAGGTATATATTTACATATATACATGTATATACATATATACATGTATTTAAATAAAAAAAAGAAATAGTGAAAAGTATAAAAATATATACTTCAAATTGAAACATGAACAATCGTTTCAACATCTTGGTTCGCAATCGTGATTACCGTATGAAGATGCCTATATCTGCCTATCTATATTAGAGATACAAATTTTAGCAATAAGTAAAATTCGTCGGCAGAATAACGTCACTAGAGTATTCAAAAACCGAAAACCGGTCAACCGGTTTCTTTATTTTTAAAAACCGAACGGTTTCGAATATTTTGTAAATTCGAAGAAAACCGAAAACCGGTCTTTTTTGTTCGGTTAACCGGTTTTTTTAATTACATCACCAACTGGTCTCTTTTATTTTGTCCGAACACTTATATACTCGTTTGTTTGGTTATGAAGATTTAGATGTAAGTCTGATAGATTCCGATGAGAACTTAACTTTGGATATTCCAAATTCAAATAGTTTAATTTCTGATCTAAATAACACAATAAACAGTATTTATAATCCTAAAAAAGAGACATTGTATGATGATTTCATATATCTTGATAAATGCGACAAAATAACTGAAAAGTTGGAAAATTAATATAAATGTCTTTTGACTATTTGTCCAACATCTAGTATTAGTGAAAGAGTATTTTCCACTTCTAACTTTATAAAAAGCAAACAAAGAAATCGTCTTAAAACAAAACATTTAAATTGCATATTATTTCTAAAATATTATTTTAGAACTGAAAAATAGATTTTCTTTTTACATATTTAAAATGTAATATTAAAAAAACTTATTTAATACCAATCGTTTTAAACGTTCAATTTACAAACTTAATGAATTTTTGAGATATTATATTAAAAAATATTAAAACCAATAAATAAAATCTTGAAATGAAATACAATAAAAAAATTAAATTTAAATGAATGTATATATATATATATATATATATATATATATATATATATATATATATATTTATTTATATTACTTTACATATTAAAATTCTTTTTTTTTGTTTGTTATAAAAACAATTAACAAATTATATAAGCTTTTTATTAAAGTTAAAAAAAAAACCGGTTGACCGGTTTTTTCTGCAAAAACCGAAACCGGTTTTTTCAAAATTCGATTTTTCGAAGAAAACCGAAACCGGTTTTTTCAAAAGGCCGGTTTTTTGAATACTCTAAACGTCACAAAATTGCTGAGCTGAAGACCTAAAAGAGCTGAAGACCTAAAAGAGCTGAAGATTACGAACTAGATCACTAGTTGTAATTAAACAGTAGTCCAATTGAACTAGTTCGTTCACGAACGGCACAACTCTAGTTCTAAAAACAAACTATTTTTTGGGTGTACTAATAACTGTAAAATTTTATCGGTTCACTTGGCAACGAATTTTGTGAGATTTCCAACCAAATATTTTTATTGGCGTTTATTTGTTGTTTTTAAAAAGTCTGCATCACTGCTGAGAAAGTAAAGATAAAACAAAATGCAAAAATTATTATAAAAAAAGAGGAGAAGAAATACCAATCAGTAAAACACCGAAGTTGGATTTTTCTCGATATAATTAAAAAAAAAAATAATATTTATTTTTTAAAAGTTAATGCAAAAATATGTCCAGCCAACTACCACGACAATGTGGACGTGGTGGAGTAGCCAATTGTGGTGGCAATAGTGTAGCGGATAAAGATTTACGCGAACAATTACAGCAGGAAATTGAAAATAAATTGAAATCATGTTCCAATCCCACATATGAATGCACTATACCACGCATTGATGGTTATGATTATTGTATGCGACACATCTTAAGGGATCCTCGTGGGAACTTTCGACAATGTTCATTTTCTTACTTCAATGGGAAGAAATGTCCAAATGCTTTGCCAAAACATGATTTAAAAAAAGATCCAAATATGACGACATTATGTTTTGAACACAATCGTCAAGTTCAGTTGCAAAAAACACACTCTACCGTAGGTAAACTCAAGCAAGTCGATACAAATGAGGCCCTATTGAATAGTCTATCACATCATATTAATGTTGAAGAGTCACCAGAAAAAAGGTCGGCCAATTCAGAACAAGATGAAGAAATTGATGTGGTATCACCACATGTGACACCATTTGGTAAGTGGATTAACTGAACAAATTTGTAATAATTTTTGAAAACAAAAACTTTCATTTTAGTTACCAATGATCAGATTCATGATCTTAATCACATTTATTCCACTATGCGTAAGAAAAGACGTATTTTAGATTATGCTTCTGATAGTTCTACTGACGAAGAGGTCATATGTATGAACAACACTTCACGTGGTCATGAATGTAACGAATCTGATAATGAAAGTGTTGACTCTCAAGATGATGATCTTCTTAAACATGCTACCATTTATACACGCCAAGAAGCCATACGTCTATCAGAGGCTAAACTTACAAAACTACAGGGACTGTATATTGATCAAATCAATCGTTTGCATCATATTCTACGTGAAAAACGACGTCGTTATTTACATGCCATACGTCGAGAACGGGAACATTTATGCAGTATTCATGAACAGTTAAAGGAGACACCACGAGAACGTGTTCTCTATGAGCAGTTAAAATCTTTGAATTCTTACCACAGAAGACATGGCATCGAAGCGGTGTTGTATAAAAAGTTCAAAGAGAAACGTGTTCGTGCTGGCGATTCTGCTGCTGGTTCGAAAAGTTCCGGCTTTACTAAATGTATTTTTACTGAAGGTGGTGTTAAGTGTAGTGATCGCTCACTGCCATGTACCAAATTTTGTCGTAAACATATTTTAGAAGATAAAAAGCAGATACTTTTTAAAGCTTGTGAAAAGGAAAAGTCTGGTGTGGTGTGCCAAGAACCTGTACCATATATTTTAGATGATTCTACTTGTGTTTTACATTTAACAATGCCACAACAAAAACAATATGTACAAAGGGTAAGTATTTTTAAAAAATTAGGTGTTTATATTTATGTTTCCAAAATAACCTTTAAGGTAACGGAATGAATTCCAGTATTGTATCGGAAATGGAATAAAATCAATTAAAATACAATGAAACTATAAAACAATTTCAGTAATTATATTTTAATTTAATTTGATTCCGTGAGAAATAGTAGTGGTAGACAATTTTCTAATCCATTTTCAAAAGAAATTTCCATTATTCTATTCTATAAGTCATCATCATTGGCTAAAATTCAATAAAAGGTTCTGTCTGTTTTTTATATAATAGTCTCGGAAAGTCTCGGAGATGTTCAACTGCGAAATTTTATTTCGGACAACCTTTTTATACCCTCCACCATATATGGTGAGGGTATATATCAGTTTGTCATTCCGTTTGTAACATGTCGAAATATAGGTTTAAGACCCTATAAAGTATATATATTCGTGATCCTTATGCAATTTTAAGTCGATTTTGCGATGTCCGTCTGTCTGTCTGTTGAAATGGCGATCACGATGCGAAGACGCAAGCGGGGGTGCCTATTTTTACCCAGATTATTTAACATCCTCCCGAGCAGTTTGGTATTTAAAATGAGCAAAATCGGTTCAGCGGTTCAAAAGATATGAGTGAAAATGTGAAGGTACCTCTAAATTTTCCATACAAATTTGTACAATTTTTCTGTATCTATTTTTTTTTCTGTTAAGTAAGTAAAAATGTTATTAAGTCTTCTTATTGTTTGATTACATTTATTGTCTTACATAATATGAGAATAATAACATTCTTAGAGCTATATGTGTGTTACTCTGATAACTAAGTTAACGTAAAAATCAACAATGTTAAAGTCGCTAACAGAGCAGACCTCTGTAAATAACATTGCTAAAACTAAATAAATAACATTACTAAAACTAAATAACAAAAGTTCGTTACATAAATTGACAAAACATATTCATATTACAGTTCATGCAAAATTTAGTATATACGTATATCATCTTCATCCCCTTTGGTGGAGGGTATTCAAAGATTCGGCACAGCCGAATTTAACCCTTTTTTACTTGTTTCATTTGATGAGTTTATATTATTTTGTCTTTTAAAAGTTTTGTTTTTAAGGGAGGATAATTTATTTAATAAATAAGTGCAACGTTAACTACAAATATTTCCATATAAATTGAAGGATTAAAAATGTGGTTAGCAATAAACTTTGGTTATTTTGAGATAATTTCTAAATTTTGTTCACTGGTATTCTTTTTTCGGCACTAACATTTTTTCCCCCCTATTATCTTACAATGCATAAAGCAATTTGGAAAAAATTAAAAATTCCTTCTAAATACCACATTTTTTTATTTTATAGAAATATGAATCTGAAACCGAAGATGATGATGTTAATGTGAAAAAGGAAATTTTGGATAAATCATCATTGGATATAAAATCATCATCCAACGTAACTAATGAATTTTCTTCTGATGGCATTCAAACTCTAACTGCAAATTTAAACTCCAATATGATGGCATAAGTAACAACTTAATTTTCAATTTATAAAATAAATGTTTATTATTTGTATTTTATGTTAAAATAAAAAAAAAAATAAAACTTTAAACAAAACATTATAAATATTTAAAATAAAACTGCGATTTGTGTGGCATATCTAAAGGGTGGTTAATTTTAAGGGCCGATGCTGAATGTGAACCACACCTAAATGTCAAGTTTTTTCTGCATTTCATTTAACATTTTTCAATTTCAGACTAACTCAATTTGAACCATGGAAAGATACACAATCGAGCAACGCGTTAAAATTATTCAGGCTTATTATGAAAATGGGCGTTCAAATCAAAATGCACTTTATGATTTTTTTGGTCAGCATAATCGACCAAATGTGTCCACAATCGGGATAATTGTGCACATATTTCTGCAAATCGGGTCTGTAGGAAATGAGAGAACACCTGTGCATGCTCGCCAAGTTCGTTCTGCGGAAAACATTACTGTTGTTCGCGAAGTGTGACAGAAAATAACCGCGATGTCAATTGGCCGCCAAGATCATGTGATTTGACACCGTTGGACTTCTTTCTTTGGGTTTATTTGAAAGAAAAGGTGTACGTCGATAAGCCAGCAACAATTCAAAAGCTAAAGGATGAGATAATTCGGCACATTAACGGCATATAACCTCAATTATGCCTCATCGAAAATTTGGACCATCGGATGGAGGTGTGCCGCCGATATTTTGTTCCATACATAATTGAACTATACCATATTATCATAATAAAAAGAAATGACAATAATTTTCTGAATAATTTGTGTTTTATTCAAAATCAACATCGCCCTTAAAATTTAACCACCCTTTATTATTGTTTCTACAACGTAAAATGGTTGCGAGTTTTTGCTTAAAGAGCAATGGACATTCAAGTTCCACTTCAGTTTCTGAAACGGGATGTAGTCTCTACTTAAATGGGCAGGGGAAAGGCGATTTGGAAGAATACCGAAATGTGCAGTGTGGAAAATAATTTTTACCGGACCGTCAATGACGGTCCGTTTACGGACCGATATTTGGTTAAAAGTCCGTCAATGACGAACTGTTTACGTACCGATATATCGGATGAAAAACGGAGTTGTACGTTGAAAGTCCGTCTATGACGAACCGTTTACGGATCCGTATTCGTAATGTTTTTTTTAACAAAAAAAAAAAAACGGATTTGTGTAAATACCTTTTTTTTTAATAGTAAATTTTATTGTTTTTCTTTAAATTTATTTACAAAGATATTCAAAATAAAATAAAACTTTTTCAAACTAAATACTACAAATACGAGTACCAAACAAAATAACAAACAAATACCATATTTATCTCCAGCACAATTAGCATTCATCAATCATTGGGGTTGTGGCCCATTAAAAATCATGAAAAAATAAAACAAAATTTTAATTTAGTTTTAATTGGTGGTTTGCATACAATGCAAACTTTTTTACAAAATCTATTATAAACTGTCAGGAAATATTTTTATTTGCAAATCTGCATAAATTTAAAACTTGTTTCAAATTTCATAAATATTTACCTCATGGATATTTAAGTATTCGTTTTATTTATTTATTTTATTTATTATTATACAATTTCATACCAAGCCCTTAGGACAATTATGATAACAAATCCAAAAGTAACGGAAAAAGAAAATGAAAAGCGGTGTTCCGTATTTGACGGTACAGAAACGGATACAACAAAACTGGGTCAAACATTACTGTTTTCGATAATTTCGTTCCGCACTAAAAACAAAAGACATGAACTAAAAATTAATTCAAAATTTCCTTTAAAATACTTTAAAAATTTTCCTGAATTTAAGTAAAATTTTATTAAAACTTGGAAAAATTTTCTTAAAATGCATGGAAATTCCTATGTTTGGGTTGGCTTTTAATATTACATTAAATAAATAAGTGAAATGAAATGAAAAACGAATTAGTTCATACTTTTCTTTCAATTTTTAAGGATTTGAATACTTAAATGTAATAAAACTAAGTTTAGTTCAAAAAAAAAAAAAAAATTTAGAACATAATTTACTCCCATTTAGTTCAAAATATGTGTCTAACTTAAAATGAGAAAGTACTTGAACTTAATTTGTGTTATTTTTTTTTTTCGAAAGTAGTAAAATTAACTAAATTTTAGAAAGTCATTTCTAAATTCAGTTCTCAAGTCTACAATTTTCTAATTTTTAAGAATTGTTTTTTTTTTCCTATGTAATAAGAGCCAATTTATACGATGCAATTGATTGCGTGCAATTTTCTTAATTCCCTTTTCAAAGTTGCATCCAAAGTTATGTCTATTTATACAGTGACTTTAATTGCACGAAAAGTGAATGTGAATGAAGTAACAGAAGAAGAATAAGTGTGATAGAGAGATAATAAAAACATGCACGAAAAACGAAAACCGTGCCTTTTTTGTTACCCCGCTTGCTTCTCTACCCCGTTCGCCAACAACCAAAATTTTCACGCAATAATTGCATGCAACAAAGTCACCGTCTAAATTGGCTCTAAAAATTTATTTGGTTTTAGAAACTGATGAACTATTTCTAAGAAACATTTTCATGCAACTTAGTTCAGATATAATTCAAAAATTTTAATAAAAATTTTTTTTTTTTTAATTATCGCGCATGATTGTAATTTTCGGTTCGTGATCATGCATGAGCGTGATCTTCACAGTCTTAAATATTGATGTAAAAAAAAATCTGAATTTGCGCTTTTTTGAATAATTTTTGACTACAATACAAAATATCTCAAGCATATTTTATACATTATGGCATAATGGCTTTCCTATAATTGATGTTGCGCCTACTATATTTTTTTTCACTTAATAATAAAAAAAGTTAAAATTTGTATATGTCAATTAAAGTTTAAGTTTAAAATAACTTATGACATTTTTGCATTTTGAAATAATAACCAGAAATGTAACTGTGATCATTTAAGAAGACAAGGGACCCCAGTGTTCTTAAGCCATAGATGCCGTGTGCTACTTAGTACGTCTCTTTTTGTAGTTCTCTTAAGATCTGACTTTGTCACAATTTAATACGTTTCAGGTTATCCTGCAGTAAATTTTAATTTGTTTACCTTTTTGCTGGTGAAATTTAATTTATGAGTTTATTATAATTCAATTTAAAGATTAAAATGTTAAAAGCAGTGTCCTCACAAAGCGGAAGTCCTGAGAAAGTGGAAATATACTTACACAATGTTTACACTCATTTAAAATATATAGTAAAATATATTACTTTTGACATATAGAAACAGTTTCATTTAGAAAATTTTTTATCAATTTTAAGAATAATTTTCACTTAAAAGAAATGATGTTAAAAAAATATTTTTTATATTTAGGGAGTTAAGTCATAGTTTTATGTAAAAAAAAATATCTAATGAACTTAAATAAAATAAAGTTTTTCTTAAAACCTAACTAACAGTTAAATTTAAGGTGATATGTGAACTAATTAGGATTAAATTTTACTGTTTTCTAATAAAAACGTTTTCTATAATTTAGAAATTTTTACCAAATATTAAGTAAAATTTATTTCTTAATTTATTAAATGTTGGTAAAAAGTATCTTTGGCGCCGTTTTAATTTCAATTTTTCCTCCGAATAAGTTAATTTTTCTAAAATCTAGTTAATTTTTTTTGAGTGCGTTTACGTACAAGCTTTGACGAAAACGTATTTTCGAACCGTAAGCGTACAGTAGAAGCCGGATTCATGCATCTGTACGTGTCGGAGAGTCCGTAAAAATGTTTCTTGGGAAACCATTATAAATTATTAAATTTTATTAATAAACTTTTAATACAGTGCACAGACTTTCAATCTATGTGATCAATAATATTGAAATTAAATGGGGCACTTAAAGAGTTTTTCTTGAGAATTACCCTGCAAAGCTAAGGATTTCTCCTGTTAGATTTTGAGTTGTGAAGATTTTAAAAATTTTTGTTATAGAAAACTCACAAATTCCAATTAAAATTTTATTCAAATATATTTTACTTTAATACATAGTATTTTTTTTATCGAAAGAGCGCTTTTCCATCGAAGCTATCGTATTCTAATGATTTTGCTTTCATTAAAGATCTGCAAAAGTTTCTAAAATTTAATCACAAGACTGACTGAAAGGATTAATAAAACGACTCGTTAATTTGCCATATAATTATTGCAATATTTTAAATCCGTTTTTTTTAAACCGCAATTATTTTTTTTTAGAAAAATATTCTATTATAAAATAGAATATTTTATTTTAAGATATTTGGAAATATTTACTAATTAAAATACAAATAAATTGTAGAACAAACTTTTCAGGATTGCTAACATATTCCGTTGATTCTAGCGACAAACTTTTTCAAGTGCAATTTGGGCCTGAATTTATTTTAATTTGTTTCTTTGGTTTTGAAGTTGTGCAAAATTAAACACCAATAATTCTGAATTTCATTTACATATTTTTTATTATTTATTAAATTTATTAAAGACATATAACAAAACTTATACGATATAATTTTCTAGACAAATCTTATTTATTATAAACTTTATTAATTATATTTAATTATTTTAAAAATACATATTTTTTAAATATTTCTTTTTTTTTTCTTCTTAAAATTTAACACTAATGAGGTTTTTGGGGTCATTTTTTTCTGTTATTTATTGAAACCATTTTAAATTAGTAATAAAGCAAGGAATAAAATAAAATCATTTCTAATAGATAATTTTTTAAGTTATAAAATATTTTATCATATATCATGTAAGACACATGAATAAGGGCATTTTAACCATTTTAAAAACTTTTGAAAGGGACGAGAGAAATGTTTAAAAAATGTTTCTGAAACAAAATTTGTATGGAAAATTTGTTTTGCAAAGCTTCTATTAACTTTATAAAGCGTTAATGAATAAACACTTAAACATTTGTATAATTTTATTTTGTAATTCGAAAAGAAATTTTGTCTATAGAGAAAATTTCATTAATTATTGTTAAAAATGTTTTAAAATTGCGATTGAAATAAACTTTGGTGGAAAAAATGGCATCAGAGATCAGCAATGAATCCTTTTTTCGCTATTCATAGTAACTCATGAAATTTTAAATATAAGTGAGTGAAGTCATTAAAAGTAAACTACTCATATGTACTCATACTCACAAAAAACGTTGATTTTGTACTTATAAATGCAATAAATATAAATCCAACTTCATATGCACTATTGAGTTGAATCATTTAGCTCATTCATTTGAAAACAAGTGTATATTAATACTACATATATAAAAAAATACTTAGAAAAATGAAGTCCAAAAGTAGAAAAGTTTTTGGGATATTGCCAAATTTTTTAATTTAAAAAAAAGTGATTTTACTTAAATAAAAATATCTTGATATAAAATTTTTTATATTTTAATTTAAGTTAAATAAATTTTACATCAATTCTTCATACAATACTTTTCAATCCGATTATCGCCTTGGAAACTATAACTAAATTTGTTTAAACGGATTTTAATAAAGAGCCTCTTTTATTTTTCGTAATAGATCAGACTTGAGTTTTAGAAATATAAATAAAATTAAAAAAAATGTTAACTTACAAGGGAACTGTCTCAACCCGAACTCTCAGATCTTAATGTCATTCAGATATGTTATGGAGGGGAAAAAGTAAAGGACACGTATTATTTTATAGCTGCCCAATCTCACATTTAGGGGTTAAAAAGTGGGTTCTAAAATGACCCCATTTTCCTAATTTTTGCCTGTCTTTTCAGAGGCGCATCTAACTGTGTTTAAATCATTCAAAAATGTACAATATTTTTTGTTAGTCAAAAAAGTCTGTTTCGAATATTAAAAAAACGTTACTTTTGTGTGGGAATTTTAATTGATTTAAGCTTCAAATCACATATATTAAAGTTTATTTAATTTAAACGAAGGGGTGTCTGAGGGTTTTTTGATATTTGAAATCGTATGGTTTTAATTCGTTTTTTCATCCATTTTTAAAAAATTTTAAAATTGTGGCAATAGAATTTATTTGACTTTTTTTCTGAATTTTGGTAAAATAAAAGCTAAATTGTCGATTTATCGCTAAATAAAGGGTGTCCCAAGAAGAACGCAATTTTTAAATCTGGCAACATTCGAAGTGTCATTGTTTGACATTTGAACAATTGTTATTGTTTGCTAGTAGAAGGTACGAGGTTAGTAAAAATGGAGCGCTACACGAATGAACAACGCATTCTCATTGTGAAATTGTTTTACCAAAATGGTGAAAGTTTTGCGGCTACAGTTCGCAAATTGCGATCAATTTGGGGTCACAATAATGCTCCAAAAGAGTCAACTGTAAAGAGATTAATGGATAAATTTGCCGAAACTGGGTCTGTTAGTGATGTAAAGACAACAACGTGCCATCGACCAGGTCGATCGACCGAAAATGTCGCAGCTGTACGTGATGATGTCGCTCAAACTCCATCCACCTCAATTCGACACCGAGCTCAGCAAATTGGTGTCTCCAAATCCACTTTGCAGCGAATTTTGACGAAAGATTTGCATCTTCATGCATACAAAGTTCAATTGACTCAGGAACTGAAGCCAGCTGACCATGGACAGCGAAGGGAGTTCGTTAATTGGGTATTGGAGAGACAACATGAAAATGCTGATTTTGCCGATAAAATCATCTTCAGTGACGAGGCCCATTTTCATCTTGATGGCTTCGTCAATAGGCAGAATTGTCGCATTTGGGGTGAGGAAAAACCTCGAGTGATTCACGTGTCACTGTGTGGTGTGGTTTTTGGGCTGGAGGAATCATTGGACCTTTTTTTTATGAAAATAAGGCAGGTCAAGCGCAAACAGTCAATGGTGTTCGGTATCGTGAAATGATAACCAGTTTTTTCTTGCCTAGAATTGAAGAAATGAATGTGGAGGGCATGTGGTTCCAACAAGACGGCGCCACATGTCATACAGCCAGAGAAACAATTCAATTGCTGCATCAGTCATTTCCCGGTCGTGTTATTTCGCGTTTTAGAGATCAGAATTGGCCGCCTAGATCGTGCGACCATTAGATTTTTTTCTTTGGGGTTTTTTGAAGTCGATGGTTTAAGCGAATAAGCCGACGACGACTCAAGCCTTAAAAGAGGAAATTGGACGCTGCATTAATGAAATACCGCAGCATTCATGCAAAACGGTCATTGAAAATTTCATTAAAAGATCGCGTGCATGCCAGCAAAGCCGCGGCGGCCATCTGCACGATATATTGTTCCATACATAACCTCATTCTGTCTACTTTACGATATAATAAAGTTTCACGATTTTTTTTTTTAAATATCTGTGTTTTATTTAAAATTTAAAAATTGCGTTCTTCTTTTGTATAAAGAATTTATGTGGAATTTATTAAGCTTTAATAAAAAAATAAATAAATTTTAATCCAGTGTTTTGGTCTTGAGATATTTTTATTTAGGTAAAATCACTTTTTTTTTTAAATGAAAAATTTTAAAATTTGGCAACATCGCAAAATTGTTCTAAATTTGTGAGACAGTGTAATTAATGTAAAAGTAAAGAAAAAATAAATCAAATATGAAATAAGCAATACATATCTTTAATTCTTTGTTGAGCTTTCTTATAAAAAACGTTGCAAAAATGAGAAGAACCGTACTAACGCAACAGACCAAACACACAACCTAAAAATGAGTATTTCAATGTTCGTGTTCGAGTCATACTTATTTTGCATCGTGCATACACATTGAGTGAAGGAAAGTCGAAATTAACAATGTCATAAATGTTATAAGTTATGAGTATGATGAGTACTTTAAACTTTAGAATGAATTTAAGGTTCGACAAAATTTCAATATGTATAAATGCGTATAAGTACAACAAATCATGAATCATCATTCAACTCACTTTTTCACTACAAGGGCGGATCAATAAGTTCGTGACTTTTCGAACTTCCCTCGTAGTTATATGAAATGAAACACTGCTCCCCTCAAGTACCACTTGTTAATAGACTACTGTCAAATTTTGAGCAAGTTCCGTCATTTACTTTGCGTTTAATAGCAGGATTTTTCGAGGTCCATAAAATAGGCATTTGTTTGATCAATAATTTCATCGTTGGAGCTAAATCTCTTTCCACCGAGTCATTTCTTTTGATTTGGAAATAGGAAATAGTCACTGGGGGCTAAATCATGAGAATAAGGCGAATTAGGGGGCAATTCGTAGTCTACTTCATGGATTTTCGCCATGGAAACTAAGCTGTCACACAATTCCGTTGGTGGTCGATTGTGAGCAAACGCGGTAGCCATCTTGCGGAAAACTTTCTCGTACCCAAGTGATGGTTCAAAATTAAAACCACTGAGACATGTCAGATGTCTATGTCTTCCACAATCTATCGCACATTCAATCTCCCATCGGCCAACACCATATCGTGAATTTTTTTCAATTGTTTTAGGTGTAGAGACCTCAACTGGGCGTCCAGAACGTTCGGCATCTTCCGTGCTTGTAAGGCCACAACGAAAGTCAGTAAACCACTTTTTTAACATTGAAATCGATGGTGCAGAGTCCCCATAGTATTTATCAAGCTTTTCCTTGGTTTGATTGACAGCTTTTTTTTAGCAAAAAAAAAAATAATGTTTAATGAGCACTCGAAATTTACTTTTTTTCCATTTTTAAAAAAAATCTAAGAGGTTGTATGTTTTGAACAGCTGTTAAACGCAAAGTAAATGACTGAACTTGATAAAAATTTGACAGTAGTCTATTAACAGGTGGTACTTGACGAGAGCAGTGTTGCATTTCACATAACTACGAGGGAAGTTCAAAAAGTCACGGGGTTATTGATCCGCCCTCGTATTTTGCACAATTTTTTTTTAAATTGGTTTGTAACATTTCCAACTCTTGGTGCCGGCTTACCCCGCAGCAATTCTCAATTTATAGGAGAGGGAGGAAAGAAGAACGAAAAGGGATACAGAATTGCTTGTAATCGCAATTCTAACTCGTACTTTACAATTTCTAACTCGTACTTTACAATTGCACTCACAGTGCGAGCACGAATGAATGCAAGTTCAAAAGAGAATTTAAGAAAATTGCTGCAAAAAAATTTGATGAATGATTTTCGAGAATATTGATCAGCAATGTTTTTATTTAGTATTTTTGTTTTATCGACAATGATTATTCTCTTTAAATATCTATAATATCGCAAAAGATACACGCATTTTAGAAAATATAGATTTAATGCCTTATTCGACGAGACCTTTAATTTTATTTTTTTTTTAAATTAAAAATTTGTATCAAGGAAGGATTTTATTGATTTTACTGATTCAAAGGTGGTTTTATAAAGCTTTGCTTTTTATGTTATTAGAATTAAAAATAAATTATTTAAAATAAAAATGTAATAATTTGGGGATCAGAGAACTTTTTTTATAATTACATACATATTTCCCAAATAAATATATATTTTTGTTTACAGTGCATTTTATACAAATATTTCGTAATAATTTCATTTATTTAATTTTTGTTCTAAAAAGTATGAGGTCCAAATGTTGTTGTTTTATTTTTAAACAATTTTGTTGTTAATATATATTTTGTATCTTCTAAAATTTTTCTTTAATCTTGATTTTTCTTTTTTTTTACTTTTATCTTTAATTTTATCTTTAAAGTGCAACGATAAATTTAATTGACGGAAATCTATATATGAAATAAAATAAAAGGGGTTGTTTGCAATGAGGTTAATATTTCAAGGTATTTAAGGTTGTTTTATTTTTGGTGTAATCATAAAGTTTTATTTAGTATATATATATATATATTTGTATATAAACACTTTGCCACAAAAGTCTACGGAAAATATTAATATAATTTTAATATAATTTTAATATTTGTCAATGGGTTGTATTTAAAATTGCGATAAATGAATTTAAGTAAGTAAATTTAAGTAAAAGTGGTTTTGGAAATAAACTCAAAAAAGTTGGCAGTTACTACATAACAGTTATTTGTATATAACTTTTATATTAAAATAAAAAACAACTATTATCACAGTTATTTAAAACACATCTACAGAAAAAGAAAAGTTCTTTAAATTAGTATTTTTGCAGTAAATAGTTATTTTTGATAGTTATTTAAAACGAAAAGTACTATATTACGTATTTAAACGCAGTTATTTTTAATATTTTAATAAACAACTATAAGAACAGTTTTGTGGCAGTAAACATTAAATTTTTGATAGTTATTTGAAAAATAAAAAAACTTTAATAATTTTTCTTTTTATTTGCCCAATTTCTCGAATTATTTCATTACTTTTTCTTTAAGTTAGTAAGAACTAAAACGCTGGATCCTTTGCACCTCGCGATACATGGAGAAGCTATGAAGCAAGCAATCGAACTCCACAAACTATTTAAGTTCAAAGAAGGTGACCATAAAGGCCATCTAAAGATCCTTAACGAGGCCAGTTTCATAAAGAACATGACACTACATATGTAGTGATCAAATAAATCCAGTGATTGAACTAGGAAGAGAATACAAAGTTCAAATCCCAACAAGAGAAGAATGGGAACTTGGTCCCCCATGGTTGAAGAAAGATGCACAGAAGTGGTATACTGACGGATCCAAAACTTCTAGCGAAGTTGGAGCCGTTGTATACGGACCTAGGTGCAGAATTCACATACCTCTGGGCAAAGATTCAACTGTACTTACTGCGGAATTATTTGCTATCTATACAGCAACGACCGAACTTCTGGAAAGGAATCTTGTGAGACCAAGAATAAACTTAATGTCGGACAGCCGGGCTGTAATAAAGGTCTTGAAAACCCCCATCTATCAACATAGATCAGTGCTAGAGTGCCATAAAGCCCTCAACTAACTGGCGACCAATAATAAGGTAAAACTTTTTTGGGTACCCGGTCACAGTGGGCATGAAGGCAATAAAAAAGCTGATGAACAAGCGAGACTAGGTGCGGAACTACCATGTATAGGCCTGTGTCCTCAATTTCGTTTCACAAATATGATATCGGATCTGATCAAGACGAAATCCATTGAATATTGGAACAAACAGAAACCACTGAAACATTCAAAGAAATTCTTATCATACAATGACAAGAGGAGCAGAGAAGCCCTTCAGATGAACAGACCAAATCTAAGAATCCTATGCGGAGCACTTACAGGACACTATCCATGTAATTACATCCTAAACAAAATGGGACATGATCGAGATACGACATGCAGATATTGTATGGAAGATGAGGAGACCATGGAGCATGTAATGGCTAAATGTCCTGCCTTTGCATACCTACGATTTATTACATTTAGCAGACCTGATATCATGGAGAAACAATACAAGAAGCTGGAAGTGAAGAACATTGTACTGCTACTCAAGGCTGCACTGGAGAACAACTAAGGAAAATACTAGAGGGTGCACAATAGATCTACTTGGTCGCGGTGCTGGAGATACAGACTACTCAACCCAACTACATCGTAAATCGTAAGAACTAAAACGACGAAACGTCGGGAAAACTGTAATAAAATGGAAATTTAATTACCCATGTAAAAATCGAAATATATATGAGCATACATGATCATACATGGGCCTGTATATGATCATACATGGGCATACATGGTCATATACGTCCATACATTGTTCAATATATGACCATACATGATCTCATATATGATCATTGGATCTGAAATTTCAGGGTATATGGACGTATATGATCATATACGAGCATACATGAATAATATATGAGCATGTATGATAATATATGCACATATATCACCATATACCCTCAAATTTCGGATCCGAAGATATATGATCATATATGAGATCATGTATGGACGTATATGACCATGTATGCCCATGTATGATCATATACAGGCCCATGTATGATCATGTATGCTCATATATATTTCGATTTTTACATGGGTACATGAAAATTTTAGGTCGTACTAGCTTAACGAAAAGTTAATGCCAAGAAATTTCGTTGAGTTTTTGAAAATTCTTATTTCGCTTATATTTGTAAATAAAAATTGGGGTAAAGTTTTGAATTTTGACTTTAAATTTAAGAATTAATTAAAGTAACGAAAAAAACTAATTGCAAAAACAGTAGTTTTTATGAACTCTTGTCAAATGTTCCAAAATTTTTGTAGTAAAAATTTGGCAATTATTTTTTGTATTAAAAATTTGGCAATTATTTTTGTTGGCAATTATTTTTGTACCACATTGCTAGTTGTTTTTACTGTATTATTAGTTGTTTTTCAACAATTTAAAATAACAAAATCTGTAGATATCTTAAAGGTAAATACCTTTATCGCTCTTTTTAAACTGTATATACCTTTGTTTTAACTGTAATTTTAGTTGAAACTTGTGACCAACTTTTTTGAGTGTAGTTTTACAATTTTAGGAAAAAATTAAACGTACAAAATCTTTGAAGTAATAAAAAAATTTTACTGAAATTATAATTGTTCTTAGACTTTTGTGGACAAGTTTAAATTTATTTGTCTGTTCATTTAAGTATTATAAAAAAAACTTGCAACCAAATAAAACTAAAAAAAAGAATTTTTTTAAACGAACAGACTTAATATATTTATGTGATTTTAATTTTTTTTATATATACATATATGTTTTTCTTTTTTTTAATTTTGGATATTTTATTTATTTTCGTTGTACTTAAATATTTTAAAATTTAATTTTAATGGTTGTACATTTATTTTCATTTTGAAGGTTTAATTTTATTTGTTTCCTTATTGAAAAAGGGCTTCGTGTAAATATAAATTCTTATTTTTAAATATATTATATATTATATATAGATATTTATATTTAATTATTTTGTAACATTAAAAAATCTTTTCATTTTATGGATTTTTCTAGTTTAAAGTAAAATAATGTATTTTTCTATGGAAACCTCTAGCTGAGACTTCATAATTTGTTGTCTTTTTTCTATTTACAAGATATTTTACTAAAGAATTTATTTATCTAATTTTTTTGATAATGTTTTAATTAATTAGTTTTTTTATATAAATATTTTGAAAATTAAATTTTTTAAAAAATTATAAAAAAATATAAATATATAATAATTTTGTGTACTTACTTGTATACATGCTTAGTTTTTAATATTTAACATTTAAAAAATTATATAAACAAGTAATGAAAAATATTTCTTTTATTAAAAAAAAAATTAAACAAAAGTCAAATGTAGTAAAAAAAATGTTTAAACTAAAAAAGAAGTTTACCTGGGAATTCTTTGCTTGTCAAAATACTTTGTAGTTAAGAACTGCTGCATATGTAATTTAAAATAAATGAAATTTCACTTAAAAATCCACAACTTTTCTCAGTTGTTTTTCTACAGTTTGTAAAAATAAATTTAAAAAGCCATTAAATCAACAAAAAAGTTTTTGTTTATTGTGCTTTGATTTAAATTTGTTTAAAAAATTATCTCTTAAAGTTGGGTGCGAACTGGCTTAAATCAATCTAAACTAAATTGAGGTTTTTAAAATTCTATGAAAAAATAAAATTTTTTGAAAAAATTTGAAGTAATTTTTTAAAATAATGCATTCATATTATATATTTAACTCACATTTTTAAATGCATTTATAAAGTTATTAAAGTTGATATAATATTTGCCAAATTTAAATTTTTTTTTAAAGTCCTTTAACTACGTCTTGACATCATAAAACGTTATTTTATTGAGTAAACTCTCTGTAAGTTTTGGTTTCAGTAAAAGTATTCTTTTTTGTTTTTGCAAATTTTGTGTAAAAATATTTTTGATCAAAAATATACTTAATATAAAACAGAATTGGTGTATTTTAAGCCAAAATCGATTATTTTACTATTGTTATTGTCTCATAAAAAATAGCAGTTCCGCATATTTTGCAAAATATTGAACCCGTTTCAAGGTACACCTTGAAACATATATGAAAAATCTATATTTTGGTAATATTTAAAAACTTAGTAAACCTTTAAATACATAAATTTAATAACAAATATTGGATCATTTCCAAAACACTTATGTCTGTCTTTTTGGCGGAGTTACAAATATGTTATATGCAAAGGTTTCATGGTACACCACTTTCCCCTATATACATATTAATTTTGTATTAGGCAGAAAATTTTCCTTATTATTTGTTTTAATTATGAAATTAGACAAAAACCCGTTTTAAATTTTTTATTTGACACTCATATACGATATACAGGCGCGAATTAGCACATATTGAACTTTCTCATGCCAAACTTCGCATTTGTGCAGGCGAATAAACATCTCTGTGTATGAGTGGTGAATTTGTTGGTGTATAGGCATATTTTTAGTTCGGAGTCCACATAAAAAAATACATTCTGAACTTTTTTTAGCTGTTTTGTGATCTACATCCACAAAAAATCTAGTGGATTGTGTAGAAAAAGCTTTGTGAAAGCAAAATGAATGCACTTTTTTCCTGCGACATATTTATAAAACTATAAAAAATCAAAATTTGATTTTTTTTTTAATTACTTAAATATTGAAATTTGAATATAAACATCATAATATATATACTAAGAATTTGTAAAACATTTTATACATAAATAAATTATTTTAAAAAAATGTCTATAATTTTTAACATTTTCTTTCGGAGCCTTAACGAGAAACATCACTTATTTATGGAATTAATAATGAAAAATTTAACTTACGCAGATTTGAATATTATTTTACGAATATTTTCTTGGTACATTTTTCGACGCCTAAGTTTAAGATAACTCAAAACAAATGCTCCCGACATTTTTTTTAAGCTATTTTCCAAAATATATTATGTCTAACAAATTTAAATAATTTTTTGTGCATTTAATATTTTATTTGACATTTCGAAAAAAATTTCGAATACTATTTCGAATTCAAAATAATATTAGAATACCAAAACTGCAATTTTCAGAATATTTTAATTCCAGGTGTTTTTTTACAAATCCATTCTAAATCAATAGTCTCTAAACTTAGAACAGCGCTGATAAAGGAGAGGAAGTTTTCAAAATTTCCATTGGTGCAAATTTGCACCCATACAACTTTGTGTACAATTTGAGTGTTACAAATACTTAAATAAACTGAAAAGTTTCACAAATAAGTTTTCTAGGTGCAGATATTTCACATTTTCACCATCAAAAGGGCGTATTTTTGTGGAGGCGGTGGTTTTACAAAATTTTTGGGATTATAACTTTGTTTTTATGTAATTTTGGGAATTCGAATTTTTTTCTTATTGATATTTGAAATTCCAAATATTTTTTATTGGTATTTAAAATTCCAAAAATTTTTTATTTATATTTGAAACTCCAAAAAAAATAAAATTTTTTTTGCTAAGATTTTGTTAAAAATTGTTTACATCTACTAAAAACTAACTTAAAAATTCTAAATTTCAAAAGATTTTGTAGAATTTAATACTAACTTATAAATGTATTATTTTAAGTGTTGAACCAATAAAACTGGGTTTATTAATAAAATTGCAAGATTTAAAATTGTATTTCAAATATTTATTTTTTTTTTTTAAATTAAAAATCCTGTTAAATAAAACTGATATCTCAGCCAGCAAACTAGGTCAAAAATTAATTTAAACAGGACTCAAAATATATTACTAAATATTTATATTTTTAATATGGGAAAGTGATTAAATGGGAACCTTTTTTGGACTCCAAAATAACTGACACTAAAAACTTCAAAATGTTGTAAAGGCTCAAAAATGAATTTTTAAAGCTATTTTAATTATTAGTAAAGTGTTCAAATTAATTTTGTTTTTTAAGTCTTCTGAATTTTATAATTTTTGTCAAACCCTGCACAGTGAAAATAGATTCAATGTGACAATCGAATTTCTTGCCAACCGAATGGTTTGGTTGGAGCCACCGATATGTTTGTTCGTGGCCAGCGAAATTAAGTTAATACAATAGCATTATCAATTGCATCAGGAATGCATTTATAATTAGGTTGCTGCAAACAACATATTCAGGCAAGAAATTCGATTGACACGGTGAATCTGTTTTCTTCAATAAGAACCCTCTGAAAAATGATATATTTCAAAAATCAGCTACACCCAAAAAATCTAAGTAGCTGCATAGTTGAAAAGATCAGTTGTCACGTGGTGGTTTGAAATTCCAAATAAAAATAGTGGCATTTTTCAGTGTATGAATTATAATCTCAGAGCGCATCAATACACTTAGGGTAGTGTACTGTAAGGTAGTGCACGTACAGTACACTAAAAGTACACTAAGGCTAGTTTAATACAGGGTAGTGTACGTACAGTACACTAAAAGTACGCTAAGGTAGTGTACTTTAAGGTAGTGTAAGTACAGTACACTAAGGTAGTGTATTTCAAGGTAGTGTACGTACAGTACACTAAAAGTACGCTAGGGTAGTGTACTTCAAGGTAGTGTACGTGCGGTACACTAAAATTACACTAAGGGTAGTGTACTACATGGTACAGGACGCTAAAAGTACGCTAAGGTAAGTGTACTTCAAGGTAGTGTACGTACAGTAGTACTAAGGTAGTGTTCTTCAAGGTAGCGTACGTACAGTACACTAAAAGTACACTGAGGTAGTGTACTTAAAGGTAGCGTGCGTACAGTACACTAAAAGTACACTAAAGTAGTTGTACTTCAAGGTAGTGTACGTACAGTACACTAAAAGTACACTAAAGTAGTGTATTTCAAGGTAGTGTACGTACAGTACACTAAAAGTACACTTAGGTAGTTTAATTCAAGGTAGTGTACGTACAGTACACCTAAATTACACTAAAGTAGTGTACTTCAAGGTAGTGTACGTACAGTACACTAAAAGTACGCTAAGGTAGCGTACGTACACTACACTAAAGTAGTTGTACTTCAAGGTAGTGTACGTACAGTACACTAAAAGTACGCTAAGGTAGTGTACTTCAAGGTAGCGTACGTACACTACACTAAAAGTACATTTAAGTAGTTGTACTTCAAGGTAGTGTAGGTACAGTACACTAAGGTAGTGTATTTCAAGGTAGTGTAAATTTGCTTAAAAGTGATTTGGGACAAATTTGGAGATTAAACATTTTTTAGGGGGATTTCAATTGGGAAAATGGGGACTTAGCTAAATTTTTTCTGGCAACACAGAGCTTGAAAAATATAATTTCTTTTTGGAATCAATTCACATAAAATTTTATACTACAAATCTTTGAATAATTCATATTCACTTTAAGGCTGGGTCAACTTTAACTTAACTAATATTAAACAAAATAAAATCCAAAAAAATTTAATTACACAACAACAACAAATTTACGAGTTAACTCATAAACTGCCTGTAGGAGACCCAGCCTTAATCAATTATTGAATAAAGTGAAAGTTGATTTAGATCAATTTATATTAATTTAATTTTGATTCTTATAAATAATTTTTCTTATGATTTAATTCGCGAAGTATAAATTAAATCAAACATTCTTGTTTGATGTGATTTTATAAAATTAAATCAATTCGTTTGATTCTATTAAACCAATCAACTAAAATCAAATCAATTCTTGGAATTTAATATTAATTCATTAAAGTAGAAAATTATTTAATCAATGAAAGGAATTTTGAAAATTGATTCGTTGAAAATTAAATTAGATTGAAAATATTTAATCAAGGAATTATGTTTTTAAAGGTCTGATTTTGAAACGTTATCCTTAGTTAACACCAAGGCGTATACTTGTTATTTAATAAAAAATAAAATTTATTAATCATACGCTCTGGCAGTTTTCACTTTATGATTCAAATTGCAACCAAAAATTTATAAATCATGCTAAACAAAAAAAAAAAAAATAATAAAAAACCCGGCGACTTTGATGAAATTTAAATATGTAAGGAGACAATATTAATGAAGATACACTCAAAAAAGTGTGTCAGTTAAGAAAAGTTTGATTAAAATCCGTAAAAAGTAGCAAAATATTTCGATGCATTTTCTTAAAAAAAAAAAAACGCAAAATATCCAAAAATTTTACCTCAACGGGAAATGAGGGACGATGTCTGATTTTTCAAAAATTTTCAGATTATAATCCTTTGGATAGAAGTACTTTGAATTTTGCTCATTAGATATCAAAAATAGTAAATAAAAGCAATAATTTGTTTTTTAATATTTAATTCCTTGAAACTAATAAAGAAAAAATTTAATTGTCCCATTAAAACCAAATATAATAAATAAAAATAATTTTTATTTTTTTTTAAATAATATAAAGTACTTTTTATTACACAATTAAAAATATATAAACATTTTTTCTTTTATTTTTATTTAAATAAAAATGAAATAATAAAACAAAAAATAAAACGAAAGATAAAAATACAAAACCAAAAGACAATAAAAAATCATAAAAATAATAAAACAAAAAAGTTGTAATTAAATTTTGAACATTTTATTTTTATTTTATTTAAAGAAACGACTTAAGATTCTTAACAGATTGCACTTTAAGTAAATTATTTATGTTTTTTTTTGTTTAATTTACTTGTATTGAGTGTAAATTGGGCAGTGTAGGGCAGTTGTTTTTCATTCCTTTTCAATGTACAAAAATTATTATTAAATTTACTATTAATTAGTTTAAAACAAAAATATAGTATAGACAAAAACAATATATTCGATATATAAAAAAATAAAATTTTGAATTTTGTAAACAAACAGGCAGTGTTAAATTAAGTAAGAAATTCCAAAAAAAAAGTATATGAAAAATTCCAAAAAAGTCTATGATTTACTGCTTATAGAAAACTTAAACAAATGTGAAAAATAGTTAAACAATTTTGTTTTGTTTATAACTTAATATTGCTAAAAAAAAATCTTAAAAGAAAAATTATTATTGCCATCTTTGTGTATAAAAAAAGAGTATATTTATTTTGGTTATTTTAACAAATTAAGAAAATTTTCAAAATGATAAATTAAAAAAATAAAATATATATATGTAATTATGGGGATATTAATTTGAAACTAAAAGCTGAAACAGAATCAAAAAGTTTATATAACTTTCTGCTGAATTTTGTTAGTTATTTTTTTTCTTTTTTTTATAAAATAATATAATGATGAATTTCAATTTAATCAGTGTCTCTATTTTTTAGGAATTTTTATTTGAAATTCTTGAAATTTTAAAAATTTTCAAATAAATACTCTTAAAAAAGTAGTTAATAAAAGGCAACATCATACTAGCATTCAGTGTGAGTTAAAAACTAGAAAGCAAACATTTTGATATTTATACTAAATTTTTTCAATAAATTTTTTTTTTTAAATTTTGTCAACATTTTTATTTAAATTTATTTTACTCAAAAATTTGTAAGCTTTTGAAAATTTTAATCATTTTGTAAAAAAATCGTGACTTAAAATTTTTATAAAGGTGAAATATTAGCATTTTTTGTTTTTTTACTGCACTTCCATATCGTAATCCCGAACTATTAAATGCCAGTAGTTTTTAAACTTTAAAATCATTTTCACAATGTCCCAAAATAAAAACAAATTTCTCAATTAAGGCCCCAACTTATACACTTAGATTTTTATAAAATTCGGCTATGTTGCAGAGACAAAAGTATAAGGCAGACCTTAAAGGTCTATGGAATGAACAAAAAGGAGATTGAAATTATCAAATATTTAGGTTTTTGTTCCAAACTTACATTATCAAAATAGTTTATCAAATAAAAGATGTTCTAGATACCGATATAATGCTTCAATGTGCATATACATCAGTTCTCATAAAAATCTAAGAGCACACCCCAAAGATACTTTTCGTGTTAGAGCCAATTTACACTGTGACTTTTTTGCATGCAACTATTGCGTGCAGTTCTTGTTTGGTGGCAAACGGGGTAGAAAAGCCAGCGGGGTAACAAAAAAAAATACACGGTTTTCGTTTTTTATGCATGTTTTTTTATTTCTCTTTCGCACTCCTTCTTTTGTTGCTTCATTCACATTGTATGCAATCAATTGCATCATATAAATTGGCTCTTAGTAAAAAGCTAACGCGAAATGACAAAAGGAATAATAAAAAGTTGTTCTCCATAAAAATTATATTGTGAAAAGTACCATCTGTATTGCATTCAACAATGTTGCCACAGTTATTAATTTTTTTTTTAACTTTTAAGGTTATGAAACTAATTTTGTTTAAACGATTTATTTTAAAATATTTCAAAAATAAAATTTTATATTTCTTATATTTTTTTGCCATTGGAAACATACGAAATTAGTATTAATCGTACCGAATTTTCAAGTTCTTCGTATTTTGTTGAAAGTAAGTTTTTCGGTTTTAATTAATATTTAAATTATAATAAATCATTTGTACATAATTTGACGTGGTGAAGAAATTTGAAAAACAGATTTGGAATCAACGAGTTTAAATTAATCTGTGTAAATATAAGGGTAAAAATTAAACTTTGGGTTTTCGCTGATACCTGGGCAGAAAAATGTGCCAGTTGGTTTAAAAGCTGATATGGTGAAAAATTGTGCCAAATCTGATCTAAAACTCTAAAACGTGCAATATTGTAGCAAAAAATTCAGAATTTTGAAACAAGTAAAAAAAAGAAATTATGTCTAGTAACGCATCGTTTTCTAAAAAAAAAAATTTGTATAAACATAAATACGAAAACATTTTTGAAATCGTTCAAAGTATTTTCGAGATATTGTGTTATATTTGCTAAACTTTGTTAAATTTTTAGCAACATTTTCATAAAATCTCTATAACAATTTGCATGATTTAAAAACTGTTCAACATACTAAATTGATTAAAAATCATGAGTCGCAGACATATGTTAAGTACTTTCTATTTGTCCCAAAATTCCGAAATTTTCTCCTCAAAGGTGCACAGCTTATAGTTACTCGACTTTGCCCAAATTTTCATGATGTGAGTTTTAGACCAAGTGGCGCAATAGTCTACTCAGGTTTCGTTAAAAATGCGAAAAAAATAATATCGGTCAGCAGACGGAGGTAGGGAATTCATCTGGGGCTACTAGTAATATTAATTGTAATTTTTTTTTTTATAATTTTTCTTTTAAAAATGACAATTCAATACACCATTACTGGGAATATGGATTTAAGTTAATTTAAAAATTTCACCAACAAGTGATTTTATATAAAATTGCGCAGTTTTTTGAGGTCAATTCACACGCTTACCATCCCTGTTCACCCATATCTTCAATTTGGGGATATGAAGAGTAATTTTTAAATGCCTTAAAGACCAAGACGTTTTTAAATAAAATCACTTTTTGATGAAATTTCTTAATTGATTTCAAAGGTTGATTTACATGTTATCCACTCATAAATACTCCCTGCGGAAAAAGGACCTATCCCAGGACATGTCACGAGACCGGTTCATTGTGATAGGGACCGGTTCTTTATATGAAAAGGACCGGTCACTTTAACATGGGCCTGTCCCAGGAGGGGGTTAATTGCCCTCTGTGACATGTCACAGGACTGGTCTAAAAGAACATGTCACACAACTAACCACAAAGATCATATCACTTAAAAACCCTGCGGGAAAAGGACCTATGCCAGGACACGTCACATGAACGGTTCATTGTGATAGGGACCGGTCCCGGAACCGATCGCTTTAACATGGGCTTGTCCTAGGAGGGGGTCAATTGCCCTCTGTGACATGTCACAAGACTAGTATAAAAGGACAAGTCGTGACTTTTAAACCGGTCACGTGATAGGTACTTTAGAAAGCGGTGCTCTTTTCACCTTTCCCGTGATAAGTTTTTTCGGAACCGGTTCAGTTTTCACCTATCCCGGGACAGGTTCCAATTCCCAACTGACCCCTTTTTTCCCGCAGAGAAACGCAAAATATCATATCATGACTCTTAAACCGGTCACATGGAAGGACTTTAGGAACCGGACCTCTTCTCACCCATCTCGTGATATGTATTTTCGGAACCGGTCCCCTTTTCACCTATCACGGCCCAGGTCCCAATTCCCAACTGACCCCTCTTTTTCCCACAGGGGCTATTTTGGGAAAATTAGGTGTAATTTTCAAAATAATAACTGGAAAATAGTAGATAGGCTTGATCGAAGTGTAAACTGACCTTTATTAACAAATAATCATAACTTAAATTAATGTTAAAACTTTGAAAATGTCAAAAAGTCGAGAAAACTACCGATTTGAGTGTCCGTACCAATGGAGTTGAATTTACTGTAAAACTTTGATTTTGGACACCGTCACAACAAAATTAACAAGGAGATGCGCCCTGGTATGTTTCAGCTTTTAATTTTAGTGACCCAGCAAAAATTTTTTTAAGTTTTTTAAGAAAATAATTTCTTATGGTACATGTTCAGGCAACAGAAAACTGATAGAGATAGAGCAGAAAACTCCTCTAAAGCTCTATTGTGAATGCAGCTTTTACATGCATGAAAATGTGCCTTTCTCACTGTTAAATCGAGATTGAAAGACACGTAAAAATGGGCCTTACAAACATATTCTGGTATAAAAATGATCAAGAAATCTTAACATTTTTTTATTTAATTTATAACTGTAATCAAATTTATAATTACAATATTTTTTGTCAATTACTTTATGGAATTGTTGGTGTTTTTGTTGTTGTTAATATTTGGATTTTGTATCACATCAATATATACTATATAAAATGAGAGATCATTTTTTAAGGCTAAAAAAATATATTATTATTAACAATTTTTTAAAAAACATTATTATTTTTTTTTAAACGGTAATGGAAGTTTAAAAAAATAATTTGGAAGACCTTGTTTTTAATAGAAAATATATTCTTAATTTGTTAAATGATCAAAAATATGTATACTCTTTAAATAAAAAAGTAGAATTATTATTTAAATATTGCATTTTTTAGGTTTTGAATATTTTAAAACAATTTTTTTTAAATAAAACAAAAAATGGTTTAAAATAAAATAGAAAAAAAAATTAATCAACATTTGAAAATTTTTTAAATAAAAATAAGCAACAAAAACAAATAAAAATTTACAAAATATTAATAATTACAATTACTATAAAATTAATTAAATCATTTAATCAAACATATTACACTCAGAGTAATAATTATAATTAATATTCAAGAAAATAAAATACAAAAAAAAAAAAATTAACGTAAGAGTAAATTTTAATCTAAATAACTATAATAAAATATTTATACTATATAATAATAATAAATCTTAAACATTATTAACAATTACTATAATAATCATATTTAATAAAAATAATAATAATAAAAAACTGTTTGAAATTATAATTACAAAACTGTATATCCATTTTAATCCCTTAAGAATTTAATAATTTTATTATATATAATTTACACTCTGATTATTTTTTGGAAATTATGTTTTTTTTTTTAAATTTTTTTTTATATATAGTAAACAATAGCATAGCACAGCTTACAAGAAAAAAAAACGTTATTTATTGGCTTAAATTTTTTAAATTTAGAAGCAGAATTTTCTGAATTGTTTTTTTTATACTTTTATAAAGTTATTAACACATATAGTTTTCCATTATTACATTTTGCTACTACTAAAAACAACTTTTTGAAAAGCTGATTTTGTTTTCAATTTTATTTTTTTTTTTTGGCCTTATTTAGGTAAAAATAATTTAAGCTAGGCTTTTTTGTAAATTTTTACATTTTTTTTAAATTGAATTCATAGTTTTTACAAAAAAAAAAAAAAAACACTCAATAGAAAAGTATTTATTTTCTTTTGTATGTTATTTTTACTGTGGCAAAAGTCAAAATGTCTTTTTCTTTTTAAATGATCCAATATCGATCTACACTTGTGTGTGTGGAGCATATGTTGCTAAGTTTTTGTTTTTTTTTTTTTTTGGTTTCAACTTGTAGAAAAATAATTTCGCTAATATTTTTAAAAGCGCAAGTATTTTCTAAAATGCAGCACCTTCCAGTGTATTAAACCCGAGTATAGAAAAAGAAACTGAAAAAAGATAAAAAAAAAAATAAATAGTTAATAAATTAAATGTTACATGGAATAAGTAATTTAAATATTTATTACACTGTGCAGCAAATTATGGGTCAGCCCCACTAGCATTAATAATGCCAACGCTAAATAAAAGTACAGTATTGCTAAAATAAAATCGCAAAAAAAGTTTCGCAAAGTTGCATACGATTTTTATTTTATGGCCTCTTGATTGTTTCTAGTGGCGAGGACCTAAGTTGTGAATGGTGTGGGTACCTTGAAATTTTCCATATAAAATGGAACATTTTAACGCTTTGCTAAAATGTATCATTTTATATGGAGATTTTAGAAGTGGTTTTACACTTTTGTTCAGAGCTTCCCAACCACTGGGCAGATTTTGAAAATTTTTAACACTTAAACTGCCAAAGATAATAATAAACAAACTGGGTAAAACATGAAAACAATTCTTTCGTATTCGTACCTTAAATAAATAGATATTTCAAAGGGACCTTTGGGGGTTTTGTATAAAAGATGGAACACTTTTATTTCAAGCCAAAAATTCTTGTTGCATTGTGTTGTATAAATAATTTTTTTTTTTTTAAATATGGTGACAAATTAAAAAAAGTTTATTATATAAATGAATTGTAGTTTGATACACACAAAAAAAAGTCTCCAAAAAATTGGCAAAAGATGAAAAAAAATTTAACAAGTTTTTAGTTGAAGTTTACGTAAAATTTGTGTATACCTATTTAACCTATTTTTTTAGTATTTACGATCGTAATTAGCACATGATGCAAAAAAAGTTCAGTTTGTAGTTATTGTGAGTACTAGACCATACCACCTTACAGACAAACAAAAAAGTATTTTTGCAAGGCGATTTCGAAATTTGGTTTTTTTTCCGGACGTATTTTAAATATTTCGTTATGTCAATTTTGAACTTTTTACAAAATTACGGGGTTTTGACAATGGATTATGGTAGAGGAGACAACAAAAAAAAAAAAATATACGTTTGTCGGCGTCTTGAAAGATCATTCTAAAAGTGTCTCTTCTTTGGCCTGTTTGGGCAGCATATCAGTACACTCAGAAAAAAATGTTAGTAAACAGATTTGTAAACGGCTTTCAATCACAATTTGTACTGATTTTTAGTAACAAAAATTATTGTTTAGTAATTTTTTTTTGTTATTTACATTTTACAGAATTGCAGAATTTTCGTAGAATATTTCAAAATTTTTGTTGCTAATTTCAGAAATCATTTTACAACTTTTTGAAAACCGATGTGCTAAAATTAACTAATTTTACACTACACATCAGATGTAAAAACAACACATAGTTTCATATACACTCACCAAAAAAAGTCTGTAACGGCAACTGAAAATGTTGCTGTTATTACGGGAAATTTTGCTAATCTTACCAACACATATCGAGCATCAAAAATTTTTTTTATTTTTTTTTTTTAATATTTTAAACAAAATTAAAAAAATTAAAAAAAAAAAATTGTAAAAACATAAACGAATTTATTACTTTGTTTTTTAAGTTTGTAGGTGTAAGTTTTAATTAGAAATAACATTTCCTTCAATATCCACTTTCTTAGAACTAGCAAATTTTTTTTATTAATTTTAGCAAATTGGTTTTCAAAAATTTGTAAAATGATTTCTGAAATTAGCAACAAAAATTTGTAAATATTCTGTAATTTGTAAAATGTAAAAAGCAAATAATAATATTTTTACTAAAAATCAGTACAAAAATAGTAAAGTGGGATTGAAAACTGTTCTACTAACTTTTTTTTTCTTAATGTGTAAAAATTTATATTTTTTTTTATCGAGCAACATTTTTTATTTTATTTATTATTTTCAAAAAATGTTATAGACAAAATTAAAAAAAGTCTTAAAAAATAGTAACAAACATTAACGAATTTATCATTTTGCTTTAATTTGCTAATATTTTTTGTTCTGAAAAATATTATTAGTAATTTTTTTTGATTTTATGGTCAAATTATAATTGTTTTAAGGCTGATTTTTACTACTAAGAAAACGTTTTAGTCCCATTTTAAGTGGATGTCCTATTTTTGGACATGAGTCGGTTAAGCCTGTGTTTTAAGTTTTAATTATTAGAAAAAAAATTTCATTCAATATCCAATTTTTTAAAATTTGTTAAATTTGTTTGCTAGCAAATCGGTTTTCAAAAATTTGTAAAAATTTTTCTAAAATCAGCAACAAAAATTTGTAAATATTCTGTAAAAATTGTGTATTTTTTTTTACTAAAAATTAGTAACAAAAATAGTAAAGTGTGCTTGAAAACCGTTTACAAATTTTTCTTTTTGTCTGAGTATATATTTTTTTTAATTACTAATTTTTAACTGAAAAATGTAAATTTTAAATGATTTCATTTTAGGCCGAAAAGCAGTAGAAATTTCCAACAAATTACTACCGCATCATTTTGAGTGTAAAGATGATTAAATTGGGTATGTTAAAAAAATTAAAAATTGCAAAGTTTATTCAAAATATTTTCAAAATTATCACAAAAGGGCTAATAAAATACAGGGTGGGCCATTTAAAATTTTAAATTTCAATCAGCTTTAAAAAAAAGTATTGATTTTTTTTTCAAATTTCTGGTTTTATTAAAAAGGTTTAACTTTATCATTTAAGAATGGAACACAATATCATTCATATGACTACCACGACTGGGCCATTTTTCTTCGAAACGGTCATTTTAGAATACGACTACCACGACTGGCTCGGCAGTACCTCATCCGATCAACGCAATTTTTCAGTAGATTTTTGATTGTTTCGGCTTGAATCTTCAATTGTCTGTGGATGGTTTGCGTAACATTTATCCTTAATGGCTCCCCACAGAAAATAATCCAAAGGGCTCAAATCACAGCTCCGATGCGGCCAATTGACATCACAATTTCGGCTGATTATTCGATTTTCAAAAACAGTGCGTAAATTATCGATGGTTGTGTGACATGTGGCCCGGTCTTTTTGAAACCAAATGTCGTTCATGTCATTCTCTTTAATTTTTGGAAACAAAAATTCGTTGAGCATGGCACGGTAACGCTCACCGTTTTGAAGAAAAATGGCCCAGTCGTGGTTATATGAATAATATTGTGTTCCATTCTTAAATGACAAAGTTAAATCTTTTTAATAAAACCAAAAATTTGAAAAAATAATCAGTACTTTTTTTTATAGACGATTCAAATTTAAAATTTTAAATGGCCCACCCTATATTACGAAAAGGAAAAAAAATCAAATTTCAAATAATTACTTAAAAAGTTATCGCAGTGTAAACATGAGGTATTTTTATAACTTTTGCTAAAATATCAAATTTTGAGCCGATATACAACGATATTCATAGAAATATGTCCGATGCCCGTTTCAAAAATTTTTGGAATGTTTCCAAGAATTTAATTAAGTTCTAAAATTAAAAGTGTCTAACTATTAAATTAAATACATATTCCTTTTAGTACGCTACTAACAATTAAGCTGGATTCACTATTATTGATTACCTATTCCATCATTCTGCAGAGTGGATTTAGTTTCTTTACTCTTCACACTTAAGTAGTACAAATTTTGTTTGTATCGTGTCATCTCTATTTTAGTTCACTCCACAGTGAAGTACTCTGTAATTGTGAATCTAGCTTTAATATAAATATTTTTCAACTTACCTTTTTGGGGGATCGTATATCGCAGTTGTTACAATTATTAAAATTTGTTGCTGTTTTATTTTATTTTTTTTCCCAATTCTTAAACATTTGCGACTTTTCCATAATTGTGAATGGTCGGATACATTTTATTTAGCTGGAGTCATGTATTTTGATTATTTTTTTTTTTTTCATTTCATCAAAACAATTTTAATTTCTGCTACTTTTTAAACACCATTACAATCAATTTCTATAATATCCTTGGGTACATCAACAAATTGATAAACCAAACGTTGACCATCCACTTTAGCCAATATGCCTCTTTGATAGTAATAACGTAAAGCCCGACCCATTGTCTCATAATTCATATCGGGTTTATTTTTATGCATGCCCCATAAACGTGAAACAGCTTTCGAATCGACCAATTTGAAAACGCCCTTCTCCCGATTGGTCCATTTGATGAAACGTGGACAATACTCACGATCTTGTAAGAGTTTAAGTAGAAATTCCCATAGATAGGTGGTGGAACCTTCCCGGCTGCGGCGTTTAACGCCCATTTCGATTTTAGGTTTGCGGGGCTTTTTTACTTTACGTTGTTGGAAACCACCCAGTTCTAGCATATAGGAGAGATCATAATTAACACTCGATGTGGCCGGTTGTATAACACTCTGTTGATGCGTTAAAACACCATTTGTTGAGAGAACACCATTACTGGTCGAGCCGACCGTTGGATTCGAAACGGAGGAATGCTGCTGGTGTGTATGTAAAGCATGTTGTTGGTGAGGATGAAGGGAATGATGTGAAGATAAGCCGACATTAGCACGAGGCGGAGATGGTGTTGTAAAGTAGGATGCTCCCGAATAAGAACCATTATTGGTTAAACCATTCGGCGCTGTAGAGCTGCAGGATACATTGTTGTTACCAATTGGACCGCCGCCGCCACCACCACCACCACCACCACCACCATTACTGGTTGAATTACCGCCATTCGTTGTCAAAGGTAGATAATAATTTTCCGGCACTAGAGGAGGAAGGAAAAACAGAGAGTAAGGGGGAAAAATTAAAAGAAAACTTTAAGTGAATTTTTGTTGATAAGTTTTTATAAAAAAAAAAATGATTGTTGTCTATGATTTTGGTTCTTGTCTATGATTTCGTGCATTTAAATTTATTGAAAATTTGTCAACAATGAATTTTTTTATGGTATTTCAAAAAAAGAACTTCTAAGAACCAAAATATTTTCTTACCAGGCAGACGAAAGCTTTTTTCAAGTTACTTCCGACAGGATTTTTAATAAAGTTTTAAGATCTTAAAATGTCTGTTTGAAAATGTTTACAATAAAATTTTTGTAAAGTAACTTGAAAAAGCTTACTAATTTTTAATTTGACAGCGCGTTAGTATCTTTAATTTAATTTATTTAACTCGTAGCTTTATGTTGAATATTTTCATTGTCAGTCAACAGTTATTTTGTCAATTCCGTTCTCGTTTATGTGCTTAAAGGTATAAGTACACAAAATACCTTTATATATATTAAGTTTGTATAAAAATATTCTCTTTTACTGAATACTTATTATCAGAGCTTCAAAAGATTTTAAGCATTAATTTAAATTTGATTTCTTTTCATTTAGGTTTATTGAAAAGTTCAAGAGTCAAATTTTTGATTTTTTTTTTAAATTTCCCTCTTTTCATTCCTTTACTAAATTTGTCATAAGTAGTGTTAATAAGAGTTGCCATTGAGAGGAAGATCTTTTCAAATTTTAACCACCATTTTAATTACGTTTCTGGCCAACTTACATTAAACACCTTATAAGTGACATAGTCCATTTTCCAGGGAACACATGTTTTAAATTTCTACTCAAAGGGGTTTGGGCAAGCCGATACTGGGGAGGTTGGTTTTCCCTATTTAATCCCATTTTCATCATTTGTTGGAAATTAAAAAAAATATATGTCTTCAATAAATTAAATTTCAGGTTTTTAATTTTTAACCGCGAAGATTCCAAAAAGCACCTTAAATGCAGTAAACAATTAATTTTTAATGGGTTTTTAAAAAAATTAAAAACTTCGCCGAGTTTAGAAAATTCGAAAAACAACTGTAAATACAGTATTTTCTACCAATTTTTGTCAGTTGCTTCAATTTTTTTGTAGTAAAATTTTTTATCCTCATTTGTTAATTCTTTTTTTTAACAATTAGAATTTACTAGGTCTCGCTTTATGCGATAGATGCGTTCCAAAAAAATCGCATAAATTGAATTCGCATAAAACGATAATCTAGCTTCATATAAAAACTAATGATTTGTTCCAAAATTCTGAAAAACCGTATTAATTCAAATTTCAATTAAAAAATCAAAACAAAATCGCATAAAAAAATCAAAAAAAAAAAAATATATATATATTTATTTCAATATTTTATTTCTTGGAAAATTATTTATCAAGAACTTATATTTATTTCATTTACTTAAACAATAATAAATACAAAACAAATTTAAAAAAAATAAAGAAAAATATAATATTAATTCAATATTTACAGAAAAAACAGAAAATAATCCAAAAAATAAGTTAAAAAAATAATCTGAATCACTAAATAATTGTCTGCATCGTTTTGGAATTGTTTCAACGTCACTTTTATCACGATAAAATAACATTTTCATCATTAAAATTAATCTCTTGAATAGGGGACGAGATCAAAGCATTTTTAGGGGCTTCAGTTGTTTCTTTTCTTGCTTACGCAACTCTTGATATCCGGAAAACAGTTCAGTCAGTCCGTGTTGAATCTTTAATGATCTTTCCTTATCTAAATCCACATTAAGAATTGGATTTTGTAAAGCATTAACTGTGCTAAGGATATCACAAATTTTTGTTGTTAAAGTGAAGTGTTCAACAATTTCTTCGGAATCGCTGTCTTCACTATCCACGTTTTTCTCAGTCACAATAACTGAACTAAAAACGTCGTTATCGGTTAATGGTTCTTCAGCTAAAAGTTATTCTAAATCATCGTGGTTTAGCGAGTCAAATCCATCTCCTCCAATTTGATAAGCTAAATATATAATTTAATTATTCAGTGTCGATATTGACCCCCCCCCCCCCCCCCCCACCCCCCCCCCCCCCCCCCCCCCCAGTACTTCCAGCAACACAATTTCCAGCATGCATTTAATTTTTGCTGGTCGCAGTTTAGAGATCGCTGATGCTGCCTGAATAATGCAATCCAAGATTGTAAATTTTTTCAAACTTCATTAAACGTGATTCCTTTTCAAGTTTGTTTAGAATGAAACTTGGTTTAATTTAAAAACGGTAAAAAAGTTAAAAAAAAACATCTAAAATTTCAAAATCTGTTACAATTCTAAAAAAACTCGTTAATTTAAAAATCGCATAAATTTGAATCTCGTGAGTAACTTAGTCGTATTTCCTAATCGTATCCCCAACCTTTTCCCGATTCCCACTCTAACCCTACTCATCTGCCAATTATTCTTGTGAGTTACTTAGGCCGAGTTTTTAGGATGTAGATTATCTTTGAACTCAGTTTATCGCAGTTTGTAACTTAAATACTGATTTTGAAATTTGTTTTAATTTATTTCAATGAAAACCAACATTTTATGTAACAAAAAGTTGTTTCGACAAATTGATGTTAAAAACATGGAAATGGCAGACAAAATTTGTTTTCGGTTTAACTAAACCAAGTTTAACTCACATCCCAAAAATTCAGCCGAAGTCTTAGTTACTTAGTTTTACTAATCGCATCCAGAATAGACTTAGGCATTTTAGTTCTTTCTATAGAGCGTTATTCATAGTTCAGCTCCTATTTGTGACCTAGTTCGCTCTTATAGTTCAAACGTTCTTTCAGTTCAAAAGCTTTTCTAGTTCAACAGCTCTTCTAGTTCAACAGCTCTTCTAGTTCAACAGCTCTTCTAGTTTAACAGCTCCTCTAGTTCAACAGCTCTTCTAGTTCAACAGCTCTTCTAGTTAAACAGCTCCTTTAGTTCAAAAGCTCTTTTAGTTTAATAGCTCTCCTAGTTGAATTGTTATTTTATTTTATGCAAAAAAAAAATGTTCTGCTGTCTTAAAAATTTAATATAAAATATTTTAACATTTATAAAGCTTTTAAAGTTTTTAAATCTTTTAAAATTTGTAAAGCTTTTAAATGCTTTTAAATTTTATCTTTTTTCATTTAGCCCTTTGGTCACTGTCTTCAGTAAAAATGAAGACATTTTTTTTTGATTTTCCGATGTTTTTTAGCTGTAATTAAAAAAAAAATAAAAACTTTGATTCTTCTTGTGGATTATTTTTATTTGGTCTTTTAATTTTTTTTACATCAAGTCGAGAATATGATGTCATGTTAATGGCCGCCGCCACAGTTGATTGTCATTTGAGCCCTTTTTATGGCATTTTCCACCACTTTGGCCAAAACTTCCGGCGATAGGTCCTCACATTCTTGACGGATATTGTCTTTAAGAGCTGCAAGAGTCTGAGGCTTGTTGACATAAACCCGCGACTTCAAAAAGCCCCACAAAAAGAAGTCTGGAGCGGTCAAATCAGGCGATCTTGCTGGCCAGTGCAAATCGCCAAAACGGGAGATTAGGCGCCCGGGAAATGCATCCTTCAACATATCGGTTGTGGCACGTGCAGTGTGTGGCGTTGCACCGTCCTGTTGGAACCACATGTTTTCCAATCCCAATTCATCAAGTTGCGGCAAAAAGAACTCGTTGATCATTGCTCTGTAGCGCTCACCATTCACAGTAACCGTTTGGCCCGCGATGACTCCCCCAGCGAAAACAGCACACCATACAGTGACTTTGAGCGGATGTAATGGCTCTTCGTGGGTTACACGCGGATTTTCAGTGCCCCAGAAGCGTAAATTTTGCTTATTTAGTAGGCGTTGGACGGCTAGGAAATCTGCGACGAAATTCACGTTGTGCCAAAGTCACCGACCGATTATTGCTCAAATAAATAGTCACCAATATTCCGCGATCTGGAGCAGTGTAGCGTAACATTGTTTATTAACGTGTATTTCGCATGTGTTTACTACAGAAATGTCAAAACAGAACTGACATTAGGGGCCAATCGCAAAATTTATAGCATTTTCTGATAGGAGGATTACTTTTGCGCCACCTTGTATATCGAATATTTCTGAAATTTAATACTCGATATAAGGAATAATTGGTAAGAAATTTAGATAATTGGTAAGAAATTTAGAATAATTGGTAAGAAATTTAGACAAAAGTGAAAATAAAATAAAAAAAATCTAAATTAGAAAATAATTTTAGAGTTGTTTCTTTCTGAACTTTCAGTGTAAGCGTGAACTATTATTGCAGAAAAGAGCGAAAGACCTAAAAGAGCTGTATATTTAAAATATATGAACACCCAAGAGAGCTGAAGACCTAAAAGAGCTGAAGAATACGAATTAAATCACTAGTTAAATGTAAAAAGTAGTTCAATTAAACTATTTCATTCACGACCGACACCACTCTAATCCAGGAACTTTTTCCCGATTCACGAACTAACCTGACTCACCTGCCAATTATTCTCGTGAGTGACCCGAAGACTTCCAGATCAGAGACTGCATTACAAGTCTGCTGATAAATCTAAACGAAAAAGTGCATTTAAACAAATACCGGGTCAAGGCAAAAAATCTAGCTAGAAAAATTCTAACAAAATTCAGCAAAAATTTGGACACACGGTCGGACTGTTACCGTTATATCGACTCAGCAAGTGATTCTGAGTCGATTGGTATACAAAGTATAAGTCCGATATTTTTAGTAGTTACAAACTAACCTGACCTGGACATGTTAAAAAATATTTTTTTGAGATTTATTAATGTTTAACCAAAAAATTGGAAGAATTCCCGTTAAATTACAGACGTATTAAGCCCTGGTTTGATTACTAGGGCTTACGAAAATTTGTTTTTGTTTCCCATGTATTTTTGACGAAAGTAATTGTCAATTTCTATCGTTTAGACCAAGGCCTCTTAAGAGAACTTATTCCCTTCATAAGAAATATTTAGCAAAAATGAAATAATTCTTTAAAATTCTGTTTATACTGCTGCTACATGTGTTGTATGGCTTGCTTTACAACATATTTTTTTTGATGTTGCTTTATTATTTTTGGCTTTTCACATACATTTGCTGTACATACATACAACATTTCTCGTTTTGTTGGTTTACATCCGGCGTCAAAATTAACGAGGAATGTTACAAAATATACTGCAATAAAAATAAAAGTGTTTTTGCAATTCTCGTAAACACCAACAATAACAAGAATAATAGCAACATTTTGAAATAAAAAAAAATATATATAACAAACATGTTCGTGTTACTTTTGCTCTTTAAAGAAAAATGCATAAGATAAAGAGAATGGGGGAGAGAGAGAGAGAGTTAAAAACAAATGCTAAAATAAACGGGAATATAAAATTTAAGCTCCCCATATTGCATACAGTGTGATGGGGGGGGGGGGGGGGGGGAAGAAGGTAAGGCATCAGACGTATCAGGTAGGTAAACATAATGGGGAGCTTAGGAATAATAAAAATTACAAATGCTAAGATAAATTATTTAAAGAGTGTGAAAAGAGACACGCAATACTAATGCACTTTTTTTTTTTGCTTAAAGAGTAAAATGCTCCATTATCTCTTTCTGGTTTTATTTTTTTATTCAAAATATTACTTATACTACAACAAAGACTATCGCTAATGTATAGTTGTTGTGTAGAGCGATGCATGTGGTTGTGACCTTCAGAATTTGTGCAAAGGCAATGTGTCGATGACCACAGATTCATACATTGCTACATATAAAACATACACAATGTATGTTTATGTCCGTCGTTTCAACACACACTGCCACACAAACATTGAGTGCAGTAAAGTCGTTCATTTTTACTATACACACGTATACACTACCCTCCATACGGAATTATATACACTTTCATACAAATATTAATATATAGAATTAAAATACAACAAAAACAAAAAACAAAAACATTAAAAAAAAGATGCTAAATAAATACATTTGGTGCATTTAACAATACTGGTTTATTTGTTTGTTTGGTTGTCAGTTTGTTATTTGTTTTTTTTTTTTTTTGTTATTTCTTTCATTATAATCGTATTAGTTTAGTGAGACTTTAGTTTTATTTATTTTGTTATTGTTGGTCGTTTAGTTAGTTAATATGAGGTGTGAGAAGGCTTAATCATTCAAAATGTAATGTATTGTATTTTTATTTGTAATTGTTTTTTTTTTTATAATTCGTTTTTACTTATTTCAATGTTATTTTATTTTAAAAAGGAAATTTAAACTAAATATAAAGGAAACTAACTTTAAGGAAACCCCACCAATTGTTGACTCAATTGATTTTAGTAGTTTGTTTTTTAATTAAAAACTACAGACAAGGTAATTAAAAAGAAATGCAGAGGAGGTTGTGCAATTATTCATATAATACATATATACAAGGTGGGTCAATGAGCATCACCCTTTTGCAAAATGCTGCCATTTTTACAAATGGCATCGTATGCCAGTTTGGTGTTGATCAGGCTTGCTAAATATTTTTTACGGTGTCACCCAAAAAAAATGAGAAAATATATGTTTGTAATATTGAATATCTTTCATAGAATATTTTAGAAAGCACAAAATTTTTTTTTTTAATAAGACACCAACAATGGAATTAGTATACAAACAAATTTTTGTTATTTTTTTGTAACTTAAATTTTTATTTTCAAAGAATTCTTATATGAGAAATAACAATTTACAAATATTTGAAATGAAAAATTATTAGAAATTGAATTTGAATATTAAAAAATATTTTTTATTATTTAAATTTTTTTTTCACTTTTTTCTGTGTAGGGTAAAAATAATTGTCAAAACCAATTGTACCCAAAAAATTATATTATGATTAAATATGTTAAGCTGGACTATTTTTACGAAAGCTTCAAATTATTAGATTTTATAGGAAATTCCTAGTGGACTTTTAAAGAAACCCTTCTTTGTAAATTCTATCAAAAACATTGAATTTTAACTGCAAAAAATATTAACTAGAATTTAGAAAAGTTAATTTATTAGGAAGAAAAACTGAAATGAAAACGGCGCCAAAGACACTTTTTACGAATATTTAATAAAATTTTAATTGAAATTAAGAAACAAGAAAATATTTTCTAACATCAAGTTAAATAGCACTTCTTTTAAGTGAAAATTGTTCTACTAAATATGAAACTGTTTCTATTGTAAAGTAAATAACCCAGCAAAACCAAACATTACCAAATAATGTGTAAAGTAATGTGTAGCCATAGGGGTTCATGGATTACTTTACACCTTACTTCACTGATGAATTTTACAGGCGATGAGCCTCAAAGTAATGTATATACCCATTACTTTAGAGGTGATAATGTAAGGAGTTACTTAAATGGTTACGAGAATGGAAAAAGTAATGTGTCTAAAAATAGATTTTTAAAAAAAGAGGAATTTTTATTAAAAAAAAATTATTACAAATATTTTAAACGTTATTATATATAATGTGGTCATGATGGGAATCGAACCAGGGAACTCTGGTGGTCAGCCAAGAACTCTACCCACTGAGCTATCGACGCATGCTTGCAAATAATGAAAAAGGTAACAAGCTATTATTACAACGTAACGCATGAGAATATCGCACCCATTACCAAAGTTTTGCTGGAATATTTTATCATATATTCTAAAGTACTTTACACTCATTGTGTAAGCTTTTTGCTATACATTTTTGTCTTTAAATTAAATTGAGTTATACTAAACAAATGTATTCAAATACAAATGCGGGATATCCTGAAACGTAATAAATTGTGACAAAGTCAGATCCTTTTCGTAGTTAATTAACGGTTCCTAAGTGACACATGACATCTATGGCTTGGGTACACTGGGGGTCCTTTGTCTTCTTAAATTAACTAATTTAAGGAAATCGTTGCAAAAATAAAAAATATCACAGTTACATTTCTTGTTATTATTTTAAAATGGAAAAATGTCATAAGTATAATTTAAGATAGTGTTAGCTTAAACTTTAATTGACATATGGGTATTTCCACAGAAAGGTCAACCGCTACCAAAATATTAAAGTTGAAGAAAAAGACTTTTCTGAGAAAATTTACATATTTACATATTACCATTTGTAATTTAAGAAAAGTGGTCTGCAAAGAGCAGCTTTGCTTTTTTTGGTTTTAGCGTTTTTAATTGACATTTTTCCTTGAGTTATTTCTAAGTGTTACATATCATGTCGATTGCACTCTTCTTATAGACTAAATATACCAACAATAAATATTTAAAAACACCACAGTAGAGATCAAGCAAACTCCGAATAACGGTATAATTCAAAGATTCTTTGTACTACATTCTTCTATCCCGTTCGCGACCGAAAATAAGCATTTGTGTTTAGTTCTCCGTGAACGTTGATCGGAATAGTTTGATATTTACAATTCAAAACAAAATAACCGATATCATTTAAAAAACCAAACCTAAAACATTTTGATCCATAAATAAACCTAAAAAATGCCTTTGGAATCATTGTCCCGTTCGCGATGTCCCGTTCGCGATTCTAAAAAAAATATTTTAAAAAAATAATAATAAGGATAATAAAAAAAAAAAACAAAATACTAAATAAAATCTTTATATCTCTGCTTTAGTTAAAAAATAATCTCCATTTAATAAACTGACGAAATTCGCAGAGTTTTAAACAAAACCACACACCGAAAAAAATGACTTACATTTTTTGTCCCGTTCGCGATCGCAAGTTTATCCAAAATATTTGGAGAACGTTCATATTTTATAATTTTCTTTTTGTTCTCAAAAATTGTTCTACTAAAATGCTATTAAATATTTATAAAAAGTTAAAAAAAAATTTGAGTTTTCATATTTTTTTTTCAAGTTGAGTGCGTACGAATGTCCCGTTCGCGATCCTGGAAATGCCCATATACAAATTGAAACTTTTTTATTATTAAGTGAAAAAAATAGTTTTAGTGCCTTCGATAAATATAAAGTTTAGTAGGCGCAACATCAATTATAGAAAAGCCATTATGACGTAGTGTATAAAATGTGTTTGCGATATTTTGTATTGTAATCAGCAAACAAAATTATTACATAAAAGCTTAAATTCGATTATTTTACATTTTGCTACACTCAGAAAAAAAACACATCAACTTAAAATTAATCCAAAATTTCCTTTAAAATAGTTTTTCCTTGCGCAATTCAAGTCAAATTTTATTAAAACTTAGAAAAATTTTCTTAAAATGAGTTAGTTCAAAAAATGTGTCTAACTTAAAATGAGAAAGTACTTTAACTTAATGTGTGTTCATTTTTTTCGTGACTTGTGGTATTTTGTATTGTAGTCAGCAAACAAAATTATAACATAAAAGCGCAAATTCGAAATTTTTTACCTTTTGCTAACAAAATTTTCTAAATATATTTTAAGCTACTCTAAGCGATTTTTGACTCACGCACGATCACGAACCAAAAAAGTACAATCATGCACGATCATTTTTTTTAATGTATACTTTAATTTGTTTCCTTCAATAATATTATTTCTTTAAAATTAGGTACTATTTTGTTTTTAATTTATTGCTTTTTTTTTGGAAAAAATTATTGAAAATAAGTTAAACGTTTTCTAACAAAAACTAAGGTTTTCCTCAATTTAATAAATTTTTAGGAAAAAACTCCTATACCTAAAGGTTATTATTTATTGATTTACATTTTTAAAATTTATCTAAACTAAGTTGCCGAAATTTACAACGTGACAACACAAAACCTGCTCACAATTACACAAAATGTAATAAAAAGAGCCCTAAATTTGCATAAGCGCCAACGGACATATTTTTTTTTTTTTTGCAATTGAAACAAAATTTATAAGTGCAAATATAACAGTCAAAAACCAAATCAGTTTTCATTTTAAACAAAAGTTATAGCAAAAGAAAATGAGATGATGGTTTTTGCCACACCCAGTATAAGCAAACTCCAAAATAATTTTAGGCTTATAAATTGTCTCAACAAAAGCAAAGTAAGACAATTTGTTTTTATTTCCCATGTTTTTTTTACGAAAATAAATGTCGATTTCTACCATTATATCTACATCCCAATAAACATTTTTGCTGGAATTAAAGCTAAAATCAAGTGTTATTCAAGTTATGGTTTCCAATTTAAATTTTGTTTAGTTTTCTTTGATATCCTGGGTTTATATTTTTGTTTAAAATGAGCTTAAGATAAATTAAAAAAAATATTGTATTACTTTATACAATTTCTGTCCAGAAATTGTTAGGTTTGCGAATGGTTTGAAAAAAAATTAACCCAGTTATTTTATTGGTAGAATTCAAAAATGGATTTTATTTCAAATAAAATATGTATTTTTTTTTATAAAGTAACAACAAGACCTAACTAGAATGATGTGGGGTATACAGACGACCCGTTACCCCGTTTGACTTCCACTGAATTGCGGTACAGTGGCAAGTCGAACTTAATTTTACATTTTCGAATCATTCACGGTAGTTTTAAGATAAGAATTTACAGGGCATTAGCGTGTCCTGTAACTCCTTATTATGTATAATTTTAGAATAATATCAATACTTATGATAAGAATAATAATTCATTTTGGTATATAAATTAAAAGTAGTTGTTTAAACGTAGTTTACACAAATATAATTATTTAATTATCCCAATATTGGGATAAGTAAAAAATTATATTTATTGCGATAAATAAATAATTATAATTTTTTTTAAGAAAATATCCTAAGCTCATTTTAAACAAAAATATAAAGGTAATATTTCAATATATGTTTTATTAGAGTTCATTATTTATTCAGCCATTAATTAAGTCTGTTGATTCTAGTTTTATAATACCGAACTTCGAAATAGTTTGTGGCAATTTACAAGGATATCTTAAAAATTTTTCAATTTTAATTATACTTAATCCTATTTGACGCCTTTGCATATCGTCCACATTAATGGGTTAAAAAGCTTAACTTAGTAGTTCCGAGTATTGAAAAAATTAAATGTATCTTATCTTACTTATCAAAAAAAAATTCATAAAAAATTGTAATTCATATTACCAATACTAGGAAATATTAAATATTTATGTGTAGACAGAGATGGCCAACGTATTTGTGCATTTATTTACAGTAAATAAGAAAATCGAAAATAAAAATTTTATTCTTAAAATTGTGTTTAAAAACATGTTGAGGGACTAAAAATTTCATACAAATTTGTAACAAACTATTAAAAATTAAAAATATAATTTAAATTTTTAAACATAGATTTTATTCCAGTTACCTAAAAACATTATTTTTATAATTAAAACAATTAATAATTGAAATATGCATGTATGATATTTAAAATAAAATAAAAAACGGGATTTAACAAATACTTTAGTCCACAATAAATATTTGCATTATTTAACAAGGAAATTTAATAAATTATATTCAGGTTTTGTTAAATTTGCAATGATTTAATAAGATAATTAAAAAAAAAAAAAATACTTTTTTAAATAGAAAGTAAGATATTGGAATAAACAATTATTTAATTTCCATAAATAATTATTTATTTTACAATATTTAAAAAAAAAAATAAATTAAGTAATTTAAATTTATAAAAAATTTAGATATTTTTAAATCGATGTGTTTTCTGGGCGGGCAAATTAACCATAATTTAACACTAACGTGAGTTATTATTTACATTTTACTCTTGGTTAAGTTTAGGGAGAAATATGCCAAAACCGTTATATTTTATATATTCACAACTGTTTAGTTTTTTTTTTTATTAAAAAAACATTTAATTTAAATTAAAAAAATATTTGAAATTTAGTTAAGTATTAACAATGAATTTATATAATTTCAAAGGAAATTTGTAGTAGTAAAAAGAAAATTTTAAGTAATTAAAAATATTTGTTTAATTTGACATTCGGTGGAGTACACACTTTAAATATAATTAATAAATTTTTCGAAAAATTAACAATCAGATCAAAAAATTCAAAAACAAAATGTTTTGATTGGTTGATTTTCAAAAAATTTATTTATGAATTGTATTATTAGGATTTTAGATCTTATAATCATATTAATTTTTTTATAAATTATTTTATTGAAAATATGAAAATTTTATCAGTAAATTATAGAGAATAAAAATTGAAAAAAATTCCACAGAGCCAGCAGGATAGAATACTTAGTATTTTTGGTTGCCGCAACACAACCCTCCTCAGTATCCACGCACTTGTTGGGTCAATGCTTTAATGATTGCCTATTTTTTTATTGAGTATTTGGAAATAAATTAACAAACCCGAAAACAACACACAATTAGACTAACATCAACGAAATTTAACAATTTATATGTATCTTATATTTTTTTACATTTTTTGTTATGAACTTTAATTCTTAAAGTATCCAAAAAATTTTGTATTTTTTTTTAAAGTGTGTACTTTACTTAAGAATTTTTTTTATTTGAAATTATTTTATTTTTTATTTATTTTATTTAAAAATAAAAAATGGAAGTTATAAAAAAATAACAAGATGTTGTTTGTAGATTTACACATTCCATAGGCAGCCTATTTAAAAAAGTTTTTTTTTTGTTTGTATGTACAAAAATGGCGTGTGAAATATAATATGATACAAACAGAATTTAGTAAATTTTTTCTGTGTAACTAAATATATATAAAAATATTTAAAATAACTCCTTTTTTTTAGAAATGTTTATTTAAAATTAATACACTCAAAAAAGTTTGTCGCTAGATACTACTGCAAATGACAGTTCACACAAAGGTATAAATAAATAAAAGTAAAATTTTGTAATTTTTAACTGTTAAAAAACAACTAACAAATGTGGTTAAACCACATGCCGATTCAATTATAATTTTTTTAAATAACTAACAAAAATTAAGTATTTACTGTAATAATACTGTTTAGGTAGTTTTTTTTTATTATAATATTAAAAATAACTACTTCAAATAACTGTTACGAAATTCAGTAATTTTCATTAGTTTGTTTTTTTATAATAATAGTTGTTTTATATTTTTCTATAGAAAACAACTGTTATTACAGTTAAAAATAAAATCTTTTGATACCTACATAAGCTACTGACATGTACTCGTAGTTAGGTTACAAGAGGCAGCCGCCATATGGCCAGCTCACGCGTAGTAACTGACAATCTTTTTTGAGTGTAAAAATTATGGTTTTATTTATAACAGTATTTTATTAGGATTAACAGTTTGTTGCTGCAAATAATAGGAAAAACTATACAAATTTTTATTACTAATTCGACCATTTTTCTGATTACACAAATTAGAGATTATGGTCTGGGGGTGGATATCTCCAGCGCTAAGCAAAAGTATTCGGCTAATGTAGTAAGACCCCTAAAGAACTTAGGAAAATATTTTAGATATTGTATTGTATTGTATTGTAAAAGTGTATTCGATGGCAAATCGATGCTACGATACACAGAAAAAAATATCACAAAATATTTGTTAAAATTCAAATTCGATTTATAACAATTTTGTAGATTGTTGTTTGTAAATTGTTGTTTTTCATATAAAAATTATTTAAAAATAAAAATTGAAGTTACAAAAAATAACAAAAAGTTTTTTATATTTACAAAACCTTTTATTTAATTTTTATTTATTTGGTTTTTCAGTACAACAAGATTGAATCTTCAAATTGTTTTACAATGATTAAAATAATATAATAAAATCAATCAGAAATTATGAAAAAAAAAAAAATAAAAAATTTAGTTTGAAAACAATATTAATTAAAATAATTAAAAAAACATTTAAATATTAAAAAGATTTAAAACATTAAAGTTATTCAAAAAAGTTGGTGCTTTTTTTAAAAAATTTTATTTGTATTTACAAAAAAATTCTTTAAAATATATTTAATATTACAAACAAAATTTTGTAAATTTTTTCTGAGTAGCGTCTTTTAATTTTACAAAAAATATTTTCCCATACAAATTTTTAACGCTTAATAAAATGTTTTTGTGAGTTTCTTGAGTCCTTTTTCAAACACACACGCAAAATATTTTTACAGTAACAGACCGTAGTTTACTAAACAATTTATTCGTACATTTCTTTTAAAATTAATTAACAATTCAAATATAATATAAAGAGTGTCTCAAGAAGAACGCAATTTTTAAATCTGGCAACATTCGAAGTGTCATTGTTTGACATTTGAACAATTGTTATTGTTTGCTAGTAGAAGGTACGAGGTTAGTAAAAATGGAGCGCTACACGAATGAACAACGCATTCTCATTGTGAAATTGTTTTACCAAAATGGTGAAAGTTTTGCGGCTACAGTTCGCAAATTGCGATCAATTTGGGGTCACAATAATGCTCCAAAAAAGTCAACTGTAAAGAGATTAATGGATAAATTTGCCGAAACTGGGTCTGTTAGTGATGTAAAGACAACAACGCGCTCGACCGAAAATGTCGCAGCTGTACGTGATGATGTCGCTCAAACTCCATCCACCTCAATTCGACACCGAGCTCAGCAAATTGGTGTCTCCAAATCCACTTTGCAGCGAATTTTGACGAAAGATATGCATCTTCATGCATACAAAGTTAAATTGACTCAGGAACTGAAGCCAGCTGACCGTGGACAGCGAAGGGAGTTCGTTAATTGGGTATTGGAGAGACAACATGAAAATGCTGATTTTGCCGATAAAATCATCTTTAGTGACGAGACCCATTTTCATCTTGATGGCTTCGTCAATAGGCAGAATTGTCGCATTTGGGGTGAGGAAAATCCTCGAGTGATTCACGAGAAGCAAATGCATCCTCAACGTGTCACTGTGTGGTGTGGTTTTTGGGCTGGAGGAATCATTGGACCTTTTTTTTATGAAAATGAGGCATGTCAAGCGCTAATAGTCAATGGTGTTCGGTATCGTGAAATGATAACCAGTTTTTTCTTGCCTAGAATTGAAGAAATGAATGTGGAGGGCATTTGGTTCCAACAAGACGGTGCCACATGTCATACAGCCAGAGAAACAATTCAATTGCTGCATCAGTCATGTCCCGGTCGTGTTATTTCGCGTTTTGGAGATTAGAATTGGCCGCCTAGATCGTGCGATTTAACACCTTTGGGGTTTTTTGAAGTCGATGGTTTACGCGAATAAGCCGACGACGACTCAAGTCTTAAAAGAGGAAATTGGACGCTGCATTAATGAAATACCGCAGCATTCATGCAAAACGGTAATTGAAAATTTCATTAAAAGATCGCGTGCATGCCAGCAAAGCCGCGGCGGCCATCTGCACGATATATTGTTCCATACATAACCTCATTCTGTCTACTTTACGATATAATAAAGTTTCACGATTTTTTTTAAATATCTGTGTTTTATTTAAAATTTAAAAATTGCGGTTTTATTAAAAAAATAAATTACAAAGAAATACGAATTTACTGATACAGTTTATATTTTCTTTTAAAATGGTTTGTTCAAAAAAAAAAATAAATATTTTTGTTTTTTTTAAGTTAATAAGTTAATATTTAAAATAATTAAAAAGTCTTACAGACTTTGTAGTTAAATTTTATGAAACTCAAGATAGCAAAACAAACAAAATGCCATTTATTTTTACGCATTCTATAGTTAATTTATTATCAGTTAAAAGTAACAAATAAAGATAAAATCTTTGGATTTCACGAACAAATAAAGATAAAATCTTTGGATTTCACGAATTTGTGGTAAGTTTGTTACCAGTTAAAATAAATGAAAAATCTTTTATTTTTAACAAAAATTGTTAGTTCATTTATTAACATTTAAAAATAAATGAAAAGTTATTTTCATTAAAATAAATAGTCAGTAGACCAGTTTTAAAGTGACTTTTTGATTTATTTTAAATTACATTTTCAGTTTATTTAAACAGCAAACTATTAAGAGTGCAGTAAAATATGTAACTACAAAATATCAAGTATAAAGTTTTAAAGGTCTTCGATTTTAAATATAAAGTCGTAATTGAGTTCCAATATGACGCTAATGTATATTTTTAAAGCATCCGATTGAACTGATATCGAATATAAACAAGGAAAATTTATAAACCTTAATAAAACAATTTCATGTTTTTAAATAATTTGAGTCCCATTTGATTATAAAATATTATGTGTAGAGTTTCAAAGAGTTCGGACTGCGAACCTGAAATCATAATGAAAGCAATTTAAATATCGTATCCAATGTGTCGAACATAATTTTTGTCAATGCAACTTATTGCAATTTTTGTTGGAGGATAATTTGGGGTCGCTGATCAATAATTTTAAATCATGTATCCAATATGGCCAAAATTTATTTTATATATGTACATTAGACCGTACCTCAAAAAAAAAAGTTTACCGTACACCCTCAAATATAAAGTATTTTAACAAGAAAATTTCGAAAATGTTTTTTTTTTTGGCCAATCGTAGGGGTCGCCATTTTATATTTTTCGTTATATCTTCGCCATTTACCATCGGATCTTAAAGTGTTGTATATCAATGTTTTTTGTCTCGCGGAGACCGATTTTTTCCTCGAAGGAGCCACTGACCTCAAGTAACCCGTTCTAGTATTAACCCACCAGATCTCAGTTGCTACCACCTTAATGTACTACCCTAATATTTTAAAACGAAAGCTCGTAAAAAAGCAATAAACCTTTGCTAGTAAAGTATTCCAATAATTCCAGCGGAACTATTATTTTATTTTTTTTTTTAATTTTTTATGTTGCCGAATGTAGGGCATTTTCAATTTTTTTGTCATATCTTCTGTATTTACAGTCGGATCTTAAACAGTTATATATCAATGTTTTTGTCGCAATGATACCAATTTGTTACATCAAAAATCATTGACCTCAAGCAAAAAAAGTACATTGTACATTAAAGCGTACCACCCTAAAGGCAAAAATGCACCGTACACCTTTGAATATAAAGTATTGTTGCAATGCCAATGACCTCAAGTGTCCGGTTCTAGTACTTACCCCCCAAATCTCATTTCCTACCATCCCAATGTGCCACCCTAATGTCAGAAAATTAAAGCTCGCATAAAATGATAAAACGTTTACAAAGGAAGTATTTCAATAACTCCAGCACAACTATTTGAAAAATATTTTTTATAATTTTTTTTATTGCGGAATTTAGGGGCCACTTTTTTAAAAGTTTCCTAATATCTTCAGTATTTACAATCAGATGTTAAAGTATCATATATTGATGCTGGAGTTATCGAAATACTTCCTAATCAAAAGTTTTATGATTTTTTGCGAGCTTTAATTTTCTGACATTAAGGTTACACATTAGGGTTATAGGAACTGAGATTTGGGGGGTCAGAACGGAACACTTGAGGTCAATAGACCTTAGAGCAAATATTGGTCTTGCATTAAGATCGGTCTGTAAATACGGAAGATATAACGAAAAATTTAAAAAGGCAACCCCTACGTTCGGCAAAAAAAATATTTTTCGTGTTTTTGAAATTACCTTTCAAAAACACTTTATATTCGCTGGAGTACGGCGAAATTCTTTTTCTTGTACGGTCTAATGTACATATTTATGTAATGAAATATTAAGAGGAATTTTGGTTTTATTGGAGCTGCCATTTTAAGTTTTTAAGTACTTCTATTTCAGCGACCCTAAATCCTCCTGCAGCTGTTATATAAATTTCAATAAAATGCGTTAAAAAATATGTGTCCGTCATTTAAAATTTTTCAATTATGTTTTCAAGTTGGTAATGAAGACCCATTAAAACCCTATACATTGATATTTTATAGTCTCATATTACACTTTTTTTTTAAAAGGACCTAAATTAGCCATTAAATGGTTTTATTATATAAAAATATATAATTTCTTGTAAAATTATCTTAAAAGTTTATTAATAGCGTTTTTTATCTTATTGAAATATTTATTGACAAAAAAGCATAATTTTGATTTAGATACTTACCAGGGGGGTTTCACTACACTAGCCGAACAACTTTCATTTAACATTAGAACTTTAGTGTTGCACAATGTTTTATACAAATAGATATTTCTATCACAAAGTAAGTGATTACTTTTTCGCTTAATTTTATCAGAAAAAAAATTCGAATTGTAATAAAAAATGCTTGTTGGAAAATTATAACTTGTGTAATTGTAATATTTTGCCTTAGAAGTGTTTTTTTTTCGGAAAAACCCAGGATAAATGTAAGAAATACTGTCCCCCAACCATATAAATCCCAACAGTCCATATGATTTTTTATATACATTTTCATTATATACAGTTTTTATAATATTTACTCACTTCCAACACCACGATTCCATATATTCCTTATTTGAGAATTTTGATAAAGATTCGGATGCAGAAACGTGCCAGTTGTTAAATGGGTTGTATGCGTGGAACAATGGGGTGGTAAACCTAAACGAGCCTTAAGCTCATCACTGCACGGCTGACCACCTGAACTAGAACTATCGACATCAGATACCCCACTATCAGCTGGACTTGGAGGAAATGAACCTAGAGTATTTACAATTGAGAAAAATAAAAAGGGAAAAAATATTTTTGTTTGGTTTGGGTGGACAATACTGGTATTTATTTTTTTTTTAAAGGATCAATAAAACAGTTAACCATAAACAAAAAATAAAAAAAAGCAAACAATATTTGTACCTATACAACAAGAAATATTACCTGTTGTCCCTGCACCATAACTCCTGTGATGTGTCGTATGCAGTGAACCACCACTTAACAAATTATGCAATAGTGGCCGGTGTGGTATATTTAATGACTGTAAATTTGTATTGGGTCCTGTTAAATTTGTATGTTGTAAATTGACGGCACCATGTTGTGGCTGCTGTTGTTGTTGTTGCTGCTGCTGTTGCTGTTGTTGTTGCTGATGTTGTGGTGAGGTCAATATATTTTGTTCTGATTTAATATTGATAACAGAGGGGGATCCTGTAAACGATGTTTGATTTGTGCTCTGATGTTGTTGTGTTGTCACATGTGGCTGTTGTTGTTGTTGCTGCTGTTGATGCGTCGTTTGTTGCTGTTGTTGTTGATGATGTGGTGGCAGGTGTTGTAGATGAGGTACCGGACTTGTTGATTGTTTAATAATAGGAATTTCAGTATCTAAAAGTAAATATGAGAGGAAAAATGAAATGATGAGTATTTTAAGAATTTGTTTGCTTAGGAATTGAAGAATGTTTAGCAAAATAGTTAATTAATTAAAATTAAAGTTTGTTTACTTTCACAATTTAAATTACATTTTAAGGGAAAATTTTCCACGGCAAAAACATCTTATTGTGCTTAAAGAAAAATGCCTAACAAGGAAGTTATTCACAAGGTCACCCAACAATTTCATAGAGATGTGATGGTGATACAGTGGATAAAATTAACAAAGATTTATTTTTTTTTTGAGTCCTAATTTCACATTTAAGAGGAATTTTTATTTTTTTTTTCATAATCCCCCAATTTAAGTGCATAAAATTGTTTAAAACTGTATAGTTGGTGTTGTATTTCCTACGGAAAAATTTCTTCTCTCATATCGTCGTTTTTTGCAATTTCGTAAATTTGATATTTTTTTTAAAATAATTTGCAAAATAGTATTTGATACAATAATAAATTTATTTTTTTTTATTACAAAACAAAAATTTTTGGGCTGCTTAATTTTCAACATCGTGGTAGAAAATATACGCATTTTTTTAAGATTTTTTTCGAATTATATGCGTACATTTACAGCAAAATCGTATTTTTTTACGCACAAATTTGGTAAATTTACTCTTCAATTTTAAAATTTAATTTAAATTTTAGGCACTTTTAATGTAATTTTAACTATTTTGTGTTCATTAATTTACGCATAATGTGTGTACTCTTTTCATTTACGCGCAGTGTAAATTTACCCAACTTATAGTAGGAGTACAGTTTTCTACTATTAGTTGGGTAAATTTCAACAGAAATTAATTAGATTGTATGTAAATTAACTTTTAAGTATTTATATGAAATTTTTGTAATTTTTTAGGCACAAGTTGGACATATCGTAAATATTTTTTACAATATCGTAAATTGTTTATGTGATTTTTGAAGCGTATTTTCTACGAGCAGTAAAATTTGAATGATGTATTTCTGTGAGTTCCATATTTTTCTTTATGAAATATCTTAACTTTCAGTAGCATCGTAAATTTATATATTGAATTATTAGAAATTGTTGCATACAGGTTGGTTGAAAAGTTCCTGCGCTCACCAAGAGATGGCACTGCTAGCTCCAAACTTTTTTTTTCTCAAGTTTGTATAACTGTCCTGAGAACACATGCAAAGTTGCAAGTCATTCTGTCAATTCTTTCTTTGTTTACAAGCCATTTGAAATTGACGTGTCATTGATTTTTTTTAATGTGGAAAAAATTGAATATCGTGCAGTCATTAGATTCTTTGTTTTGAAGGGTTTAAAAGCAAAGGAAATTTATGAACAATTGTCAGAAGTGTATAAGGAGTCCTCACCTTCAAAACGCACCGTTGAATTTTGGACTGGTGAATTTAAACGTGGTCGTACCAGCCTTAAAGACGATCCACGCGAAGGACGACCAAAAACTGCAACCACAGCAGAAATCATTAAGCAGGTACATGATATGGTTAGTGAAGATCCAAGTTTGACTAAGCGTGAAATTGCTAATGCCATAGGCATCTCAGACGAACGAGTACTCCATATTTTACATGAAGAATTACGTATGAAAAAACTGTTTGGAAAGTTAGTAGTGCCGCACACATTAACAATTTAACAAAAACTGGATCGAAAACAAATTTCTCAGAGTAAATTGGAGCGTTTTAAACCGAATAAAACCGACTTCTTGCGTCGTTTTATAACTATGGATGAGACTTGGATCTACCACCATGATCCTAAATTGAAACAAGAACGTTTACAGTGGACTGAAGCTGGTTGTTCAGCTCCAAAGCAGATGAAGTCACAACGATCAGCAAAGAAGGTTATGGCATCAGTTTTTTGCGATGCAAAAGGAATTTTGTTGATTGATTATCTTCAGAAAGGTAAAACAATCAACTCTGAATATTATTACAGCCTTTTGGATCAGCTGGATGAAAAAATTCGTGAGAAAAGACCTGGTTTAAAGAAGAAAAAAATCATTTTTCATCAAGACAATGCACCTGCTCACAAAAGTGTTTTGACGATGGCTAAATTCAAAGAATTAAAGTACGAATTGCTTGAACATCCACCGTATTCACCAGATTTGGCTCCCAGTGACTACTATCTCTTCAGAAATCTCAAACAATTCCTTCGTGGAAAGCATTTTTCGTCGAATGAAGAGGCCATAGCAGCCGTAGACGGTTATTTTCCAAAGCTTCCGGAAATGCATTATAAGGATGGGATAAAATTATTGGAAGATCATTGGAACAAGTGTATTGAGCTTCTAGGAGATTATATTGAATAAAAAAATATATTTCGTAACAAAAACAGTATTCTTTCATTTCGAGCGCAGGAACTTTTCAACCAACCTGTAGTTTTTAATTTTAGTTAGTTGGTCTAAATTTTATCTCAAATCTTGCAGCTAATTTTGGGACGAGCGCCCCGGTAGGCTAGTTGGTAGCGTGCTGGCTTATCAGTGCGGGGGTCGTGGGTTCAATTCCCACCAGAGGCTCTGGTCTGTTTTCGCTACAACGAGGAGAAGGCCTTTGTTGCTAGTGCTCGGTTAACATATAATTTGTAATTATATGATTAATAAATAAAATAAATAAATAAATAATTGTAGGACGTCACCGTTACTCAATCCAAACAAAAAATACTAAGAATACTAAATAAAAACCTCTTTTTTGTTACCATTGACGACCTATATGACACATATTGGTATCAGCGTCCGGTAGCAAATGAAATGAATCAATTTCAAATATCTCGATGTTCTTAAGCACTTAAAGGATTGGACTGTGCCCTAAAAAAATGTTTGATCCCTTTGGTCGAATTACATTATGTATTAAAAACGTAATATATTTTTTTTTTAATTTTCGTACGCCCTATACGCCACAAACCACATTAGGAGAAATCTGAAATGTTACTTATATAATAAAAATAAAATTTGGATATAAATTAACCATTGGTCGTCAAAGGGTTCCGACATCGAAAAAATCTTTATTATTTAAAATTCTACTGACAATTTTCTCTAAACCAACCGGTAAGAGGGTTAAAGAGTTTTTTTCTTTTAAATTAAAACCTATGTTTTTTATTAAAAAAAACTTGTATTGCAAGGTATTTTTATGAGTGTCTCAGCGGCTCGGTGACTTCAACTATGTCTTGTATATTTGTAGTATCCTTGGTAAAACTTTAAATTTCGTGTAATATACACTATCGGACAAAATAAAGTATACAACTGTAAAAAAAAGTGTTATTTTTTAGTAAAACTAAAATTTGATTAAATTCATTCGAAAATACTCACCATTTATTAGAGATCTGCAGATAAAAAATTTAATAATTGTTTTGGGCAAACCGCCCTTTTTATGCAGTGTCAATAATGGCTGTCTTGATTATTTCTTTAATAATTGTGTGCATGGAAAAAATCTTTAAGAATTAATCCATATCCACGTCCATTAATACTGACGATTTAGTCATTAACTATATGCAAAATTATGAAATTTTGATGTTTAATTCAATTGTCTTTAGTACTATGATTCAATTTAAATACTATTTATATTATTTGAAAGACAATTTTATAAGCTTGATCTCATTTTTAAATCTGATCAATATTTTTGTATTCTGTAGACGAATTCCCATTTGAAGTCAATTTTGGCAGTTTTTATTTTGAATGTCAGGTCCACTAAATAAAAAGGTCCACATATAAAATCGAACATTACACTTTTAATCTGTGGTCTTCTTTAATCAATAAATGGTGCAATTTTCGTGTTTCACATCAAATTGACAAATTTTAATTAGTTTAAATTTTTCTACGATTTTTACTTTATTTTGTCCGATAGTGTTTTTTTTTGGAAATAAGTGAAATTTATATAATTATTTCAATTAACCACAAATATTATATATTGTGGTTTAATTTATATATTTTTAAATAACAAATAAATTAAAAAAATAAAAACACTTGAAATGCAATCATGACTAATTTCGATTTCATTTTCTTATTTCACTAGTGAATTTCTTTTATGTGATTGTTTTTGCTGTTGTTAATGCTGCTGCTGCTGTTGCTGCACAAACATTTTACTTTTGCTTTTCACCGCATGCAATAATGACAAGCAATGCAATGTGAGCGAGGGAAAAATGTTTGTTTAAAAGTAAAAGTGCATTTTCACTGATTTCTTTGGCTTGGCAGATGAATAACAAACAGCCATTCAAACCAACGAACCAGCAACGAACCAACCAGCCAAACAACTCGTCATTTTCATTTTCAACAATAAAACAGTCACAACAGCCAGCCAGGTTTTTTTCTTTTGTGCAATTTTTGGTGTAGTGCATGGTAAGTTTGTTTTTTATTTTTATTTCGTATACAATAATTTCTTATGTGCGAAAAAATTGCACGTTTAATAAAAAACGTTACAAATTATTTAGTCTCAACGGTGTGGATTCACATTGTATTTTATACCTGGAGATAAGTACAGCACCCCCAAACTTCCCTTAACCCATAAACTACATTTTTGTTTTTATTTTGTATTTTTTTTTCGATCGTGCACTAAAGTGGCAAACTTATACAGCGGATGCTTGTGATTGTGCACCGATAGTGCAAATACACCAACACTAACAACATCAACATAAAACTTATACGACAAGTATGCTGGCAAGCGTGTGTACAAAAATATATATTTGTAAGCGTTTAAATTCTCTATATGCAGCGCGCAAGTAGCGAGCCTCCCCATGTACTCCACCAACTACCGAACCTATGATGTTCACAATACTACAAAAAAAAATTATTAAAATAACAATTGGCCGCGAGAGAGGAAGAGAAATCAGGTCAAGGCTCGTTGTCGGCATAGTATATGTAAGTAGTAATTCGTTTACAATTTATGCTTTGCTGGTTGCATTATTGCATGTTTATTTATTGTTGTTGTTGTTATTGTTGTTGGTAGTGATAGTGTTGTTGTTACTGTTCGCTTGCTTGTTTGGTTTCTGTTTTGTTTGCTAGCTGGTTGCCTGTATTGCAGAGTTTTAAAAGAATTTATTTCCTATAAAATTATTATTATTATTTTTAAATTCTTTGGCTAGTTAAAATTTAACGAACAGTTAAATTCAAAATACAAATGGGTAATAATAACGAATGTGTCAGTTAAATTCCCAGTAAAGTCTATATGACACTTGCTACTTTGCAAAAAAAAAAAAAAAATATTTTTCAACATAATCTCCTTTTAGCTCAATACACTTAGTCCAACATTTCTCTAATTTTTGTATCCCTTCCAAACAATAGGATTTTTCGATGTCCATAAAATAGGCATTTGTTTGATCAATAATTTCATTGTTGGAGCTAAATCTCTTTCCATCGAGCCATTTCTTTAGGTTTGGAAATAGGAAATAGTCACTGGGGGCTAAATACGGAGAATATGGCGGATGTGGTACCAATTCGTAGCCCAATTCATGAAATTTTGCCAATCCTTTCCAATCCTTTGAAGTTGTCACACGATTCCGTTTATGGTCAATTGAGAGCAAACGCGGCACCCATCTTGCAGACAGCTTTCTTAAATGCAACTATCATTTAATATCGAAACCACACTGTCATATGAAATGCCTATGGGATTAACAATATGAGTTAGTGATGATGTTTGTAACTACCAAAAATATCGGACTAAAAATATATTATATTATGCCAATCGCTTCCACATCACCTTCTGAGTATATTAAAATCTAGTCCCAATAAGAACCCAACTTTCTGCTATTTGCTAAAATTAACTTTTTTCGGGAATAACATTCAGATTTATCTATAAATTTTCAGGAACCTTCCCAAAATATAATCTAAGTTGTACTCGATGAAGGGCTAGTGTAAATCCTGGGAGGGGGGTAAGGGTGATATAATCCAAAATGATTTAAAAAAAGTGGTATAATAAACAACAGACTTTGCGAAGTGAAATATTTTTAATCTAATTTTGTTCTCCTGTTTTCTCTCAGTTACCTTTGTAATCTGTTCAATAATTTATTTGGCCACTGCTTACGATAAAATCTCTGTATTCTTACTCTATGGTTAGACTTTCTTTCTGCACTTGTTATTTACATTCAATCAAAAAAAAAAAAAAATGATTTTGTACTCAGTTGTTTGGTATTATTTTGTATTGATTTTGAACCAAAGAAGCAAAAAGTTAAAATTAATAGAAATAAAGGTTTAAGGCACGAGGGCGGGTCAATAAGTCCGTGACTTTTTGAATTTCCCTCATCTTAACTAAAAGGGCAACACTTCTCCTGTCAACAGGCATCTTTCAGTTGGCTCCTGTCAAAATTTGAACAAGCTGCGTCATTTTGTTTGTGTTTTACAGCCATTGATAGCAGAGTGAATTGTTGTTTATTTTCAATCATTGTTTAATAATCGACAAAAGTAGTAAAAACAATCGAAAGCCGTTTAAAATAACGATCAATTTTTAACTAACAAATCGTTAGAAAAAAACGACTTTGTGGGTATTTTTTAAATTGAATTTATTTTTATGTTATTACAAAACGCAACACAACACACACATATGTTTACATTTTTATTTTCTATGTGTGTATGTATATTTGAATAATTTATTGTAATTTTTATTGAAATAATTTATATTTAATTTAAAAAGAAAATATAAAAATATAAAGAGAAAACAAAAAATTTTACATTTAACAGAAAATATCAACTCCTACGGAATCGCTGTTCTACATAAAATTCATTTAAAAATTAATTCATTCTTTAAGTTACTGATTGTTAGTTTAGCGTTTTAAGAAAACATAACATACCTTTTTTCAACTAAACTGAACATTTTTTTTTCTTTAAACAAACACGATTTAATGTAACTTCAAAGCTGAAATGCATAAAGGAATTTTTCTAAATTTAAAAAATATTAATTTGGAACTTTAATTAAAATATTTGTTGGTTAATTTTTAGTTTAAAAATTTGTTATAATACAAAAGTGAATTATTTTAATAATGATTTGTTATTCTACCTCCTTGATTTTCTTGTAGTTTCTCTAGAAAAGTATTCTGATTTCCCTTTTAATTTTGAATTATTTTGTTTGTACACAAAATTTTTTATATAAAAATTCATTAAATGTTTAGAATTCTATTCATCTTTAAGGTTATATTTTTTTAAATTGCTCGATCGATTTTGTTCACTTCATCAATACCAAACTGCTTATGAAAATAAAAAAACATTTTTGTTAAAATTCTGAAAACCTGTCTACATATTGGTTACTTAATCTTGATATAATTTTGAGAATAGATAGACACCGGTTGTTATTGTTCAAGGAGAAATTTTTACAATCTGATTTACAGCGTTTAAGAAATTTTTGTCATATCATTAACGGTTCTACTAAAATTTCAGAACGAAATTTAAAGTAGCTGCTAAATGCAAATTATACACTTTTGAACTTAAAAACGTCAGTCATTGAGTTCATTAAATTTCAATAGGATTTTTCTCAAACCTAATTTTTTGAAAAGTAGCTCCACTGCGCACAAGAAGGAGGTGTGATTTTTATCCAAATTAAAAACTTTTTTTGTTATTCTTTATAAAATCCTTTAAAATAGTCTGGACTAAAAATTGCCACTAAAGTCTTTCTAAATATTTTCTATGAGACATAAAATATAAAAAAATTCGAAAATTTCCTAAAAAATATAGTTTGTTATATAAAATTTTTTATAATTATAAACAATTTTTCAATTTTTTTAAGTCCATCTAGAAGATAATTTTATGAAAAATTACACACATTTAATTTGAATTTAGATTAAAATTTCACCCTTCCCATGTACACAGTGAAGCAATTTTAGAGAAAAATTTTTAATTTTTTTTTTTTTGAAATTCAAAAAGTACAAGACTGTAATTTTGAATCTACCTGGAATTTTGTTCTGAAATTTTAATATAATATTTTTGTAGTAAACTACTATCAAAAAACTGTTCTTCGATATCTTGAAGACTTTAAATCAGTAAAATATTTGTTTATTTTTATTTGCATATTTTTTTTTTATAGATTTTGTTTCTTTTTAAAAATTTTGCGTAAATTTTAACAAAAAAAAAATCACCTTATTATATACAGCAGTTATTTTTGTTATGTTATAAATATTCCCAGCACGTACGAGGCAAAATATAGTTTCGGTTTAATTATATTTCATAAGAGATCACTATCATTCATACATAAACATAATTTTTGAATTGTTTTGCAGATTTTATTTTGTCTGTTTAATAACACTGTCTAACAAAATTCCTATGTGAAATGAAATAAAAGTTATGCTTAAACAAAATCCCCAAATGGTTTTTTAAAGTTATATTGGATTTTAGAAAAATAACAAACAATTTGAGTAAAAACAAGTAAAAAAGGCTTAAATTCGGCTGTGTCGAATCTTTAAATACCCTCCACCAATGTTCTCTATTAGTTTTGATACAAACAAAGTAAAATTATGGAGGTCAAAAAAATTTTTTGAGGTGAAAAACTTTTTTGGATGCGGAAACGAATTTTTTTACGTGAAAAAAAATTTTGAGGTGAAAAAATTTTTTTAGGTGAAAAAAATTTTTTGTGGTAAAAAAAAAAATTTTAGTAGTGAAAAAAATTTTTTGAGGTGAAAAATATTTGAGGTGTACAAAATATTATTAATTTCTAAGCGATTGGTGAAAAAATATGAGAAAATATATTCTATACCTGTCGCTACTATGAAATTGTACTAAAATACACCAAACTGTATGGAAAATTTAGAGGTATCTTCACATTTTCACTAATAACTTTTTAACCGCTGGACTGATTTTGCTCATTTTCAATACCAAACTGCTCGGGAGGATGTTCAATAATCTGCTTGCGTCTTCGCGTCGTGATCGCCATTTCAACAGACAGACGGACATCGTTAAATCGACTAAAAATTGCATAAGGATCACGAATATATATACTTTATGGGATATAAAACCTATATTTCGACATGTTACAAACGGAATGACAAACTGATATATACCCTCACCATACATGGTGGAGGGTATAATAAACAAACTGTCTTGCGCTGTTACGCAAGACAGACAGACAGACAGACAATTTAGGATGTCATGAAACTGATGTTATACTTGTATTTACCAATGACACCATTGAAGCAGAAATTTCTTGTTGCACTGTGTTTATTAAAAAATACTTGTCACGTGTTAGTCATGATTTCTTAGAAAATATTGCTTTTAGTTATTGTATTTATTTGCTGTTAAAAATATGCATTGATACCCTTGAAATTATTTGTAAACAATTAACCTTATATAATAATAAAACAATATGTAATAACAATAAAAACATTTTATAAATAAATTGCAAATTTACGTTTTTACAATTATTTATTTAAAATATTTGTATGTAGGTGGGCAAACAAATTAACAAGAAATTGTTCTGAGAAGAAACTTTAAGTTCACATGCAAAAATCAAAATATGCATGAGCATACATGGTCATATACGTCCATGCATGGTTCAAAATATGACCTACATAATCTCATATATGACCATATATCTTCGGATACAAAATTTACCCTAATGTCCTTATATTTTCATATATGACCCGAGAAAAAAAATTGTTATAGCGCAATATATAATGATATCCAATTTGATATTCTTCAATATCTAGTTGATCTAATTTAATCTGAAAATTGGCAGATCAAATTAGATCCAGCAATACATTTGGCGATTTAGAAGGATCCAAATTGATTCAAAAAATGGCAGATCAATTTAGATCCAGCAATATATTTGGGGATTTGTAAGGATATAAATTGATCGGTAAAATGGCAGATCAAAGTAGATCCAGTAATATATGTGGGAATTTAGAAATACCTAATTAGATTAAACAAAATATTTGGGGATTTGGAAGGATTCAAATTTATTCGAAAAATGTCAGATCAAATTGTATCAGATAAGATCTAACAACATAATATATACGGAAACAAGTTTATTAAAAAATGAAAGTAAAAAAATAAAAAAAAAGAATTATTAAAAATCTAAAACAAACAATGCAACTCGTTGTAGTGGGTTAAGCACTCAGCCACACACTGCTGTATGAGGGTGGGTCAATAAGTCCGTGACATTTTGAATGAAAAACATGTCATTGGATAAGAAATCATTTTATTTTTCAACACAGTATCAAATTTTTTTATCGCTTCCAAAAAATAAGATTTGTGGAGAACATCAAAATAGGTTTGTTTGTGAGATGATTTCATCGTTTGCGTCAAATCTCTTTCCGCCGAGCGATTTCTTCAGGTTTGGAAACAAGAAAAAATCACTCGGGGTTATATCCGGAGATATGGGCGGATGAGGGAGTTATTCGTAGCCTAATCATGCATTTTTGCCATGGAAACTGTCATTTTCCATTTTCTCCTTAATCCTTAAATCAAATCACGCGGTAGTCTGCTATCAATAGCTGTCAAACCCATACTAAATAACGCAGTTTGTTCAAATTTTTGATAGATGCCTGTTAATGAAATTCAAAAATTTACGGACCCACCCTCGTACATATTGGCATATACCCACAAATTTCGTATCCGAAGATATCATGTACACTAAAAAAAAGACATGAACTAAAATGATTTCAAAATTTCCTTCAAAAATAGTTTATAAATTGTCCTCAATCTAAGTTAAATTTTATTAAAACTTAGAAAATTTTTCTTAAAAAGAATAAAAATTCCTAAGTTTGAGGAAAAACGAAACAGTTTATATACTCAGAAATAGTTCATGTTTTTCCTAAGTAATATTTCTTGATTTTAGGAACAAAACAAGTCAATTAAATAAAACTTTATAAATTTTAATAAAAAACATCTTAGTTTTAAGAAATTTGCATACTCAAATGTAATTAAATTAAGTTTAGTTTAAAAAAAAAAATGTAGGACATTGTCTAACATGTGTCTAGCTTAAATCAAGTAAGTACTTGAACTTAATGTGTGTTCATTTTTTGTTCGCGAGTAGTAAAATTAACTAAATTTTAGAAACCCATTTCCTAATTCAGTTTTTAAGTATACCACTTTCTAATTTTGAAAAATTGTTTTCTAAAAATTAGTTCAGGCAATTAAAAACAAAAAGTAATAAATTTTTTAAGGAAAATTTGCATGCAACTTAGTTCAGATAAATTTTAAAAATTTTAATAAAATATTATTTTTTTCAAGTAAAAGTTTTCTAATTTTAAAAAATAATAAAATTTGGTATAGGATTTTAAAAATCCCATAACTTTTCCATTTTCCAATAATGACAAGAAATGTAACTGTGATATTTTGTATTTTTGCATTAATTTCCTTAAATTAGTTAATTTAAGAAGACAAAGGACCCCCAGTGTTCCTCAGCCATAGATGCCGTGTGTCGCTTAGGGCGTCCCTTTTTGTAGTTCTCTCAAGCAGAACCGTTAATTAACTACGAAAAGGATCTGACTTTGTCACAATTTATTACGTTTCAGGATATTCTACAGTACATTTTTTTAATTTGTTTACCGTTTTGCTAATAAAATTAAATTTATATTTTAAATACATGAAATTAGTATAATTCAATTTAGTTTTAAGACAAAATTGTATAGCAAAAAGCTTGTTAAGAGCAGTGTCCTCACAAAGCGGAAGTCCTCAGAATGAGTGTAAAGTACTTTAAACTATAATTACATAAACTATATTACATTTTCCATAGAAGCAGGATAAGGATGATTTTTACTTAAAAGAAGTGCTATTTACATTGTTGTTAGAAAATATTCACTTTTTTTTAGGGAGTTAAGTCCTATTTAAAAAAAAAAAAAATGATCTAATGAACTTAAATAAAATAAAATTTTTCCTAAAACCAAGGAAATATTTCCTAACTAACAGTACAATTTTAGATGATGTATGAACTAATTAGGAGGAAATTTTACTATTTTCTAATAAAAACTAACTTCTCAGTAGTAAAATTTTTCTATAATTTAGAAATTTTAACCAAATTTTAAGTAAAATTTTTTATTCATTTCAAGGAAAATTTTATTAAATATTGGTAAAAAGTATCTTTGGCGCTGTTTTCATTTAAATTTTTCCTCTAAATAAGTTAATTTTTCTAAATTCTAGTTCATTTTTTTTTCGAGTGTATGGTCATATATTAAACCATGCATGGTATATATATTTAGATTTTTACAGGTTGGTTGAAAAGTTCCTGCGCTCACCAAGAGATGGCACTGCTAGGTCCAAACTTTTTTTTCTCAAGTTGGTATAACTGTCCTGAGAACACATGCAAAGTTGCAAGTCATTCTGTCAATTCTTTCTTTGTTTACAAGCCATTTGAAATTGACGTGTCATTGATTTTTTTAATATGGAAAAAATTGAATATCGTGCAGTCATAAGATTCTTTGTTTTGAAGGGTTTAAAAGCAAAGCAAATTGATGAACAATTGTTAGAAGTGTATAAGGAGTCCTCACCTTCAAAACGCACCGTTGAATTTAGGGCTGGTGAATTTAAACGTGGTCGTACCAGCCTTAAAGACGATCCACGCGAAGGACGACCAAAAACTGCAACCACAGCAGAAATCATTGAACAGGTACAAAATATGGTTAGTGAAGATCCAAGTATGACTAAGCGTGAAATTGCTAATGCCATAGGCATCTCAGACGAACGAGTACTCCATATTTTACATGAAGAATTACGTATGAAAAAACTGTTTGGAAAGTTAGTAGTGCCGCACACATTAACAATTTAACAAAAACTGGATCGAAAACAAATGTCTCAGCGTAATTTGGAGCGTTTTAAGCCGAATAAAACCGACTTCTTGCCTCGTTTTATAACTATGGATGAGACTTGGATCTACCACCATGATCCTAAATTGAAACAAGAACGTTTACAGTGGACTGAAGCTGGTTGTTCAGCTCCAAAGCAGGTGAAGTCACAACGATCAGCAAAGAAGGTTATGGCATCAGTTTTTTGGGATGCAAAAGGAATTTTGTTGATTGATTATCTTCAGAAAGGTAAAACAATCAACTCTGAATATTATTGCAGCCTTTTGGATCAGCTGGATGAAAAAATTCGTGAGAAAAGACCTGGTTTAAAGAAGAAAAAAATCATTTTTCATCAAGACAATCCACCTGCTCACAAAAGTGTTTTGACGATGGCTAAATTCAAAGAATTAAAGTACGAATTGCTTGAACATCCACCGTATTCACCGGATTTGGCTCCCAGTGACTACTATCTCTTCAGAAATCTCAAACAATTCCTTCGTGGAAAGCATTTTTTGTCGACGTAGACGGTTATTTTGCCTGTACATGGGTTTGCAAATATTTTTTCGCAGTAAAATATAAAAAAGATGTAAAACTAACTATAAATAAAGAAAAATTAACGAAAAAAATTATATTTAAATTCGACTTAAGATTACTTGGGAAAGTATGAAATTATGATATACATAAAAATACCACTTTTAATTAAGACTTAATTTTTATTGAATTGTTATTTTTATTGTTTCTAAAACTTTTTAAATTAAATTTTAATTGCGATCGGAAAAAACTATTTACAGTCAGCAATTATTTAAAAGTGATTAATGACAGAAAGTCTAAAACTATTTTATTTATTAAATAAAGAACAAATTTTTATCAACTTGGTTTGAAATAAAACTATTTTTCATTGTACATATGATTATTACTTTACTAGCTTTTTTGAAATTTGACTAAAACTCAACAGCAATATTTTGTTAAAACTTTATTATTTGAATCAATAAACAAACATCTGTTAATGTTATTGTAAATTTCTGCAAAAAAAAAAAAAAAACAGAAATAAAATAGCAAAACACTCAAAAATAAATCAACGAAAAGTGTAGAAAAAAAATGAATGGATTTAAGTGATGTTTTTTTTTTGTTCAGCTTGGACTTGAAATTTTGTAAAAAAAAGTACAAAAAAACTGTTATGTATATAAAACTTTGCGGTTAAGCCGGTTACATCATATGCACACGCAGTTTGGATAGTAGGTCAATGAATAACATTTATTATTTATTTTTATTTGTTTGCCTTTTTATTTTGGTTATTTTTTAGGGTTTAATACGTTGAAAAATATGATACTTAAGAGAGCACGCGCGCAGAAACTTTAAACTCACTTTTTCGTTTTTTTTTTTATTTTTGGCTTTAAAGGTGGCGCAATAAATTGACACATACTTGAAGAGAATAGTAGTAAAGTAAGAAGTAGTAGAGGAGAGCAGTAAGATTCCCTAAATACTGTCTGTTTAATATTGAAATAATGAAAACAATGTTGTCAATTTTGCTGTTTTTGTATACTATAATGTACAAAAACAATCGAAAAATAAGGTGGCAACCAAATTTAAAAGTGTATTTTGGTCCAATAAAATCGGTTAGCACAACGCTATTTAAATGGAATTGCAAAATGTTTTGGGTATTCTCGAATTGTGTTGTGGAAACCAATTTTCAATTGTATCAACCGACTTCAGTCGTAAAAACCTGATTTCTGTGAGAAACTGACAAAACATGGTTACAACATGATCACTGCTACTATATTATGCTTGCTGCATTTGGGTATGGTTGTCGCAATCAAGTTATTGCTATATAAATAGGTTCTATCCATCAATATGTTCGCTATCATCATTATTATAGTAAATATTTTATTATTTCTATTATAACATGATTGGATGTAACCATACTGTGGTAAAAAAAATTCTGACTATGAAAAAATATCATAATTATGGAACTAAAAAAAAACTGACGACAATCAATGTAATAATACAAATCAAATAAAACATGAATTTGACATTTATAGTCATAATACTGTCTTGTTTTCACAAAAAACAATTGCATCATTTCAGTCACCCATGTAAAAATGATAATATATGATAATTTTCACCTGGGGTTTTTTTTCGAAAATGCCTTATTCAAAAAAAAAAAAAATTCATTATCAAAAATATTCTATACAAAGATTTTATACTTTTTAATTAAAAACAATAATATTTTTTTTATGAGCGCTCCGGTAGGCTAGTTGGTAGCGTGCTAGCTCATCAGTGCGGTGGTCATGGGTTCGATTCCCACCAGAAAAAATTTGTTTATTAATTCATTTACGACTTTCTTGTGGAAAAAGTACTCAGAATATTAATAAAATAACTTTTTATAAGAAAAAGTGTGTAGAACCTAATAGTTGTTTTGTACCAAAAGGTTTCTTATACAAAATATTAGGTTTTTAGAAATTTTTTAGATAGAAGATTTTTTAAACTCTATGGACTTTCCTTAAAGTAAAATTCTCAGATTCTGCAAACTGTTTCTTGGATAAAAATTTATGTATATAAATTTATATATTCATATAAAAAACATAGATTCTAAGGCCTTTCTTTGAGTAAAAATTTCGTAGATTCTAAGGACTTTTCTTTATAAAATATTCTTAGATTCCAAGGACTTTTTGTAAAATAAAAATTCTTAGACTGCTACGACTATTAAAAAAATTTTAAAAATTTTTTTATTAGAAAAAGTCCATAGAATCTATGTTTTTTTAATTAAAAAAGTCCTTAAAATTTAAAAATTTTGTTGAAGTATTTTTCTTTAAAGAAGTTTTCTTGATAAAGTCCTTAATATCGAATTTTTTTCTTTAGGAAAGAATATCATAAAGAAATATTCTTAAATTTAAAGAATTTTTTTATAATTTTGAATCATAACACAACTGTAGGGACCATATTATGGTAAAATTGTGGTTATTTCATTATCATAATATGTTAAATATATTTTAGTACGACTATGGTTGGCACAATTATGATCCCAAAAATATATGATGCTTTTCAAATACGATTGCCCCAAACATGTTTTTTCTCTGGGTGTAAATTTTGTTTTTGTATTTTTTTTTCTTATATATTGCTACTAATTGGGACATCGTAAACAAAAATTCTGTCATATAATCGCAAAAAGTAGCAGCATTCTTTTATTGCATTTTTGAAAGGAAAAGAAGAGAGTAGCGCTGAAAAATACGCTTTTATTTCTGCAATGCTTCTTAAATCGTGTTTTTTTCTTGCTGTGTAATTATATGCATTTAATTTAAAAGATTCAACAGTCAAAAATTAAAAAAAAAATCCTTAAAAATTTTTCTTTTTTATTCTAAAAAAAAAATTTTGTTAGAAAGTTCTTTAGATTTTAAGGGAAACTTAAGTCAACTTTTGTTGTAGTTGGACCTTTAGTACTCAACTGTCTAGTTTCAGAGATATGAGCTATTTAAAAAAAAAAAAAAAAATATTGATGACATTTTTATAAAAAATGATGAATTAATGAAACATGTTTCATTAAACTTTCAGCAAAAAAAAAATAATTTCATAATATTGAACGAAACGAAAATACATTTTAACAATAGAAAACTGAAAGAAATATTACTTGGGCCAGAGTATAACTATTTTTTTTTTAATATAAACACAGCAAAAATTTACACAAAAAAAAAATATCTCGGTTATCAAAATAAAGTTCCGACCAGAAAGGGTTAAGTAACGTCATTGTACTTGTTAGAAAATCATATCAAGAAGGCAATAATGGAGCAAAATGTATATTTTACGGGATTTTTGTGTGTTAAGCTGTAAGTTCTTCTCTGGCTTTTTTAAAACTTCGGGTTGTAAAGAGATCTTTTGCCGCAGCGAAACCCATGTATCAGCCTAGCTAAAAATATTTACTATACTATGTTTTTGTAAATATCCCGAGGTCTAAAGGTCATTATAAAATCGAGATTTCAGTGAAAATCTCATGTAAAATTTTAAGATTAACCACACAAATGAAATCCTTCAAGTACAAAAGATTTTTAAGAAATCTCATACAAATCTCGCAAATGTGGATTCTTTTACAGATTGCAACACTGCGTGGCAACAGCTGACAAAAAAAAAATAACCTTAAAATATCGCAAAATAATGAAATAAAATAATTACTAGCAACATAATAAAAAAAAATTTAAATCCAATAAAAATGTGCTACTAATCTAACATAAAGAAGTGTTGAGTTGGTTCTACTTTTTGTTTCTGGTAGAGGAAAATAATGAAGTAAGCTTTACAAATTACCTGTCTTCATTCCATCAATGTATGGAAAATTCCGGCATCTAGCTTGTAGTTTTAACAGAAAAATTAATTTACTGACATAATTAGTGGTTAGAGAAAATACTTCACAAAAGTTCTTAAAACCTGTTAAATTTTTCGAAATTAAAAAAAAAAAAATATAAAAGTATTAGAACGAATCTATTTGTTCTATGTTGTATTATTTATATGCTATCTTTTTTCTATTTACCATTTAAGCGTTTTTTCAACATTTAAAAACGTCATTTAAAATGAGAGTAATACTTGTCAAAAACAATAACAACCAACTACTATAGTTGAATAACAACTAACTATAAAGTTGATGATGAGAAACAGCTATTTATTATTACTCTTATTTATAATTTATAAAATTTCGTGTTATTCATTTTATTATTGTCTACGTCAATTTGTTGAATTATTATGCAATTTTACCGCAACATTTTAACTAAAAATAAAGTGGTTTAAACAAAAAACAACAAACACTTGAATATCGATAATAACACTAGTTTACAAAATAATAAAGTTTTTCTGCATATAAAGTCTAACTAAAATATTTTTTTTAATGTATTTTGATCAGATAAACTCGAGTCATATTTGATTTTTTTTTGTGATTTAGCTTTACGATAAAAAAAGTTCCGTTATAATTATATACAGTCATATTTATATAATTCCACATCACTTTGTATCTTATTTGATCCGAAAAATTGTATGCATAATCTGATCTAATGAGATACTGTGAGATCTTAATTGATATAATATGGGTTCATCTAATTTAATCAAGTAATATACAATTTGATAGACTTTAATATAACTTGATATAATTAACCATAAAGTCACATGTATGAAATTGTATTTTTAGTCTGGTTCGAGACCATAGAACATTTTTTTGAAGTGAAAAAATTTTTTTATTTTTATTTAGTAATCATGGAGAACACACAGAAAAAGTTATTAGACACAAGCTGAATGGAATGCATATTCTGGTCTGCTACGACCTTTACCAACATTCTTCTTGCCCTTGAAAGTGCCAATTATAAATATCGAAACAGACTAAAAATACATTTTCATAGATATAAGTATAAAAAAGATAAAGATATTAAAATATAACTTTGTACGGTCAAAAAAATTTTTTTAAACATATGTAAAAAACAATTTAAACACATGTCTTTAATATTAGCTAATAGCTAATAAAATGAAACTAAGGGCGCCCGAAAGGTTATTTTTAAATTTTGAAAAAAATTTTAAAAGCAAAAAATCATTTGTTTTCCATCGACTTCTTTTTTAAGATTTTTTTTTTTTTTTAATTAAAAATGTACATTTTGGCAAATTTAGATTTATTCATATTCTTTTTATACCCTTCACCATAGGTGGAAGGGTATATATAAGTTTGTCATTCCGTTTGTAATTTCTACAATATTGATCTTAGACCCTATAAAGTATATATATTCTGGGTCCTTATGAAGAGCGAAGTTGATTTAACGATGTCCGTCTGTCCGTCTGCCCGTCTGTCCGTCTGTGTGTTGAAATGGGTTTTCCGAAGAACCCAGACATGATGAGGACTTCATTCTTTTTTATTTCTGTTACATGTGATCCATTTCTGTTTGCTATTAAAAATCAGACAGATCGGTTAATAAATGGCTGAGATATTAGCAAAAAACCAGGACTACCTCTAATTTTTCCAGTAAAATCCCTTTGTTTAATATGTATGTAGAATTTTGAGCATAACAACACATCCATGTGTTAAAATTCAATACACAAACAACACACATACAAAGATTTGTCATTTAAATAAAAACCAAACAAATCTCTAATTAACGAAGACTTTTATATATGTACCTCTATTGACGATGATTTTGTGTGAGCTTCAATAGCTCAGTTGTCTAGACGCTGTGTCACAAATACTTTTTTTTTTCTCTAAGGCCGTGGGGTTCGAGTTTCAAATCTCGGTGAGGTCAATTCACTTTTTTTTTGTACATTTTTTTTTATTATTTTCTTAAGACTTTTTTTTTTTTGCTTATTTTTGTTTTTTTTTTAACATTTAATAATTAATTTATATAAAATTTTATATTAATAATTAAATAATCCATAAATAGGCTAAAAACATCAACATTTTTATAAAAACCCTCTGATACAAACAAAATACAAACGTTTTTATACCTTTCACCACAGGTGGAAGGGTCGCGGGTTCGTTAAGATTTTTTTTTTTGTTTATTTTTTGTTTTTTTTTTTACATTTAATAATTAATTTAAATAAAATTTTATATTAATAATTAAATAATCCATAAATAGGCTAAAAACATCAAAATTTGTATAAAAACCCTCTGATACAAACAAAATACAAACGGTTTTATTTCTATTTTTTGCTCCGATTTAAAAGAATTTATAAAAACATTTTTAAACCATTTTATTTCTCACATATTAAGAAAATTTTATACATAATTTACCTTTGAGGGCAACTATTTTAGGTCATAACTTATAATAATTTATAAAAAAAATTATAAACAATTTTCCTTCAAATTTTTAAAATTAAGCTAAAGAAATTACAAATATTTCTAATAAAAAAGCGAAATAAAATCCTAAATGCAAATTTGCCAGCTAAATCAAACTATTTTGTAGAAATAAAACACATGCAGTTGTAGTGATTTCTTTTAACGATTTGTTGAAATTCTTTTCTTTCACCTCTTAACCTTTTATACACAAACAACAAACACTATTCTAGAGCTGTATTATGACCTATGGATACGTCTTATATAGCAAAAGATCGAAAATCTTTAGTATAACATATTTGCTGAAAAACTCGGAAATATCGGTTCAGATACAAAAAAGTTATGCCCAAAACATACATTTTTTTAAAATACATATTTTCTGGAACCATAAATCTTCCCGAGTCCAAGTTTTATCTCCAAACTAAATGGTTAATTTCCTCTTAAAGGCGTCCGTATATAAATCTGTCCATTTCATATATGTCCATATATAAACTTCAGTTTTTTCCCAACCATGGTGAAGGGTATATAAGATTCGGCATAGCCGAATTTAGCCGCTCTTACTTGTTTAATAATGTGGACGTTGTGATGTAATGGCTAGCGCATTGGACTATTACACAGAATGTTGCGGGTTCGATTCCCAGCGACGGCAACAACAATTTAGAAAAATAATATGTATGAGTTTTTATCTCTCATACGAGGGCAGATCAATAAGTCAGTGACTTTTCGAACTTCTCTCGTAGTTATATGAAATGCAACACTGTTCCCATCAAGTACCACCTTTTGATAGACTACAGTCAAATTTTAAGCAAGTTCCGTCATTTAATTTGCGTTTAACAGCTGTTCAAAACATACAACCTCGTGGATTTTTTTAAAAATGGAAAAAAGTGAATTTCGAGTGCTCATTAAACATTATTTTTTGCGAAAAATAAACGTCAATCAAACCAAGAAAAAGCTTGATAAATGCTATGGGAACTCTGCATTATCGATTTCAATGGTATAAAAGTGGTTTACTGACATTCGTTGTGGCCTTACAAGCACGGAAGATGCCGAACATTCTGAACGCCCAGTTGAGGTCTTTACATCCAAAACAATTGAAAAATTCTCGATATGGTGTTGGTAGATCGAAAATTGAATGTGCGATAGATTGTGGAAGATATAGGCAGCTCGCATGGCCCAGTGGTTTCAATTTTGAACGATCACTTGGGTATGAGAAAGCTTTTAGCAAGATGGCTGCCGCGTTTGCCGCGGAATCGTGTGACAGCTTAGTTTCCATGGCAAAAATACATGAAGTAGACTACGAATTGCCCCCTTCATTCGCCTTTTTCTCAGGATTTAGCCCCCAGTGATTATTTCCCATTTCCAAACTTAAAGAAATCGCTCGGTGGAAAGAGATTTAGCTCCAACGATGAAAACGTAAAGTAAGATGTTAAACGTAAAGTAAATGACGTAACTTGCTCAAAATTTGACAGTAGTCTTTTAACAGGTGGTACTTGATGGGAGCAGTATTGAATTTCATATAACTACGAGGGAAGATCGAAAAGTCACGGACTTATTGATCTACCCTCGTATGAGAGATAAAAACTCACACATATTATTTTTCTAAATTGATGTTGCCGTCGCTGGGAATCGAACCCGCGCTAGCCATTACATCACAATCGAAAAGTCACGGACTTATTGAGCCGCCCTCGTACTTATCGCAACATCCTCCTTCGGTGTTCCCATAGCATTTAACCCCACCGAAGTAAAATAGCCTAACAGGGCTATGAACTAAAAATCATTAATAATTTCGCCAACTCTTTATCAGCTGTCGGACAAACTCTGTTCTAAGGATTACCGTCTCGCGCAATTACAGTGTTGTCATATTTGAAGCCCTTCATCTTTCACCAACTTTCATCTCTTCTCTATCTCCATTCCAAAGAAATCAACACATTAATTAGTAGGAAGAATTTCCTAAGTGTTGCTTCTCTAAAAAATAAAACATACTCGTATTAATTGGCCTAGATGTAGTCGAAATAGTCAAACTGCCTCTGAAAAAAATCTGAAAGTCATTAAAATTAAAAAAAAAAACTAATCCCTAACAATCTAGAATATATAAAAATACTAAAAATTAAATCATTAAGCAAAATTACTGTAAGCTAGTGTAATAAATAATACACAACACCAAAAAAGAAACAAAACTTACGTATATAGACTACTTTGGTATATTGACCTGGTCATTAGACTTGAAAATTTTACTAATAACAGCAAAAAAAAATAAATAATATAAAAAACTAGTGATCGCAAAAAAAACCGTTAACTTAAAATTTTGCAACATGATATGAGCAGACGAAAAAAAAAACAAATAACAACAAAAGTATAAAGCCATTAAGTCAGTTGTTGTTGTTGTTAACTTATTTGATAATGGATTTTGAATGGCAAATATTTGGCAAACTTTTTGCAATACATTGTTGATTTCTTTGTTGTTAAAAGGTATAAACACAAAAATATTAAAAATATAAAAAAGTTCAATGATATTAATCCACATTTTTAAACATTATAATAAAATATTATTTTTTTCAATTATTTTAGTATTGATTGACTTTTTATTCTGATAAAGTGCAATCAAATTGAATAGTGAGTTGATTTTTTAGAGTGTAAGAAACTAAAAAAAAAACAAATTTAAAAATATTTTAAGGTAAAGGTTTAAACAAATTACGCAACAACTTGTTTTTAATTATTTTTTTTTTTTTGTTTATAATTAACAACTTGTTTACATTAACAATATGTTAATATTCATATATATTATTTAAATTTATTACTGGATTTATAGGAAAATATATATCTTAATAATTATTGCAGGAACTTTAAGCAGACATCCATTTCTGGTTTTTGTGAATTTTAGTGAATAAATTTCAGACTTTCAAAAAATCTACACCAGGAAAGCATTGGCTATTTTATTTTAGTTTACTTATTTTGGTAAAACACCAACAAATCACACTTCTTTTAGCAAACAGTTGGCACGTATGAGTAATATTATAATTGTATATGCGTCATACGTACCAGTAAAATCTTTAATTGCAGGTTCTTGATTACTTTGTCTCTGGCGAACGAACACTAGTGAGTATATTTACAGAGTATATTTACAGAATTTTTAAACACTTAAAACGCCATAAGAGCATATCAAAAAACGACTTAAAATATCAATAACATCAATAAGAGTTTTTACCTCTTCACTCCTTAACCCTCTTACCGGCAAGACAGTCACAAAGCGGATTTCATAAAATTTACCACAAATGGGTGAAATTAATATTTGATAATTATAAATTAAACTATTCTGAAGGAAAATTATAAGTTTTCTCTATTAGGGATAACAAGACGTATGATACATATGATGTTGTAGTTGTAGTGTGATTCTTTAACTTGGGAAATTTATTGACTTATTAATAACACTCCTTCTGCTGTCTTAACAGATTATTTCCCCTGGCTAATTTTCAAACTGTGTGGCCATTTTTATAGGTCAAATTTAAACTTCTTACCTAGTATGGTTTTTCAACTTTAACAGCTTATACTTAAATGACCGACGAAGTGAATCAATTATTGTATGATTTTTTATAATGACGAATACTGGCGCTTCTAACTAAAATTAATAAAATAAAAAAATAATTGTGTAACTTTTTAGGCGTTATTTTTAAGGTTATACCGTAAAATAAAATTTGACGGAGTTCTACCGACTACATTGCGAACAGTATAGAGTTATTTGTATTCATGTAATGGTAAGACTGGATCTTCATGATTAATTAATTTTGTTCATGATGTGCAAAAAGTAATGGGTACTCATTATTTTTTTTGGCTGTTTGTAAACGAGAGGGTAATGACCACCTATTACTTTGTGCTTTTTGTAAGTGAGAAGATAATGACCACTCATTACTTTGGGGACATCACAAACAGAAGTAATTAAGCGAGTAAATAGGCTGGTAAGTAGTTGAAACCCTATTTTTGCTAGGCATATCTTATAACCCAGCAAAAACATGGTAATGACAGGTCATTACTGTGTGGATTACTATGTAATAATAGGTCGTAATCTTTTGCATTACTTTAAAATACAAAATAATGACCTACTGATAATGGATGGTAGAAGTACTTATATATACATGCAAAATAATGAATAACTGGTAGTTACTGAAATAAGTACTGATTTCGTATTTCCGTTTTTTTAACTTTAAGAACAAAAGTAATTAAGCGAGTGAATAGTCCGGTAACTAGTGAAACCCTTTGTGTGGTACTTCCTGCCTTAATTACTTGGTAATGCCTGTTTTTGCTGGGAACTGATTTAAAGTTTTTCTGCCGCCCAACGGATGTATGCAAGTTGCATATTGATGAAGAGCTTGTTAAAAAAAAATTGAAATACAAAATTAAAAGAAAAATAACAAAATTTTTGTGCGATGTATTTTTCTTAAAAAATGAATGTTCCGTAACCAAAAAAATATTAAGATTCTTGGTAAAACAAATTGGGACATCTTGTAAGGGTTTTTCAATAAGGGCGGGTAGATGTCATCATGGCGTCCGCTGTGTGGCACGTAGTGCCACAAGTCATCTACGTCCATATCGTTCAATTTGGTCTAAAAGAAATCAGTTATCATCGTTCTGTAGCGCTGACGCCGATTGCCTCGCCAACGTTGTTTTCAAAATACGGACCAATAACGTTGCCGGCGCAAAATCCGCACGAAATAGTAACTTTTTGTGGATGCATTGCCACACCTGGTGAACCTCGTGGGGGTTGGTGTCGTCCATCATCCAAAAATGCGCATTATCACTAAAGATAATTTTTCGGCCAAAATTTTGATAATAAAGTTTTATCATTTGGACGTGCACAATCGTGTAATTTGCCATGGTGCTTTGGCATCAGTAACTGATTAGACAGACGCCACCTGCGACCGCCAACATCTACCCTCGCCAATTGCAAAACCCTTTGGAAAAGAGTTTTTGGAATTGGGTCAGTTGAGATATCGATTCCAAAATTGAAAAACCGCGAAATTCAAAATTTGAGTGAAAACTTATCATATTTTTTGATAACACCCATATATTACGAGGAAGAAAACTTCTAAACATAGAGCAAACCCACTTCTAAAACGCTTATATCATTTACAATAGAGATCTTTATAGCTTTTGCTCGATATTTAGAAATAATAATTATTTCTTATTGGAAATTCTAAAATCTATTCAAAAAAATTTGAAATTTGCAATTTCTTTTCAAAAGGGTTTGGGCGGGCCGTTAATGGAGAGACATTCCTACTATTGAACCCCCATCTTTACCACGTTCCTGGCGAAAATTCCAAATTATACCTCATCAGTGAATGAGATCATACTTCAGGGAACAAATATTTTAAATTTCAGATTCCTAGCCAAAAAGTTTGGGCAGGCCGTTATGGGACAGATTTTTAACCTTTTGAATTCCCATTTTTACCACGTTCCAGGCAAAAATTTCACAAAGTACCACATCACTGAATTGGTTCAAACTCCAGGAAATATTCTCTATTTACCAGCCAAGGCGGTTTAAGAGGGAGAATTTCCTCTTTCAAAGCCCAATTTTAACTACTTTCCTATCCAAAGTTAATTACTAAATTAGCCATTACTTTCATTGTCCATTTTGCGCTATTTCGCCAGTATCTCGAAAACTTAGCGAGATAGAGCAAGGTAACAGAAATAGGCCAGTTCAGGGAGAGACTCCGAGGGAAAAATTTTTAGCAAGTAGCCACAGGGTGACTTATTATTTTTTTATACCAATTTACACACTCCGATAACAACAAAAAAAAAACATGAATTCCAATTTCATTCCTTCTTTGTCCCATTCCATATAATACCCCAAGTTAAGTGTTTTAATTCCACTCGATCCGCATTGCATTTCCAATGTTAGGTGTTCCAAAAGAAATATCAAACGTTTAATGTAAATATTAAAAATTTCATTCCTCATTTTGGGGCGTGATCGTTGTTTAAAAATGCGGATTCGACTTTGGGTACGAGATGCATATTTTGATGAATAACAAAATTAAATATTGTTATCGATAGAAAGCTTAGAATGTTTCACTTAAAAGAACTTAAGATTTAATTAAAAAGGCGGTTACATTCAAACCTCGATTTTCGGCCTTTTTTCGGACAGCGTATTTTGGACGAAAATATATTTTTTGGACAAAGATTAAGTTAGCGCAAATAAATTATTTTCTGCAAAAAAAAAATATATTACTACCATGCTTACTTCGCTCACTTTTTAGACAATAAATGCTTTGAGTGTGACATAATAAATGCTATAAGTGTACATTTTCATGTAGCGGGACAATTGGTATGAAAAGCTAAGTATAAAATGATACGAGGGCGGATCAATAAGTCCGTGGCTTTTTGAATGAAATACAGTTTTTTTTTGCCAAAAAAAAATAAATAATTTTTAAACATAATCTCCTTTTAAATTAATACACTTAGTCCAACGTTTCTCCAATTTTTGTATCCCTTCCAAAAAATAGGATTTTTCGAGGTTAATAAAATAGGCATTTGTTTGATCAATAATTTCATCGTTGGAACTAAATCTCATTCCACCAAGCCATTTCTTTAGGTTTGGAAATAGGAAATAGTTACTGGGGGCTGAAGCCGGAGAATAAGGCGAATTCGTAGTCTAATTCATGGTTTTTTGCCATGTAAACTAAACTGTTACACGATTCCGTTGGTGGTCGATTGTGAGCAAACGCGGCAGCCATCTTGTGGAAAGCTTTCTCATACCCAAGTGATCATTCAAAATTGAAACCACTGAGCCATGTGAAATGCATATCTATCGCACATTTAATCTTCGATCGTGAATTTTTTCAATTGTTTTGGGGGTTAGAGACCTCAACTGGCCTTTCAGAACGTTCGGCATTTTCCGTGCTTGTAAGGCCACAACGAAAGTCAGTAAACCACTTTTTTACCATTGAAATCGATGGTAGTATTTATCAAGATTTTTCTTGGTTTGATTGACGGTTATTTTTCGCAAAAAATAATGTTTGATGAGCACTCGAAATTCACTTTTTTACATTAAAAAAAAAACCACGAGGTTGTATGTTTTGAACAGCTCAAAATTTGACAGTAGTCTATTAACAGGTGGTACTTGGTAGGAGCAGTGTTGCATTTCATATAACTACCAGGGAAGTTCGAAAAGTCACAGACTTATTGATCCGCACTCGTAGATAAAGGATTTCATATTAATTTCAATGTTATTGCAATATCATAAAATCGATTGTTGGCATGATATCGTTCATCAAATGTCATGATATCCGCCATAAAATGTCAGTTCATGTAAAACCTCAAGAATTCCCATACAAATGAAATCGAAATTTTTAGAAAACCTCATGAAAATCTCGCAAATGTGTGTAGACTTCTTACAGAAAACAACATTGCGGCTTATTTTGTAAACTTTTTGCATGAAAAAGTGACAAAGCAGCACAATTAAAAGCAACTAATTATTTTCATGCTGCCTAATTACGTTGCATTTATAAGACCCAGTAACCCTGGACTACTTATACCATAATGCGGCATTGACTTTCAATTTTTTTGAGAGAATAATACAGTAAATTTCTTATCAAAGAATTTGCAGGTTATCTTAATTTTACATTTTTTTTTGATAAAAAAATCAAAATAGATCAATAAATAACAGATAATTATCTAAATATTTTTGCTATTTTTGTCGTCACAGCTATGCAATTATATCAGTTGTTTTGTTTATTTTAATGACGTTTAACAAAATATTTAATTTATTTAAACAAAATTAAAGTTAAAATACTTTTTTTTTTGTAAATTTTATTTATTATTAACAAAAACCAAATTTTATTTGTATACTGTTTTATTTAAAAAATCAGTTAATATCAATTTTACAAATTTAGGAAATTAATTTTATTATAAACCCACAATTCCTGTTTATTGCTTGTTTAATTTTGTTTTTATACTATATTATTAATTTATTTTTGTTTCTGACGATTGTTGTTTTGTATTATTGTTTAATTTGTTTTATGTATGTTAAAGAAATTTCGTGAATATATTTTGGATTTTTGGTTTTGTATATAGGCATTTTATTGACGTTGTTAATATACATACCATACATATGTACATATAAATATAATAATATTATTCCTCCTCAATTTTTTATTTATTTTTTTATTTTTGCCAGTGCTGTCAGTTAAAATATTTCTTATTAAGCCTGTCTAAACGATACGGTACGAAACGACAAGAATATACATACATACATACATAAATACAGGCAGACATCTATCCCGGCGCATAAACAAACAGGCAAGTAGTCAGACAGACAGATAGATAGATGAATGGACAGACAAACAAAAAAAATTAACCAACCAGTCGGTAAATTTTTTGTTGTTCTTCTTTCTCTTACAGTCAGTTCGATAACAATAGATACAGTTGGGTACTTTCTAACAAATTTTGCTAGTACTTAATTTCTCTCTTGCTTATTTTTATTTTTCAATAATTTTGTGTAAATTTTACGAATTATAATTTTTTTTCTCCCAAACTTTACAATTTTCAAAACATTTTTAAATTTATATAAATTTTGATTCAGTTGCAATAATTTTAAACAATTTTTTCGTATTAAATTTTGTGTTAATTCATTTTATACCACTCATTCGTTTCGTAGGAATTTTTTTTGGCGAAATTTGGTAGAAAGAAAAATTGATTTCCCAACAAAAATTTTTGTAGACATTGACATGTTCACTAAAATTTTAAACAATTTTTTAAAATTTTAATATGGTTATACTGTTAGATTAATTTTTAAAATTTTTTGTTTGTTGATAAAAAAAATAGCTCCTAATTTATACTAAGGGATGTTAAGTGGGTTTCGAAGGATCAAAAAAGCGTTTTCTTTTACTGATTTTGTTTTTTTTAATATATCAAATAAAATATTTTATTTAAACAATTTAAAATATCAAAGATACATATTTAACAAGTACTTTGTGAAAGAAACTCATTAAAAATTAAAAAAAAAATATTTCTTTTCTGTTAGTGTTTGAATAAAAAAAAAAAAAGAAATTGATATTCGAATTTTTGGCGGAGTTTAGAACAAAAAGTCCAATTTTTTTGTTAAAATTTTCACCACGTACTACCTCACAAAATAAGTTGTGATAAAAATAATCCTTTGTTCAAGCATTGGATAATGTTATATTAAAGAAGTGTGAAAAATTTTAACAAGATCGTCGGTTCATTTTCATCATTTCATCATATTTAGAAATCAGACTACCAACTTCAAGGATAAAATTTAAACTAACATAGAATCATGTATTCCGGCGCCATAAAGTAAAGAACCTGCTGTAGCGGCGATGTTCAGGACATACCTTTGTCTGTGACGAATTCCAATTTTCAAACCAACCTAACCCCTTAAAAAGCAAAATGGGATAATTTTCAAAAAAATGGGGCAATTTCTTTATCCAATTATGTTAATTTTACATAAACAGTAAACACTGTACAACAAAGATTTCTTACAAAAAAAAAAAAAAAAATCATACATGTCATCCAAATTAGCATACAAACTCTAATAAAATCTCTCTTTTTCTATATTTAAATAATTTTTCAAACAAGTTTTATAAAAAAAGTTTCAAAAAATATTTTTTTTAAAATTTATTATGGCAACCCTGGAAAAATAATTTTTTAATTCATATGTATGGCCAAAACTAAAAACTATTACATGCTTTTTATTGCATAGTTATATCGCTTTTTTATTTAAATTAATCGGATCTTGAAAGCAGGCGATGCTTTAAAGCAATGACAGTGTAATTTAAGTAAAATTCCATAATGTTGCCCAAATTCTTATCAATTTTTAAAAATTCGAGGAGTGTAATCTGCGACTACTTTACAAAATGGGTATAAAATGCAAGAAGTCCATGTGGAAGCTGCAAAAGTATTAAAAACTAAATTGTTGTACGTATACTTAATACACAATTCAAATATTTCTCATTCGTAAGTTATATTAGTAACAATTTTGATTTTTGTAAAAAAATATTAAAAGGGCTGCTTATTATTTTTTTTTTCAATTCTCCTAAAAAATATAAAAATTACCAATTTAAATACTCTCAAAAAAATTTTTGTAAATTTACTACAATAAAATGGCTAAAGTTTTATCTAATTTTACGAAAATTCGGTTAATATAAACACCAAATGCGTACAACTTTTTTTTGCACATTTTCATATACAATAGTACACATTATGCCTAAAATAAGTATTATTTTGTTGAATTTTACGCACAAAGTTTGTAAATATACTAACTTATAATTGTAAAAAAACTATGTTATTTTCAAATTGGAAAAAAAAAATTGAAAAAGTTTTAAAAATTTAAAAAAAAAATTATTAATTAGTTTTTTTTTTAATTTATCAACTATTGTGCAATTTATTGTGTTTAATTTTATTGTGAATACCAAAAGAATATATTTATTGTTTTTATTACAAAGCAAACATTTTTTCGGCTGTTTAATTTCCAACATCCGCATTTTATGTGTACATTTATAGGAAAATCATGTTTCTTTTCGCACAAATTTGGTAAATTTACTCCTTAATTTTAAAATTTCATTTAATATTTACGCACTTTTAATGTAATTTTATACATTTTGTGTTCATCAACTTACGCATAATAGTTGTATTTTTTTCATTTACGCACACAGAGTAAATTTACTCAACTTATAGTAGGAGTTTAGTTTCCACTAGGGGTAAATTTACACAGAAATAAATTAGTGTATGATAAAAAGGGTTAAAAATCTCATGCACTCCCTCAATTAATTTAAATAGGGATTATTATATGTAAATTTGAACTCAAACCAACAACATACATTCAAAGTAGTAAATATCTTTTTAGTAAGAAAAAAAAATTGACGCATATTTAATATACTAATTGATGCATCTTCACAGGTTTTCAGTGACCGTTTTTTATTACTTTTAACTCCTTTTTCTTGACCCAAATTTCATCGAAATCTAGAAGAACTCTCAGCAGTATTCTCGTCTCAGTGCCAGAACAAAACTTTTTGCACACAAATTCTTTAACATAGTCGTAGCTAGTTAAAATTGCGGGAGTTTTCAGGATCAATAATTTCAACATCTCAAAATGAAAAATAAAAGTTTAAGCTGATTAAACAAAAAATGTATATTACTATGGCTTAAGGGTAACTGATTTTAATTTTGTAACTATATTATAAAAATTCAAAATGGCGGACAAAATTAAGCCACCAAAAGTTATTACAAATAACTTCTACAGTCTCATGCATAAAGTATTTAAATAGTTCAATTACACGTTTTCAAGCTAATATAATACAAATTTATTCTGACAACCGAATTTCTTACCAGCCGAATGGTTTTGTTGAATGCACCGATATATTTGTTTGTCGCCACCTAAATTCGGTAAATACAACAGATATTCTCTTGGAACAATACATTTTAATTGTGTCAGGAATACCAAATAAATCGGTTGCTGCAACTAAAATATTCTGTTAACAAGATATTCCGTCACAATGAATCTGTTTTCTCTGTGTATTAATTGTAAAAGATAGCTGGATTAATTAATCTGTTGAAGTAGGGTAAAAGCATAAAATAAGCATTTCATAAAATTTAGAAAATAAAAGTCAATATGCAAACTTAATGACTTTTTCAGGGGTTATCTACCCAAAAATAAGTATAATCCAGCATCTTCTATTCAATAAATTAAAAAAATCTACCACAATTGCACCTTTTATGCTTTTTTCATAAAATTTACTCAAGTTGCTAGACAGAAAAAATAAATTATACAAGTTAGTAATTTTGATTTAATCAAAACAAATTCGTCAATCGAATACTTTCACTATTCGTAGTATTAAAGTGTCTTTAAAATATTATTTTCCCACTATTACTTCTATGATTAGCGAGTCAATCGTTTACTAGGTTTATGAATAAATAAAATTTTATTTGAATGTGAAGAAAAGTAAAATAAGAATGTTGCCAGATTCAAACGAAAAATTTATAATCTGTTATATTACATTTTTTTAAATAAAGGTTTACTAGGGAAAATGTATACTTTAACAAATGTATTCCTTAACTAAAAATTAAGAATTTTATATACATTTCAGCCCTAAAATTTTATCTTAATTGGCCGATGATATATTTAAAAGGTGTTTTGTTTTCATATTCAATCGATTTAAAAATGTAAAATGGTTTATGCAGTGTTATTATATGGAGCGGAGAAAATTTTGTAATAATTTTGGTAACAATTTTCAGTAAAAATAATGAGAAGGCATATTCTGATATTTTTTATAACGAAAAATTATGCAATAATTTTTTAACCAATTGTTTTTACAAACTTTGAAATTTTTTTTCCAATAAATTACAAATTATTTTAAGTAAGCAAAAATTATTTTAACTCTTTAAAATTTTAACAAATTTTTAACTAAATTCCCCAAACATTTAACAAGTTTGTTACTACTTTGTTTTGGCATGAATGAAAATGTTCCCTTTTTTTAAAAATATGACTAAATAAATTACGACAAAATTCTTTAAATATATATCTCTATTCAAGTTTAATTTACCATCGTCCAATTAAAAAGCAAAAATAAATAAATAATTTCGAAAAACAAATAAAAACAGTTATAATATACGACATTGGTGTCTTTTGTGATGGAGCAGACTGTAATATTATTTATACACGAGTGTATATGTATGTAAAAGCATTTTGGAAATTTAGTTTCAAGTTCAAGGCCTTACGGATAACATATACACAAATATTTGCAATGTACAATGTTTGCACGTTTGTGTGTGTTTGTATATATAAATATATTAAATACGGACAATATTGTCATACAGGCACAATAAGGCAGCCAGATAGACAGTCACAAAGTCAGCCAGCCGAACAGACAAATAATTAAACCGTCAGTTTGTTAAAGCAGGCTGTCGCGCATTTTTTTGTTTGTATTTTTTTTTATTCATTTTGATTGTGATAAATTGGGAATTGGGGAGTTCGGTTGGAGAGATAAGGTGCGGAAAAGCGGGAATGATTTTTTAAAAATTTTTGTGTTTGTAGGTATAATCACCAGTAAGAGTATTTTTTTTGTTACACTTCCCTCTTTTTTGTGTCGACTTGTTTTTTTGCTACTCAAATAGAACCCTCTGTTTTAATATAATACAACGAAAATTGTACCAATACTAAGACCGTTTTTTCCTCTTTTTTTTTGTTGTGGATTATTGAAAGAGGAGTATTTATTTGTATATAGATTGTGTATATATTTTGGGTATAATTTTTAATACTTCCTGATAAACACTTTGAGACAACTGATATATAAGTATATAATGATATTGTTTTTTTTAACAAATATAAATTTATGACTTTAAAAAACATTCTTAATTATTTAATTTTGTTTTTTTTTCAGTAGGTTTTTGTGTCAATTTATATTGCGTGGAATTTATTTAAAATAAAAATTTTGAATATATTATTTAAACAAAATTCTTCCGTTAATTAATAACATTAATTATAAAATAATGAATATACTCATTAGGGACACATCATAGGGATGTGTCTGCAATATGTTTTATTTAGATTTTTTATTTTTTTTTTCTTAAACCGCTCTCTAGTGGGTGGAACATTTAGTTTTAGTACAGGAATAAAAATATGTATAAAATTTTAATATTTCTTACATTTTAAAATATTTTTTTCAAAAATAGATAAAAACCGATTTTTTTGAAATAAATGTTTGACAACTCTGGGTAATATCAATCTACACTTTTTATACCATCCACCATTAAGTATAAATTATATCTATTCTTAATCCTTATGCGTTAATATGACGATTTAGCGATGTCCTTCTGCCTTTCCGTCTGTCTGTTGAAATTGCGATCACAACGGTAAGAAGCAAGCGAGGCTATTCATTTTACCTAGATTAATGGACAGTTCAAAGCAGTTTAGTATTGAAAATGAGCAAAATCAGTCCAGCGGTTAAAAAGTTATGAGTAAAAACGTGAAGGTACGAGGGCGGATCAATAAGTCCGTGACTTTTTGAATGACACAGTTTTTTTGAAAAAAAAAAAATTATTTTTCAACATAATCTCCTTTTAGCTCAAAACACTTATTCCAATTTTTGTATCCCTTCCAAAAAATAGGATTTTTCGAGGTCCATAACATAGGCATTTGTTTGATCAATAATTTCATCGTTGGAGCTAAATTTTCTTTCCACCCATCCATTTTTTTAGGTTTGGAAATAGTCACTGGCGGCTAAATCCGGAGAATTTGGCGGATGAGGTACCAATTTGTAGCCCAATTCATGGAATTTTGCCAGTCCTTTAAAGTTGTCACACGATTACGTTTTTGGTTATTTGAGAGCAAACGCAGCACATATCTTGCAGACAGCTTTTTTATGAAATGCATATGGCATCAACAATCTCACGCCAACACCACATATCGTGGAGTTTTCCGACATTTTCTGGTGTATTGACCTCAATTGGCCGTCCAGAACGTTCAGCGTCATTTGTACTTGTGTCACCACAACGAAAGTCATTAAACCACTTTTTTACTATTGAAATCGATGGTGCAGAGTCCCCATAGTATTTATGAAGCTTTTCCTTGGCTTGATTTAGGTTTTTTTTCGCAAAAATAATGTTTAATGAGCAATCAAAATTCACTTTTTTCCATTTTTAAAAAAATCCACAAGGTTCTTTGTTTTGTACAGCTGTTAAACGCAAAGTAAATGACGGAACTTGCTCAAAATTTGACAGTTGTCTATTTACAGGAGATACTTGATGGGAGCAGTGTTGCATTTCATATAACTACGAGGAAAGTTAGAAAAGTCACGGACTTATTGTACCTCTAAATTAAAGGTGAATAATATTTTATATTCAACTCAAAAAATATTTTTACCATTAACATTTTTTTCACCACAAAAATTTTGTTCACCTCAAATTTTTTTTTCATCACAAAAATTGTTTTCACATCCAAAAAAGTTTTTCTCCTGAAACAATTTTTTTTATCTCCATAACTTCACTTTAAAATATTCTACATTATTTGTAACAAAAACACTGGAGGACGTTATGATAAAGTTTATATTTTTTTTATTTTTATACCCTTTACCATATAAAACCTATATATCAGTTCGTCATTCCATTTGTAACACGTGGTAATAAAGGTCTAAGACCCCATAAAGTATATATATATTCGTAATCCTTATGCAAGTCGATTTAGCGATGTCTGTCTGTCTGTAGAAATAGCGATCAAGACGCGAAAATGCAAGCAGGGGTGCTAATTTTAACCTAGATTTTTGGACATCCTCCCGAGCAGTTGAGTAAAAACGGTGCAGCTTAAAAATATATGACTGAAAATGTGAAGGTACCTCTAATTTCATAGTATCGACTGGTACATAATATATTTTCAACTTTTTTACCATTTTAGAAGTGAATAATATTTTGTAGTCACCTCAAATATTTTTTATATCAAAAAATTTTTACACCACTAACATTGAAGAACATTTTTTTTACGATATTGGTGGAGGATATTCAAAGATTCGGCACAGTCGAATTTAAGACTTTTTTTACTTGTTTTATTTATGATAATTTTTATAATAAAATTTCTTTTAAATCCCAGCAAAAAAAAGTAGCAAAAGAAGAGAAGTGAAAACGAAGCAGTGATTTTGATTCCGGTGTTGTGAAAATTTGGATCGGAACCAATGATTTTTACATAGGGGTGTCATAGGGTGGAAGTTTTCTTTTATGATCCTTTTTCATTGCATCTAAAGCCCTTCTTATGGTTTAGTGAACAGTTAAATCTTTTGTTCTTCCCAAATAAATTTTGAATTTATAATTTAGATTTCTACAGGACATAAGTAATCGAGCCTTAGCCTCAGTTTCACAATCTCCCGTTAGCTTCTACCTGGGAATTTAACTGACACATTTGTTGTTGTTTCCTATACAAAGTTTGCGTTTTACTGTTCGTTAAATTTTAGCGGGAAATTCAGCAATCGGGGCTTATTTATCTCTATTCGAAATGCTTGCAACTTTTACTACAATAAATTTTTTACTTTTTGTGGCGTCATAGATTTGAAAAGTGTTTAATTTCATTAAAAATCACATTTTTATAAGTTGTGAAAAAGAACTTCCTTACAAGAGAAAAATCAGAACTAATCGATGAAAAATTAATTCCTTAAGAATCACTTCCATTTATTTTTTCTGGGATGCTGTTTGTTTGAAAATTAATTTATTCGGGGATCATATAGTTGATACTATAGTACATTTTCTGATACAATTTAGACCCTCACATATACTTTTGTGCCTAAAAAAGTTAATGTTATGAATGTTTTTCATGTTTCTTAAACATGGTAAATATCGGAGATATTAAGATATTTGTGGGTTTTAAGGTAGTTTCACACACTACAGGAGAATCTATGGGAAGTAAATAAAAAAGGACAAACAACAGATTCAATACAATCAAAATTTATCGAAAATATCGATTAAATTTTAAAATTTGACATGTGTAATGCATTATGATTTGAATAATCATTGGTTTCTTAAGACATGGAAGAGTTTCTTCCTAATAAGATAATAATAAAAATAAAATTCGGAATATTGAGGAATTTCACTTACGGCAGGGGATAGATGTGAAAAAAGTATTTTTGAAAAATTTCGACTAAATCGGAATTGGATTTCGATTTTCGTTTTCATTGGAAAATCAGTGTTTTTCAAACAAAGTTAATATTTTTTTTACAAAACCGTTTTCTTTTTCCAAAGAATATTCCTTCATTTTCTTTTACTAACAAGAAAAGACAGAAATTTCAATCCGATTAAATTTGCAATCTTTACAGTGAATTTAATGTTAAAAATCACTAAATAATTCACTGTGGGCACCGTAAATTTTGCCCCATCGAAATTTTTGTTTTTTTTTTCTTGTTAACAACAGAGAATAAGAAAATATTTTTAGAGATTTCTAAAAAAAATTATTTCACTTTATTTGAAATTCAGACTTACAAATGAAAAGCTCATGTCAAGGATCAATTTTAATAATGGTAACACTGTTGGCTTAATTTTTGAACATTTTTTGTTTGCTGATAGGAAATAGCTTCTTATTTACACTAAAAAAATAAAATGGGGTAAATTTTTGAATGTTAAAACTTTTACAAATTTAGCAATTTCTTTATTCAATTATGTTAATTTTGCACAACGAATTTTTCTTACAAAAAAAAAAAAAAATAAAATTCGACATGTCCACTAAATTATTAGAAAATCTTTCTTTTGTCTATATTTAAATAATTTTTCAAAAAACTTTTATAAAAAAATTTCAAAAATTTATTTTTTTTTTAATTTATATGGCTACCCTGGAGCAATAATTTTTATAATTTTTTAATTCAATTGTATGACCAAAACTACAAACTATCGCATACTTTTTATTGCATAGTTATATCTCTCTTTTATCTAAATTAATTCGGTCTTGAAACGAGGTGATACTTTACAGCATGGGCAGTGCAAAAGTTGATAAAATTCCATAAAGTTGCCTAAATTCTTATAATTTTTTAACATTCTTCTAAATACAAGAAGTACATGTGCAAGCTGCAAAACTATTAAAAACTAAATTGTTGTGCGTATACTTAATACACAATTCAAATATTTCTCATTCGTAATTTATATTAGTAACAATTTTGATTTTTGTAAAAAATATTGCAAGGCCTGCTTATTGTTTTTTTTTCAATTCTCTAAAAAATACAAAAATAAAGCAACTTAAATAGGATAAAGAGGGTTAAAATGTTGAAAAATTCTTTTTGGAAAAATTCTCCTGATAGCCCAAGGATTATGCATATCGTGAAACTATAGATTATATGCAAGTCTGTATTCAAACCTACAACAAATTTTCATACAATTGTGTTATACAAAAAACATTTCGAATTCGCTATAACCAAAAGTATTTTTACATCTACCCTTGCCCTTAGCAAAATTCCTCTAATGTTCGAATTCGATCCACGCTAATGTTTTAATGCTGAATATAGGTTCCCGTAGGATCCAATTAAGAAGTATTTAGTTATTTATTTATTTTACTTAAAATGTTTTTAGTTTGGACTAAAAAAATTTAATAATTTTATTTTGAAAAACTGTTTGAATATTCGAAGTGTAAAATGAAGTTTTTAAACAAAGAAAGTTTGAATAGAAAGTATGTAGAGAAGCAGTCGCTACACTGAGATTTTCGAATGGCCAAAAAGAAAACGTTTTTTAAAAGTTGTCTTTTAAGCCCTTATTCGAACAAGAAATAGGTCAGTAGAAATAACGTAAAAATTAGTTAATGTAACAAAAGATTCTGCTGTTTTTCGGTTTAAAGTTCCACTGCAGCACAATTTTTTAATTTTATTTCGCTTAGTTTGCAAAATATAGGCGACTATATAAAAAATCCCTTTTTTAATTCAAATTCATTGGATAAAATTCTATAAAAAAATTAATTTTTATAAACATATCATTAATATGATGAAACTTTTAATAAAATTTTATAAAATATGTTTCATAACTTCGTCATTATTTCCTAGACAAATTTCATCCTTTTTTTTTAGAAACTATCCCGAAAACTCGGAGAGATAGGGCAAAACGGACACAGTTTTTAGTCTAGCGGAGAACTCATATTACACGTATTTTGTTGTTCAGTTTGAACGTGATAATGAAATTGAGCCAGATCCAAGTGAAACTTCAAACCAGATTATGTTACTAATATTTTTATTATATATTTCATTAAACAAAAGTTTTTGAAATTTTGCAACATATTTTTGAAGTTTTTATGAATATGTAGAATATTTTTGGGAATATTTGAACGGTTGTCAAAAATTCAAATAACAATGTTTTTAAAATGTTATATTTTTATTTAAAAAATATGTTATTGCAGTATAAAAAATATTAGTTTTAAATTCCGTCAACCAAAATCGCCACTCCAAAAAAATTCAACATCGCCTGCCACTGTGGAAACTTACTATTATAGTCAAATAAATTGTCGAGTTCTTATCGTGGCCTGATTTTAATATTTTTTTTTAAATAAACAAAGGCAAAAAATCAATTTTGACTGCAAGTTTAAAAATTATTTAACAAAAATTCAAAAACGGGTCACCAAAAAGAAGAAAAACCAGATTTAAATTGGTTAACCTGACGTGGATACACAGTGGCAACCAGTTTTAACTTCGTGGTTTAAAAAAAAACGCGTTTAAAGTTTATATTTTGTTCTAAACAGCCTTAAACACATTTTACAAAAAATAATTTAATTCATTTATTTTTATGAGTTTTTTATTGAAGTTACCCCACTATTAAAAGAACTTTTCATTTAATTAATAAATAAACTTACAATATCTGTAAATATTAAATGATTTTTCATTTATTTATATCTACTGTTAACAAACTAACCACAAATCCGTAAAATCAAATGATATTTCCTTATTTATTTTATAGGGCGATTTTTTTGCTATTTTGTTTTTCCAAGTAAATTTTTTCAGTGGTAAAAAAGATTCGTGGCAACGCCAAAAATGGTCAGTAAGGTTTGCCATTTCACCATGAATAGACTAACGAACGAACAAAGCTAGCAAATCATTTTATTATCAAAATTCGTGCTGTGTGAGAAATTTGTTTCCTTCGAAAAATTGTCTTTAGCGACGAAGCTCATTTTTGCCTCAATTGCCGAATTTGGTGTGAAGAGCAGTGAGAAAAAGTTTAAGAGAAGCCAATGCGGTTTGTAGGCCGGCGGCATTATTGGACCGTGCTTCTTAAAGAACGATGATAATCGCAACGATACAGGCAATTGAGCAAGGTACCGTGCGATGATTACCAACTTTTTTTTTGCCCAAAATGGAAAAATTGGACTTGGTTCACATGTAGTTTCAACAAGACGGTGCCAAATGCCACACGGCATGCGATACCATGAACCCTTTAGAGGCGAGTTTGCTGAGCAATTACTCTCACTTTTTGGAGCTGTCCATTGGCCACCAAGATCATGCGTAGTGGGACTACACTATTTTTTGTGGGGATATGTGAAGTCTCTCATTTACAGGGACAAGCCAGCTCTGGGAGACAACTTTACAGCTGTCATTGGTGAGATACCGACCGAAATTCTGGAAAAAGCATGCCAAAATTGGAGCTCACGGATGGACCACTTAAATTTATCGCCTTAAATATATATATTATTCACTTTTGCAAATTTTCTGTTTTGTTTTAAATTTTCAAAAACCAAACGGTAAAAAAAATCACCTTTTAACTGTTAACAAAATCCGTAAAAAAGTATTAATTTTTCTTTAATTTAGGTTTTTTTTTTAACTGTCAACAAATTAACTATAAAATCCTTAAAAATAAATGATATTTCGGTTATTACGTTTTTTTTAATTTTATAAAAATTCACTACAAATTATTTAAATTAAACAACTTCATATTTATTTTGTTTTTTTCTTACAATTAGTCAATTAACTATAAAAAATAAATATTTTTTAACAAATCATTTTAAATGAAAATATTAACTGTAACAGAAAATGCGTGTTTATATGTAATTTATTCTTAAAATAAGTGCAAAGAAGGGTTAAACATTACTTTTTTTTGTATTTAAAAATAAATCTACGGATAACTGTTTAAATAAACTACAGTAAATATTGTATTTACAATTTCCTTCAATACAATGATTTGTTGAAAAAAATTTGTTGAAAAAGGTTATTGCAAAAATTAAATTGATTAACTTTCATACACAAATAAATTTTTGATTTTATAAGATAACACACATGTGTTATTTTAAAATTGCTTTAAAAATTAAATAATTTGAAAGCTTTCAAAATTTTCATATGCTCTAGATGCCCTACTTGACTCATTTCTAGATGGGTTTGTGGGGTTGACTGTCAACACTTAAGCTCAAAATCAAATTGGCGAAGACTGTGTGAAATTTTGTAGTAATCCAACTACTCCAATGGTTTCTAAATTAGCAACCCTCTGGAGGTCCGTAGCTGCATTCAAAGGGGTCTGCGAAGAGTTTGGAAAAAATTCTTCAAAAATAATTGAAGATTTTTTTTATTTAAAAAAAAAATCCAAAAATATAATGAATATAGCGCGATTTTCAATACTTTTGAATGAAATAAAAACTATGTGTGTTTAAAAAAAAACTCTGATAAAAAGTCAGGTAAATGTATATTCTTAAGACTTTTCAGACTCCGGAAATTTTTTGTTTAATTAAATACACATTATTTTTTCTAAATAATTAACAGAGTATGTTTAAGAGGCAATTTTTAATAGTAAAATATCACAGATTCTTAGAAGCTTTTTACAAAATTTGTATATGGTAAATATCTTATATCTAATCTTTTTCCATCTTTGTATTCATTCCGTTTTATTTTAATCTTCAGATTTAAATGTTTTTATTGAAATGTAAAAAATTTTATAATTTGAGGGTCCGTTAGCCAGTAGAAATTCCTCATAGGGACCGTGAAGAAAAAGTTAGTGGGAACCGCTGAATTAGCCGGTATGAAATAGCTGAATTATTTTCAAACTAGTTTAATCCTGTCCCACTGTGCAACATAAAACAATTCTAGAAACTATTATTCTAAGAAACTTGTTAAATTCGCGAAAATAAAAATTCGCCGTAGTTTTCATTTATTTTAATAAAGAATCCATAGTTATTCCCATTTTGCCTTGTAATATATAAAAGCAAATGTATCCACCATTTGTTTACACGTACGTATTACTCATACGCCCCCCTAAGATATTTTCCTTTCGTCTATGTAGTTTACTCTATTGCCGTTTTGTCAATGTCATTTTTGTTTTTAGTGAAAGTGAATTGTTTGTTATCAAAGCTCTTTTTCTGTGCCTAATCTTTTCTCTTTTACTCCTTTATTTTTGCTGTTTTTATTTGTTTACTTATACTTTAACAATCTTTTTTTTTGTTTTGTAATTTATAATACTCTTGTTGTAAATTTACATTCTTCTGGTATTTCGTTGTGTTGCTGTTGTTGTTTTGGTTTTTATTTCATGATATGTGTGCCGTCGCTATTGCATACATACACACATACATACACATTCTAGCAATGAGCTAAATTCACTATAAAAAAAAAATTATAACAAAAAAAAAAAAATCAACAATTCCCAACCTACCTCAAGTTATTCTACGTTATGTTAAACGTACATTATTAGTTTTTTTTCAGATACTGCTTCTTCTATTTCTTCTACTGTGTGTGCCTATGAATAATATTATTTTAGTTGGGTTGGGTTGGGTTTTTGGGTTTTTAGTTTATTTGTTAGTGAGTGTATTTTTGGTATACTTTGTAAGAATATTTCAATGGTTTAGTTTAGTTTGTTACACGATTTCCGTAGTCTTTTTTTATTTTCTATTTAAATTCTACTAAACTACATATAACAACACCAACAACAACAATACTCTTGTTGTGAAATATCAAAAGCACACTGTATATTCTCTTGACATCATTCTCTTCTGTTTTGACTTTTCGTTTTATTTTACATCATTTAAACAGTTGGGTTTATATTAAATAATTTATTTAGAAAATATCTAAAAAATTTACGTATACTAGATAAAGGAAATTCATAATTATTATGAAAGGTGTAGGTTATGTAAAATTTTTAATTTTTTGTTTATTAAATTAACTATGCAAGGGATTGTAAATTTAATTTAGTCCTATTTTTATGATGACTACACAGTAAAACATTTAAAATGCATCGTAGATGCGACCTATAAATTCTAATATATTTTAGATCACGAACGATCTAAAATATCTACTTTTTGATATGCTTTCAATTAAAAAAAAAAAGTTTTTTCTTTATATCTTATAAATTTCCTATACCTGAGAAAACTACGGATATTTTTAATATGGTTTTGATTGTACAAAGAATGTAGGATATTTTTGCAAATAAAGCGAAATGTTATTTTTCTAAATTCTCGATTAAAATGATTTTATATAGTAATATATCGAATAATACAATTTAATATAATTATGTTTCTATCATACGAGGGCGGATTAATAAGTCCGTGACTTCTTGAATAAAACGCAGTCTTTTTTTTAAATTATTTTTCAACATAATCTCCTTTTAGCTTAATACACTTAGTCCAACGTTTCTCCAATTTTTGTATCCCTTTCAAAAAATAGGATTTTCAAGGTCCTTATTTGTTTGATCAATAATTTCATCGTTGGAGCTAAATCTCTTTCCACCGAGCCATTTATATAGGTTTGGAAATAGTAAATAGTCACTGGGGGCTAAATTCGGAGAATATGTCGGATGAGGTACCGATTTGTAGCCCAATTCATGTAATTTTGCCAATTTTGAAGTTGTCACACGATTACGTTTATGGTCAATTGAGAGCAAACGCGGCGGCACCCATCTTGCGGACACTTTTCTTAAATCCAACTGATCATTTAAAATCGAAACCCCACTGCCATATGAAATGCCTATGGCATCAACAATTTCGATCGATCAACACCATATCGTGGATTTTTTCGACATTTTCGGGGGTATTGACCTCAATTGGCGGTCCAGAACGTTCAGCGTCATTTGTACTTGTGAGACCACAACGAAAGTCAGTAAACCACTTTTTTACCATTAAAATCGATGTTTAATGAGCACTCGCAATTCACTTTTTTCCATTTTTAATAAAATCCACGAGGTTGTATGTTTTGAACAGCTATTTAACGCAAAGTAAATTACGGAACTTGCTCAAAATTTGACAGTAGTCTATTAACAGGTGGTACTTGAAGGGAGCAGTATTGCATTTCATATAACTACGAGGGAAGTTCGAAAAGTCGCGGACTTATTAATCCGCCCCAGTATATAGTTTTGTATTGTAACTTGTATTACATAAAATTATATTAATTTGTATAAAATTGTATTTGTTTCTATAATATTGGATTAATTGAATAAAATTACATGAAGCTCTAATATAGTCCTATCAAAGTATATATTTTTATATTTTTTTTCATATACACTCAGAATATTATGTAGTTTACTGTTTGTAATTTAATAAAAAAAGGAACATAAATTTATTGTTAATTTGTAAAAAAGAATTTACTGTCATTGACGGATTTTTTCAGTGTCATTTATTTTTTTCATTTGTTTAAAATTTGATAAAAACTTAACCACAAAACGGAAATTGGTGTTTTTTTCTGTTACATTTATTGCAAATTTAAATTTTGTTTGCTGTCTCAAAAAATAAAAAAAAGTATTTAAAATATTACAAATTTAATTTTTATTTAAATAGTTTGTTAATATACAAAATTATTTTAATTAAAATTACAAGAACTTCATAAACACACATACACACATATGGTCATTCACACAAAATGTGTCTATAGAATGTGTGTGTATAAATTTTGTAGATTAAAAAACAAACAAAAATATAAAATAAAAAAAATCGAAAACAATTTAAAATTATTGATTAATCATTTAACAGTTATTTTAACTATTTAATCATTTGTTTTTTACTGATGTGTCAGTTGTTTAAACAACATTTAAAAATAAATAACAAAAACAAATTAATTTAAATGAAAAGTAAGTGGACCGGTTTTAAAAAAAAAAATATCATTTCTTTTAAATGTTTTTTTTTTTTATTATTTTAACTTACAAACTGTATATACATTTAATTTGCACCAATTATATATAATCAATTTCAGTATCTGCTTCAAATATTTTTTAACCGGGTAAGAAATTCCATAAGATCCCTTAATCGGATTTAAAATAATTTAACACATAAGGTTAGTTTACATTCGACCTAATCATTAAAATAATCACAGCCTTTATCATCGGAATTCATATGCAATAAAATGATACACAGCAATTGCCAAATCGATTTCAGAGAATCGAATCAAAATTATGCATTGCTAAGACAAACAGAATATAAAATTTTAAAAATTGCAGCCAAAACAGAAAAAAATTGAGTCTTGTCTTTGCTATAAATAACAAAACATAAATACATACCGAAAATTGTTGATTTAGTGTTATTTTTGAAAATTGTGAAGTTTAGTGAAATTGACAATAAACATTAATAAATTTGAACGAGATAAGTACTACTTATTAAAAAGTCTCAGAGAATTATTTGTTTTAAATTAAAAAAAAATCCGTAAGCTGGTTTCTGGTCCTGTAAGTCTTGGAACAAATATAGTAACTCATTGTATAAGTAGAAAAACTAAATTACCTTTGTTTTGATCAATAATGTATACCCGAGCATAAATATATTTTTGACGAATTTTTATATATTTTTTTTGTTTGTTTTAGAGTGATAATTTTTTTAATTAGTATAATTGCTTTAAAAAAAATATTATTTAGCCAAAAACAGCTTAATATCGGTCCATAAAATTTTATTTTTAAATGTGGTAAACAAACGAACTGATATTAAAAGGATTATATGTATTAAGTGAAAAGAATTATAAAAGAATTATAAGACTATTTTTAAAAATGAACCGAAATTTTGTTTATTGAATATAAAAAAAAAACTTTAAGTTACGACAGTGATTTTCTTAATTTTAGTTTTTTAATATGCACCTACTACAACAACCACAAAAATTAAAAAAAAAAAAAAAACGTTTCCCACCATTCTTACGAAAAAAGGTATTTATTTGTTCATTCATGACATATTTATTAAAGTTTTTATACCCTCCACCATATATGGTGAGGGTATATATCAGTTTGTCATTCCGTTTGTAACATGTCGAAATATAGGACTAAGACCCCATAAAGTATATATATTCGTGATCCTTATGCAATTTTAAGGCGATTTAGCGATGTCCGTCTGTCTATCTGTCTGTTGAAATGGCGATCACGACGCCAAGACGCAAGCGGGGGTGCCTATTTTTAACCAGATTATTGTACGTCCTCCCGAGCAGTTTGGTATTGAAAATAAGCAAAATCGGTCCAGCGGTTAAAAAGTTATGGGTGAAAATGATAAGACACCTTTAAATTTTCCATACAAATTGGTGTATTTTAGTACAATTTAATAGTAGCGACTGGTATATAATATATTTTCTTATATTTTTTCCACCAATCGCTTAGAAATTAATAATATTTTGTACACCTCAAATATTTTTCACCTAAAAAAATTTTTTCACCACAAAAAAAGTTTTTTCACCTAAAAAAATTTTTTCACCTCAAAATTTTTTTCACTTAAAAAAATTCGTTTCCGCATCCAAAGAAGTTTTTCACCTCAAACAATTATTTTCACCTCCATAATTTTACTTCAAAAGTTTTTTACATTATTTGTATCAAAAACAATTGAGAACAAAGGTGGAGGGTATTCAAAGATTCGGCACAGCCTTTTTTACTTGTTTTTTTTTGTGTGTATTTTGTGCTGTTATGTTTTATGGAAAAGTTTAAATGTTACCAACAAAGCCAAACCAACAAGTGATAGTGAGGAAATGTCGTCAGTCAAAAGAGTATTAAACAGAGAGCAATATAAATACATTATGGGAGTATAAATAATTTATACAAAAGCAGCGCCTATGTGTTGCAATGAAGAGGGAGATTTTTTTTTTTTTTATATATATATGTATCAACTAATTTCAACTGCTAGCAGAAAAAAAAGGCAAAATGCAGAAAATGAAATCTATTAGAGCCAAAAGAGTACCACTAATACATTAACAATATCAATTTAATAATAATAATAATACTTCTACAGATAGATAAGCAAGACGGAAATGAGTGTAAGAGCAATAATAATATTAAAATGCCAAACAAAAATCTAAAAAAAAGAGGCAACCAAATAAACAAAATGTTGAGTCAACCAGTTTTTTTTGCGCGCCCATTACAGACATATTTTATAGCAATTTCTTATTCTTCTTCTTCTTCTTCTTCTTCTTTTTCTTCCACTTCATGTGTTGTTTTTGGCTAAAATTTTAAAGCTCTTCAATAGATTTTATATGTGTCTGTACAAATATAAAAATGTCTAAAACAGAAGTCTTTTTTTTTTTTTTTTTTGTTTTACCAAACAAAATTTATACAGGCCATAAATATCAAAAAGTTTGTATGAGTATTATAATTTTTATATATAAAGATGGTTTTGTTTTTTTGTTTGTTTGCTGTTGTTGTTTGGCTGAAATTTATGGCAAAATATACCGGGCTACATTACTAACAAAAAAAGAAAAAAATCAATAAAATTGTTGAGGTGGGTTAGGAAACTGTTACGCAGTCCAAGTGTACAATATTTTAGTAATACATAAAACAGAGAATATGTGTATTCTCTGTTTTAGTTAAAATAAAGTTATAATTAATTGAGAGTTAAAGTAATGTTTTTTTTGTTTGTTTGTTAAATAGTTGTTACTAGTTTCGTTAGTTGATAATTAATAAAAATTACAGTAACTGCATCTGGTAACACATTTTAGTTTTATTTTTCACTTTTTAATGTGTACAGGAAATTAATGATTTTCTTGTGAAAGGAAATTTCCCAAGAATAGTTTGTTGTATTTGTAATAGTTTTTTTTTCAACCCATTTTAAAATACAATTTTGTTTGTGAAGTCTAACAACAAAAGTGCTTTTTTTAATTTTAAAGTTTCTTAATGTATTGAAATGTATGATACTACTTATGTATACCTATCAGTGCTATCGGTAGGTATTACCGTGTAGATAAACAAACTGATAAGTATCTCCTATCTGTTGCTTAAAATTACGGCCATTAATGATGTATTTTTAGCCCTTCAACTTTTAGAGCTACAAGAAAATTTCTTAACTTGCGTTATACAATTGATAAAGCACCTACTGATTACAAAGTTTTTTAAATTGCATCACTAGATTATAAAAATTGTTAAGAAATTTTTTAAATTTAAAAACTTATTATAACTCTATTTTTAACATAAGTTATATTTTTTAAAATGCTCAAATTACATAGCCCTCCAAAAATTTTATATCTCTGGACAGTGGCGTGCCAAGGAATTTTGTTTCCCCAACACATCTTAATCGTAATTTTTTTTAACTGGCAATTTTCAAACCTAAATTTTTCGACCTATATGAAGCATTTGAACAAAAATTACAGCTTTAAAATTCATATAAAATTTTTAATTAAAACTTATTTATCACACCTTACCAAATAATGAGTCTAGTAATCTAAACTCTAAGGTTTTCACCTGCTGGTGTTCTGCTTACGTGCAAGCTAACGAACAAATAAAGAATATACGTATGCATATTAATAATTAGTTACTAATAACCAATTATTATTTATTTTTTTGTAAGAAATTGAGTAACGCATTATTTTTCAACTCCTGGTAACCAATTATAATTAAACTTTGAGTAAGCGACAAGGTAATGCGATGCAGTGTTGTAAATCCCAATTTCTAATCCGCTTTTCTTCCAAAATGAAATATATAGAAATTAACCTTTTGACGGTCAATGGTTGATAAATGTCCCATTTTTAGATATTTGGAATTGGTTCACTTCATTTATTACAGGATACTGATACAATTGGGGACATACATATGTATCCAATAGGTTGTCAAAGGTCAAAAAGAGGAAGTTTTTGCTCAGTTTTAAAAACTTTTTATTCGCATTGATATGCAAGTAATTTTCATTTGATTTTTTATAGATTTTTTTTCCTGATTCCAAATTTGTTCTCGAAAATTTTTAATCTCTACAGTTTTGAAAAATTTTATAAAAAGGATATTTCGGAACTACAATTAAAACTCGATTTTTGCCCCAAGATGTTTAAATTTTTTTTGTCAAATTCGTGATCTGAATTACAAAATTAATTATATAAGATGTGTCTTAACACATATAAGTTAAAATAAATTAATTCCACACTACTCTAAACTAATTGTTAAGCTTTTTCCTGTCCACTTGCATGATTATTTGTTTTAATAAACATTTTTAATTGATAAATTGATAAAATACACATTAATAAATAAAGTTTTTTAAACAATTAACAATGAGTCATTATTATTTATATTAAAAAAATAGAAGATGTAAGCCATTACAGGTAACTTATTATTATTTAATTCAAAATAATAAAATAAGTAACATATTATAGGTAATACATTATTTTTATTTTGAAAATAATGCTGAATGCAAGGAGTACTCATTACAAAGTAATGTATAAAGTAATTATATGTCATTACCATATTTTTGCTGGGTATGTATACACTTAATATTGAACTTAAAAATTAATGCGACGAGTTTTTGACCTAAGACTGTCAACAATTTTGTCTGGTTCTACCTCTTCACAATATACAGATATTAGAGTTAATGCCGAAAGTCTTACTTCGCCCATTAAATTTCTTAAGTACCCAGCAAAACCACACATTACCAAATAATGGGTAAAATAATGTATAGCCATAGGGGCCGATGGATTACTTTACACCTTACTTCATTGATGAATTTTATAGGCGATGAGTCTCAAAGTAATGTATATACCCATTACTTAAGAGGTGATAATGTAAGCTGTTACTTATATGGTTACGAGAATGGAAAAAGTAATGTGTCTAAAAATAGATTTTTAAAAAAGAAGAATTTTTATTAAAAAAAATTATTACAAATATTTTATTTAAAGATTTACTGACTCTTTTATAAATATATTTATAAATATGTAATTTTAATTGGAATATTTATTTAAAAAAAAAGCATTTTCACATTTAAAATTCAAAAAATATTATTTCAAATTAAAAAAACTCCATTTGAAAGTCAAAAAAATATCAATTGAAATTTAAAAATATCAAATGCTAAAAAAAAGTTGAAAAATTAAAATATGAGTAAAAAAGCAAAAACAATAAAACAAGCAAATTTGTCTTCTCTGATTACACAAGTATACACGGGAGCAACTAAAAGTTATTTCTAAGGGGGCACTGAATTCAAATATGCACTCTGCTTTTGAAGATTGGTGCTAGTTTTCAAGATATTGAATAAAATAAGTTTTTACAATTTTTTTACAACTAATGTCCATTTTATTCAATAAAAAGTGAAAATATAGAAATGAAGAACAGTCTGAGTAAGTCGTTTGTAATGTTTGGGATCTGTTTCACGCATTAAAGTCCAACAGTAGTCGCTCATCATGCCCTCGCTCCCAAATCCTTGATATCCGTCTATGTTCTAGAATCACATAATGCAAAAAATAAAACCAAATCATATATTTTGGTGTTCTTAAATTCACTTTAACTAGTTTTTTACTAATTGAATTCGCCAAATGGTTTGCAGGCGAATTCAGTTAGTATATAGTATCTAAAATATGTAAATTTTTTGTCAAAAGTTTACTTTTTAGGACAGCTCACAAAAATAAAAAAATATACATGACCCCCTCGGGAATTGAAAAAGAAAAAAATGTATATGGTGTTATATGGGACCGCTAGGTCCAAAAAACCGCAACACACCTTAAATGGTAAGTGTGACGTGTTAAATTATAGGAAATTTTCTCACGATTCTAAATATGTTTTAAGATCCGTGTAATAGAATTGGCCTTAGGTGCATATTAGTAAATTTTAGGTTGTTAAAAAGGAAAAAGTTAAAAGAACTGGAATTTATTGTTCGTATTAAACTGAATAAAATTTGGTAAAAACAAGAGTTTTTGTTTTATTTTTGACAACTAAATTATTTTTTGAATATAAACACTAAAATCGTACGAATTTAAGAACACAGTTTTTGCAATTAGGTAAATTTAATGAATTTTGCGTTTTGAATTAGTCACTAATTCCAGAACATGCACGATCGTCTTTTGATTTTCGCCAACTCTTGATGTAGTCGCTCTCCTTGCTCGTCGCTAGTATCGCTTAAGTTTTCAGGAAAAAAAAATCGATTGTTTGCTTGAAATTCGGGGATTTGCGGTTACCGAAAAAGTGGTGAAGAACATCTTAAAATGGTGACCATGCTGCTTTTTCATTGGGCATTAAGTATTTTACAAAATTTCCGTCGGCCATAAATTTCCGAATACCAGATCCGATAAATATTCCCTCTTGAATTTTGGCGTATGGCAATTTGGGAAACAACTTGGTCAAGAACTTAAAACCCGGTCCTTCAGAGTTGAACGCTTTGAGAAAGTTTCTAATGAGGCCAAGATTTATGTGGGGAGGTGGCAGGAAAATGTTCTGTGGATTCCAAAGTGATGTAGGAGAGACGTTTCGTTTTCCTGGTTCATAACTAGTACGACTTTGCCAATATTTTTTCACATAATGTTGGTCAGTTGCACGGCTGCCCCACAGGCACAAACAACAACAAAATTTCGTAAAACCAGATTGTATCCCCCTTAAGAGATCAATGAGCTGTTGGAATATTATGTAAATAATTTATTGTTTAAAATTGAAATAGGGTTTATTTTCAAACCTTTAAATCGCCACAAGTTGTGTTTGCCACAGAGAAACCAAAATAATGAAAATATCCATCTCGCATTACATTTGCAATATTATTTCCACTTTATCATATACACGATTTTTGAACTTTTTCTTTGCATTTTCACAGGTCTTTTAACAAAAAAAAAAAAAAAAAAACATTAAAGAATAAAATTGAGATGATGTTTCTAGCGATGCCAACAGCTGATTGCCGCTCAGACAGTGCAGTGCTGCCAACACGCGATAACTTGAAAATTTTTAATTAAGTTTTAAAATCGGGACCGTGAAATATTACAGTTTCTTTAAACTTTATTAATTATTTATTATTTTCTTAGTTTTACCCTTATAAATACAAACAGTTTCTAATAAATATTTTGAACATATTGGCAGCTCTTTGCCATTTGTATTTTATATACTAAACTTTATATTTTGACAAAAACATGATTCTAATATTTTGGTTGCAGCAACCAAATCATTTAGTTGTCCCAACCAAATGTTTTCCTGATACAATTGAAATATTTGCTTTCAACCGAAATTCTGTTGCATTAACTGAATTTCAGTTGCGACAAACATATATATATCGGTTGCCATTTGGTTGGCAAGAAATTCGGTTGTTACAATTAATCTGTTTTCTCTGTGTATAGATTTTCTTTTGGGCTCCTACATGCGAATCTGAAGCCAAGTTTTGCTGAGTCATCTTATGAGACAAAGGACTTTCTGATATTGGAAAAAGATTTGGTTCCAAATTTTGACCTATTTTGCAATGTATTCGGAAATTTTACCCCACGTTTTATTTAATAATATAGTTTGTGTCCAAATTTTTTATAAACAAATTTCAGTGCCGTAAGGTCAGTTACAAAAAGCGAGGTCCTTAAGGGTTGTTAGTACACCCTTGAACATTTCTCCACACGATTATACACCCAAAATACCTTGTAGTTTAAATTAACTGAAAATGTAATTTAAAATAACTGAAAAAATTACTTAAAAACCGGTATACTAACTTTTCATTAAAAACAAAAGAACTTTTCGTTTATTGTTAAATGTTAATAAATTAACCTACAATATGCGAATATAATAGATGATTTTTCATTAACAAACTAACCACAAATCTTTAAAAACAAATGCTATTTCCTTTATTTATTACTTTTAACAGTCAACAAATTAACTACAAAATCCGTAAAAATTAATAATATTTATTTTACAGCTACTACTAAATTAGTGTTATTTATAGATTTTGGTACATTTAGCAATCTACAATTAAATAAGAGTTTTGTTTAGATTTTGGTACTATTAGCAATCCTCCAATAAATAAGTGTTATTTCTAGACTTTGGTACCTTTAGCAATCCAAGATTAAGTTAGAGTTGATATCTTTAATACCCACGAAAATAGGTTATATTTTAAGAATTTGGTACTAAAAACTTGCTTTTAAATTTAGAACTTTTTTCTTAAAATTTGGTACCTTAATTAAACCTACAATTAAATTTAATTAGGTCTTGTTAGAAATCCACTTTTGAATTTGAATTTATTTGATATTGGTACCTTTAGAATTTGACGATGAAATTCGAAATTATTTTTTTATCGAATTTTGTACCTTGAGTTACATTTAGATTTTGGTACCTTTTAAAACTACTTTCAAGTCAAAATTGTTGCCTTTTAAAATAAGAGAATTTTTAGGTTTTGGTACCTTTAATTAAAGATCTTCGAAGTTGCTGTTATTCTTAGATTGTGGTACTTTTATAAACCAGAGAGTTCTTTAAATCTTTAAAAATCTATGATTGAATTAGTCCTTCAATTTAAGTACTTTTCAGAAGGTTTGTAAATTTCAGCACATTTTAAAGTGCGCAATTAGAGATTTTTTATAAATTGTTAATGTTTGTTATTCTTTTTTTTTTAAATTAGATGTATACAAAAATTCTCTAAATTTTTGTTAATCCATATTTGTGAAAACCTTAGTGTTCACTCTGTCATTATTTTCCTGTTTCTATTTCATGTCATGTATGTTAGGTATACATTAGCTTAAATTATGGTAATTTACTTTATTTTAATGTTGTTGTGGTACCATAAGAATTTCCTTTTTGAAGGGAAATTTCTCATTGGTTTTTGTATTGCAATAAAATACCGGAAATTGTAAAAACTGAAGTTGATTAAAAAGTGCATTTGTTTTAACTGCCTGCCTGCCTGCCTGCCTGCCTACCTGCCTGCCTGCCGACCTGCTGCTGTTATTGTTTCTACTGCTGCTAAGTATTATTGATGTTGGTTGAGAATGTTGATGGCCTAAATTATGGCATCACATGACATATAATGTTTGCCTTGTATTACCAACTGCATACATTCAAACACTGTCATACACACACTCATACTAACGAAACTTTTACATCCATATGTATAATCGTATATTAACATGGCACATGTCATGCAATGCCTTCCTTCCGCATTGACCCAGATTTCCCATTAAAAAAAATACAAATATGTACAACTTTTTATTTTTGCATTTTATGCAAGTTTTTGTTGTTGTTTTTATAGTTCAGGTCGGTCATTGTGTGCAAAAGTGTGTGTGTGTGTGTGTATGAGAGTTAGTGTATATTTTAAGGGTTGCATGTAGGTGAACTTTTAAGTATAAAGAAAAATGAAAAAATCGTGTTAAGAATTTAACCTAATGATGATTGTTGTGCGGTTTGTTTTTCTTCTAAGAGCATGAACTAATAAAATTATATTACGTACACGTAATGTAGTAACTAATGAGTATTTAATGCAATTTAGGTAAACAAATTCGCTGTGTTTTAGGCATTTTTCCTTGGGATAAAGTAGTGTTTTAGTACCTTATTGAAGACACAGCTATAAATTATTGGTTTCTTTTAAAATCCACAATGGACTTTTAGTTTTTTTTTTAGATATTTTGGATTTTAGAATCTATATTTGGTAGATTTTTAATTTTTGTAAATTTTTTTTATCTTTTTTCCGGTTAAATTTATGTTTCAGTACCTTTTTAAACTAAACTTTTTCAGGTATTGTGAATTTTAGAAATCCATGTTTTATTTATATGGACTTTTAGAACATATCAAAACTGATGATAGTTCATGATTTTGGTATATTTTAAATTCTACACATAAAAACAAATTCATTGTGACAATCGAGTTTCTTGCCATCTGAATAATTTTGTTGCAGCAACCAAATTATTCGGTTATCGCAACCAAATGTATTCCTGATCTGATTGAAATATGTGGTTTCAACCGAAATTATGTTATATTAACAGAATTTCGGTCGCCACAAACAAATATATCGGTTGCTACAAACAAACCATTCGATTCACAAGAAATTAAGTTGTTACAATCAATCTGTTTCCTCCCTACATCCAGAAAGAGATTCGTGCTGACAACTGATTTTTTAGCCAATCCCATGGTTCAGTTGCAGCAATCGAATTTTTTTGTTGTGACTACTTAATTGTTTTTGAGGCAACCGAAATGCTTTGTCACAGTCACATTACTCATGTGTCGATTGAACACATTCCGAACCATTCGATTGGCTATATATCGATGAAGTTTTAGATTTTATTACTTCAAATTTAATCTCAAATTTAATCTCAACCCAGACAAATTTTTGGAACCTGTTCTAAAAATACTAGTTATAGAACTACTTTTCAGGGCATACTATCGTATTCCTTAAAAGCATCATTGGCACAAGTGGTGCTGCAACTAATTCTAGATCTCAGGAAAAGGAGACATGTTTTACGTTTTAACTACATCTTTAAGGAATTTTGGGAACTAGTTGTACATGACTTCTACATCGGTTTCCCGAATCTGAGACTATACTCAGGGAAAATGCTTCATCATATTTATGAAAAACTTTATAAATATGATAAAAAAAAGCTTTATAGATTTTTGTCCAATGTAACACTTCATAAATATGATGAAGCAGTTTCAAAAAACATTATTCTACATATTTAAAAAAACCCTTCTTAAATATGATGCATCATTAAAAAAAAAGAAAAAATATTAAGTAAAGCTTAAAAAATATTTCTTCATACTTATAATGAAGTTTCATCATATTTATGAATAAGTTTCTTCAAATTTATTTATATTTCATCAATATTTATAAAAACAATTTTATTACGGTCCCCTATATCATTCACAACCCAAATTTTAATCAAATATCTAGGAATTTGTGTGTCTACATACCATTTATAAATAAATTTATATTTGCGACCTGTAGTTTGATTAAAGTCCAAATATGGTCCAATTTTCTGTTTATGATCCCATATAACATTCGGAACCCTAATTTCAACGTGATTTACCGATGTGTGTGTCTATATACTATTTAAGCCCGTAAGGACCTTTCTGTGGGAGGTAGTTCTGAAAAGGAAACGATTCTAAGAAAAATTCAATAGGTTTTGTCTTTGGAACAATAGAAGCTTTCATACCATCTAAATATCTTAATATCATAGAGTAAACGGATTCGTGCTGACAACTAAATTTGTAGCTAATCGAATGGTTCGGTTGTGGTAACCGAATTTTTCGGTTGTGACAGCAGACAACAATTCGATAGACACAATCAAAAATAATTCGGTTGCTGCAACTGAACCATTTGATTGGCAACAAAATCGGCTGTCAGCACGAATCTGTTTTTTGGGTGTATTTGCAACATGTAGAATGATTTCAAGGTTTACATAGACACACGGACGGACATTCTTAAATATACTTAAAAAGTAATTCTAAGCTAATTGGTGGGTATCTGCCTGATATTTTCATATTTACCATATCAGCCTAAACTCATAATACCCAGACAAGAGGTAGTAAGAAAGAGCGACTTAATAAAAATTCGGTTTGTTCCTATTTTCGGGATGAATATTCCTTCATTCGAGATTACCACTTTGACTATTTAGGAATATTTTTCTTCGAAATATTTATAACTTACAAAGTAATACAAATTAATCTATTTTAGAAATTAATTTAAAAAAATAATAACAATTCTTAAAAATGTTCCAGTATGACTAAAAATATAAGTTTTAAAACCTAATCTACCAAGGCGTTTAAAGCTCCTTGATGGCTTCTTGAAACTAGTTCCGAGAGTGACAATTTCAAATAAAAATTATGGGTAACAACGCTATATTGAAACTTTAAAGAACTAATTGTGAAGTTTTGATGGATTTTTTTTTTTTTTGCTTTTGGAAGCGATTTTCTTCATAGAATTTTTTTTTTAAATTTAAATTTTTAATGAATAATTTTTATTTGGATTTTAAATCATATAATAAATCATATAATAAATTGTTCAAATGTTAAGAAACATGATAAATTTTATTAGTAAATGATTATATTTATTAAAGCTTCTAACTCCCAACGAAAATGTTTATACAAAATATAAAAACAAGTTTCGTGCAAATTGGAAAGCTTTTCATTAAACTAAGGAAATTTTTAATATACTTTATGAATTAACTGAAAATTTGTATTAGAATTATACAGGAAACATTTTTATAATCGATTCTAAAACCGATATTTGTGGAACCGGTTCTACTTTGAAATTATTGAGAAATAAAATGAAGTTGTTCCACAACTGATTGATATTTTCATTAGAAAATTACATTACTAATTTTAATAAAATTGCAATAATGCATGAAAAACCTAATTACAATTAACACAAAATCAGTTGTTTACAAACAATTTTAATATATGAAATTAAAAAAGAGGATTGGATTACTAGGAATTGGAAACGAAGTGGAATTGAACAAATAAACAAGGGAAGCAGAATGGAATGGTACGTGAAACGAGTGGAAATGGAACACTTAATACTGGAAACGAAATGGAATGAAGCGCGTGATATTTGAACATATTTTTCCGATTTCAATGATTTTTTTTTCTATTTTATGCGATTTTTCTCCATTTTAACGATTTTCAAAAAGCTTTTCTGTCAATTTTTAGTTTGTTTTAATCTGTCAATTTTAAGTTTTTTTTAATCAACAATTAATAAATTCAAATAAAATTTAAAACAAATTATACCCTTAAAATAATTTATTAATTAAAAAATAAAAAAAAATAATAATTTTATTACAATTGATATCAATACCATGCTGATAAAATTAACAATTAATTTGTCCCATGTATGTTGCGCCCTATGCTCCAGTGAGAGTTAGAGGAATATAAATAAATACAAATTTATAAAATGCAAAGTCTATTTTTGAAAAATCTGACAGAAAGCTTGAAACATTAATTTATTTGAAATTTAAATAAATAAATTTATTATGAAAGTTTGGCTGAAAACGTGAAGTGGTGTGTGATGTATATTCAAAAGGTTTCAGGTTCAAGGTTGCAAATAGGCGGACTTAAAAAACTTGAAAATAAAATCAAAAAAGAAAGTGCACACATTGAATATTTGTTTGTCAATTTCCAACTGTAATTCAAAAAACTATGAATAAAATCGGTTGGTACAAATAAATATTGGTTTCCTCAATAAAATTCGGTTCGAAATTTGAGTTGTAAAACTCAAAATATTTAGCTATCGCATTTGAATATGGTTTTGCTAACCGAATTTATTAGTTGTCGCAACCAAAATAAACTTTTGAATTCGTTTCGCAACCTAATTTTTCTGTGTGTAACCGCTAAATGTAGTGAAAAATGGGATATTTGCATTCAGTTCTGTAACATGTTCCGCGAAATCGGTTGCCTTTGCAAGAAATAGGTTCCATAGAACAAGAAGATTATTCTTAAACAAATCTTGTGAATTTTTTCTAAAAATTGTTTGATTTTTTTTTACAGAATTTTATTCAAACAACGAGAAACTTTTACTATTTTTATGGGATTTTAAAATTGGTAAAGTTTAAACAAAAAAAATTATGTAAGTTGAAAGACTTTTTTAAAATTATTATTAAAACTTTTTCTAATTTTTAGCAGAACTCCTATTACCTTTTATTAAGAACTTTTAGAAGGAATATTTTACAAACAAATTTTCTTCAGAATTTTTTATTAAGTTGTGCTTAAAACTTTTACTAACTTTTAAATTTATTAACTAAAAAATTAATTTCACGAATTTTTATAAAAATATATTGAAAGAAAATAAATTTTCAACTTACAATATCTTTTCATTAAAGATTTCTTATAGGCCGCCTTACGTTCTTCTGGTTTCAAACGACGCGCCTCATGCGCATGATGCAGATGATGATGATGATCATTAACTCCCGAACCGGAATCATCTGATTCTGTGCCCGAATAGGTACGCGTACGATTTCTGCTGGCAAGTTTTGTGGGTAAAGATAAATCCAATGGGGTTTCATCATCAAAATCCTCCTCATCACTATGATAATGATCGGAGGGTTGATGATCCTCTATCATATGTTTAACTGATAAATGATCAGCTGAAGATCTTTCCTGAGATAAAGAATCTTCTTCTGCTTCACGACTTGTAATAACAGAACGTCTATTTTGTTGTTCTGTATCCATGTTTGTTATAAGATCCTTATGATGTTGATGCTGCTGCGGTTGATCATCGTGCAGACGTGACGAGGCAGGAGGATGTTGTCTTAAATGGTTATAAAGTACCGTAAATTGTTGGCGACAATTGGTTATTGGGCTAGAATCCTGTTTTGCTGGCGTGCATATTGTTGTTGTTGGGGTTGGTTGTAAATGATGCTCGTGATCAGGATGCTGATGCTGATGATGAGGATGTTGTGTTAAGGAATTTGCCGATAAAGCTGGTGACGTAGATGGTGTATGATTAGCTGAGTTGGAAGTATGATAATTATCATCTTCTTCGGTAACATGTTCTTCTTCTCTTCTTCCATTTATGGCACTTGTTTTATTATTTATCGCTGCTTCCGTGCTTGTGGTTATCGATTCCGTATTATCCATTGACTTTTGACTATGAGACGACCATTCTAAAGATTCTCCCTTATTTTGTAAGGGAGAACAGCTTGATCTATTACTACTAATGCTGCTGCTGGAGTTAAGAGAACAAGCCATTTTTGTTACCATTTCACGATTATCATCACCTGGCGATGATAAAGGTGATGAAGCCGTAGTAGGATGTGATGATATTGAGGCTGTTGGTGAGGCCAAGGGAGATTGTAAATTATTTCCACTGTTGAGTGTAGAAGGTGGTGATGGTGAAGGTGAGTTAGTTGCAGGATTTACGAATGTATGAGCATTTGCTGCCACCAAATGTTGCACCATAATCATGTTGAGTTTTGTTTTTGTAAAGATTTACTTTTGAGGTTTTTAAAATATATTTATTTTTGTAATTTTAACATATTTTCACTATTTTTTTTTTACACGAATTATATATTATTTTTCTTTTTTTACTAGCAAATTGTTTTATTTTTTTAAACCTGAGTTTTCTGGTATTTTTTTTTAATATTTTTGCGCTATAATTTATTAAAATTTGGTTTTCTCTTCAATTTGAGTTAAAAATTTTGTTTGTTTTTTTCTTTCTAAATTTTATATTTTGAGGTAATAATTTCTTTTGTACATTTATTTGAAACGGACGTTAATTTAAAATTTTTTTAATATTTTAAATTTTGTAATTAAGGAGTTTAAATAATTTTGTTTTTTTAGTAGAGTTTTCTTTTTTTTTAAACTTTAATTTACTAAATTTTTGTTTTTCATTTTTTTTTTTACATAAATTTTCAATTATTTTTTGGAATGACACAATTTTATAATTTTTGTTTTACTGTATTTATATATATTTATTTTAAATATTAATAACGTGCATATATAAATAATTTTATAGATTTATTTGGTATATCCATTTTTCTTAAATTTTAAATATTTGTTTTTTTAAAAAATTTATTTAATAATATTTTTTTGTTTGTATGTTGTTAAAATATTTTTTTATAATTTTTGTTGGTTGTTGGTTGGTTGGTTGGTTTTCGCTCGAACGTTTTTAACACAAACGTCGTTTATCTCTTACGGTATCAGCGAAACTGAAATTTGTAGTTTTTGAAATAAGTTGATTACGGTTGAAGTGGCTGCGACTCGATATATATTTTTTTTAAATATATTTCTGTTGTTGTTTAACACAGTGAGTACATATAGGCATGCGCTGCCGTTGTTGTAGCTGTTGTTGGTGTTTATTATTGTTATTGCCGTTGTCGTTGCTGGTGGTTTGTTCGGCTGCTGCTGGTGCTGCTGCTGTTAGTAGCAGGCTGGTTTGTTTGCTTCAACTAAATGTTTGTCTTGTTGGTTTGGTTAGATGGTTAGATTTGTTTGTAGTTCTCCAATTATTGTACAATTTCATACTCAATTTTCATCTACATCTTTCTTTTGTCACTTAATAATCTACGAAATTTGAAATTTAGTTTTCATTTTTGCAAAAACTCTCCGTCAACGTTGTAAATGGCTAATGACGACTGTTTGGCTGCAAACACAACACACACAGTATAGAGCTCACTTATAACAAATTTAGCAGCAACAACAGCCATTCCAAAATCCCCAACAACATCGCAGATAGATGAATATATATATTTTTTTTGTTTGTTTCTTCTATACATGAAATGCCAGCAACAACATTTAAAGAGAATAAAAGATAATCATAGATTTACTGCTCCCCAATTTTAATTGCATAGATACTCGTTATTGTCGTTTTTATTCCATACTCTCTTACACACACACATACCACTGTAAGCTTAATACTCTTTTTCACATATTATCTGTAGTCTCCAAATCCTCCCCCCCATTTCCCTCCTAACAAATTTCATATTCAATTTATATTTTCACTCTCACTTATAATGACTTTTTATTTTGATTTTAGTTGTAGGGTTCTTGTCAGAGCTTTAAAAGAAGAATCTTTTTAAATTTGTATGAACTTTTAAATAATATTGTTAAAATTTAGCAATATCGTAAATACTTGTTTATACCCTACACCATTAGGTGAACAGGGCATGATCAGTTAGTGCTGATGTTAAAAACTACCAAAAATATCGGAGTAAATGCAGAATTATGAAAAAGCGGGTGTATCGTAAGTTTGTCTGTAACGTTATGTTATGTTCCGAACGAAACTGTTAAAAATATAATTTTTTGCACTACATAAAGTGGCAGCTAATAGTAGCTGATTGCACTTACAATAGACTAGTTCATTTTGATGAGCACTCTTTCTACACCCAGAGAAAAGATTGGTTGCAATGCGATAAAAACCATTAACATTAATTTTTGAGGATTTAATTTTATTTGGAATAACCTAAAATTCATTAATTAAGCAAAAATTATGTATTGAGAATTAAAAAAAGGGAATAGAAATCAAAAATCAATCATATTATTCAATTATTGGTATTTCCAATTATCTGTAAAAATAAAATTTGTTTGGTATTTTTGTGCGGTGGAAGCAACCATTTATTTAGTGAATATATTAGTAATTTGGTACAATCTATCAAATTTGTTAAAAACTTGTCGATATTCAAAAGTGGTAACTACAACTGAGGTTATTCTGATCAAATATATTATTTAATTAGGGTTTCAGTATAAGCAACCGAATTGTGGATTGTATTGATAATAGTCGTCACTAATGATTGGTATTGATAAACAAATTTTATACTAACATTTATTTTCCTAACAAATTGTTTAAATTCAAAATTAGCCATAAAAATTCATAAGTGTTTGTGGTGTAGTAGGTAGAGAGTTGGCTTAGTACTCCGAATTTCCGAGTTCAAATCCCGAAAAAAGCAAACATTTAAAAAATTATTTTTTTAATTAAAATAAAATATTCAAAAGTTTAAATGGCAAATATATCAAGGAAAATTAAAATTAGTTGTGGTACAGTAAGCAAGAATGAAGAATGTGAACTATGAATCAGGTTCGATACCGGAAAAATCTAAAAATATATTTTTTCAAAAGAAAATTTTGTGGAACGTAATTAATATTTCTGTGGAATATAAATATTAAATTGTACAACTGAATATTGGCTTTCACAACTAAAAATATAACTTAATATGAAAACAGTTGTCGTAACCGCCAAAAATCGATTGGCAACAAATTCAGTGGCCACAACTGATATTTTTTTCTGGGTGTAGTACAATATGTGGTAACAATTTAACAATTTCGTTCATATAACAATCTTTCGCTATACTTTATTTTAAATACATATATTATAAAGCAAAATATTTTGTGGGAAAAATAGTTTTTAAGGATTTTATTTACTTTTTATAATATTACTTTAAATTTGAATTAATATAAAAAAATTGTCGCGCATGAAGATAATAAAATAAACAATTGAACTAAAAGAGCTATTAATAGTCAACTACCACATTCGTTTAATTGAACTAGTTTGTTTACGAACGACACTATACAGCATAAAATTAATATTGAACATCTTTCATAGAATATTTTTGTAAATAGAAATAAAATTTTGTTTAAAAAGGCACCAATAATAAAATTTTTAAATACAAGAAACTTTCTGTTATTTTCTTGTAACTTTAATTTTTATTTTCAAAGAATTTTTATATGCAAAGTAACAATTTACAAACGTTTGAAACAAAAAATTGTTAAAAATCGAATTTGAATTTTAACAAATATTTTTAATTACTTAAAATTTTGTGATACTTTTAAAAGATACACAATTTAATTTATAAAAATTAACAAACAACGGAAAATATTTTGTGGCGGTAAATTAAACAATAATTAGAACAAACTAACTATGCAAGGGATCACTCCAGAACGGTACGTTACTGAAATGTTAAGGAACCTAAAATGTAATGTAGTCTTTAAGAACAGAATTTTTTGTACTACCTGAAGTGACAGTTAAGAACAGCTGATTTTATATACATACACTCACTCGAATTAGTTTGTAGCTTAAATAAATTGAAAAAGTAATTTAAAATAAATAAAAAATCACTTAAAAACCGGTCTACTAACTTTTCATTGAAATCAAAAGAATGTATCGTATATTTTTAAATGTTCAATATCTGTAAAAAAATAAATGATTTTTTATTTATTTTAACTGTGAACAAACTAAACCACATATCCGCAAAAACAAAGGATATTTCCTATTTTTTTTTCTTTTAAATGTCATTTAATTATAAATATTATTTTAACATTTTCAATGACTATAGTAACTGCAACAGAAAATCCGTATTTTTATGTAATTTATTTTTAAAATGGCAAAAAAAGTTCAAAAGTATAATTCTTTGTATTTTAATTATTTACAGTAGTGCTGGTAAATTCCGCTAATTTTCAATACTCGATACAGTTCGATCGGTTTAAATTGGCTTTACATTTTTTTTTTTAATTTTTAAGCTGCAAAATTTTTTTTATCCTTTAAATTGTAGAAAAGTTTTTAAACTTTTTACCAAATGATTTAAATTTCATTCATAATTTTTTAACTTTTTTTGATAAACTTTTCACTTTTTATTCGCACAATTGAGTCGCATTTGTGTATCTTTTATCTGCCCGGAATACATTTCTGAATATGTCGAATAGTTATTTTTAGGTATCGAGTACTCGAAAAATTCAGCAAATATTGTCCAAATATCAATGTCGATACCCACAAGGCAAGAAAATTCTGCAACAATGGAATAAAAACAATTTTCAAACGGGCAGTGTTTTTGAGCGTCTGAATTTTTCATGATCTAGAAAAATTAACAAAGTGTATTGTGTTTTCGCAACGAAATCGTGGTTGAAAAGACAGACATTCCAATAGTCCAAAAATTAACTAACTTTGCAAAACCCTGTAGGGGATTTGTTTGTATAATGGTTTACATGCATTTCGCGTTGAAACCAAAATTTGTTGCACAGTGTTATGTGTACTTCAATGCCTTTGCATGGTAACGCTCCATTTCTTAATTCAGTTTTGTTAAATATAGTGGGACCAATTATTTTTGATCCTCTACAACATTTCACAAAATGATTTCATTTTTTAATTCTCTGCTTCTTGTTTGTTTCTACACAGTCTGCTGACGTCTCATGCGCATTTGCAATTCATGTCTTGTGCTGCTAATAACTAAGCAAAACAACAAACAAAATTTGTTTTTATTGTTGTTGTTGTTGCCAAAATAAACGGTTTAAATACAAATTAAATGTACCAAAAATAAAATCAAAACAAATAAAGTTTTTTTGTTGTTGTTGATTTTAACGCAAGCGTTAAATGTTGTTTAACACGACCCAGACCCACTGTACGACTGGCTAATTCTGGTACGCATTGTATTTGTGCTTTTCTGGTCGGTTGGACAAAGTTTTTTTTTTTATTGTTTGGCACATTTATCAAGCCTAGTGCCCTACATTGTGTATTGTAGTATGAAATTTTAATGAGGATAAGAAAATTTTGGTGAACAATTTTGAATTAATATTTTTATTTAATTAGGTGAAGAAAAAAAAATTGTGGATCTGTAAAAAGGTGAAAATTCGGTTCTATTTTGGGTAAATAGAGTTTAAAATTAGTTTTAATCGCGAGTTTATAAAGAGGTCAAAATTTGACTAAATCTTGAGTTTATAACGGGGTCAAAATTCGATTGAATCGTGTATTTATGACAAGGCCAAAATTTGTTTATTTGGGGTTTATGACAAGGTCAAAATTAGTTCAATCGGGATTTAAAAAAGGCCAATGTTTGTTTAATTGGGGATTGATAAAAACGTTAAAGTTCAACGGAATCGTACTTGAACCACAGTTTTATAAAAAGTTAAAAAACTGACTAAATCATTATTTTATAAAAAGGACAAAATTGGACTAAATCACAGATTTATAAAAAGTAAAAATTCGTGGTTTTATAAAAAGTTAAAATTCGTAGTATTTTTTTTGTCAATTTTTAATTTAACCGTGTTTTTATAAAAAGGTCAATTTTTGATTTAATCGTGGTTTTATAAATAGGTCAATATTTGGTTAAATCGTGGTTTCATAAAAATATCAAAATGCAACTGAATCGTACTTTTATAAAAAAGTCAAAATTGTACTGAATTATAGCTCTGTACTGTACTGAATTATAGCAAGAGTATTTTCATAAAAATTCAATTAAAATATTAAAATTCGACTAAAACGGACTTTGAAAAAAAATATCAAACTTCGACTAAAACGCATTTTTACAAAATTCGACTAAATTGTATTTTTATTAAAATATCAAAATTCAATTAAATCGTAATTTCATAAAAATATCAAAATTCAAATAAAACGTGTTAGTGTACGCCCCAGTATTCCGCTTCGGCTTTAAAGTTCGAACAACTTTGGCGTTCGACCAATTTTTAGTCGTACTTCGCAGAACAACGTATATTCAAAGAAATTAAGTATATTTTACATTAAGTTTTGAGTACAGTCATGAATTCGTAAGAAAATTTGTTTAGTACTTTAGTAAAAATATTAAAGTTCCAGCATCCCCATTTTTTTAAAGTTAAATTTTAAATAATTGAACTCATAATTTCAATATTTTTGAAAAACAGTTTTGACTGAAACTTGGGTATGTAATAAAAAAAAAATTACCAGACAAAACTCGACTGAATTGTGGGTTCATGTAGTAAAAACATCTCTGAATCTAGGTTCATAATGGATTTAAAACATCTTTGAATCTTCGATTCATATTGGGGTTTATAATGGAGTCAAAATTAGCTTGAATCGTGGGTTCATAATGGAGTCAAAATTAGACTGAATCGTGGCTTCATAATGGAGTAAAAATTAGACTGAATCGTGGATTTATAATGGAGACAAAATGAGCCTGAATCGTGGGTTCACAATGGAGAAAATATATCTTTGAAAAGTGGATTCATAATAGAGTCAAAAGGAGTCTGAAATGTGGGTTCATAATAAAGTCAAAAACAGTTTGAATCGTGGGTTCATAATAAAGTCAAAACCAGTCTTAATCGTGGGTTCATAATAAAGTCAAAACCATTCTGAATCGTGGGTTCATAATAAAGTCAAAAACAGTCTGAATCGTTGGTTCATAATGGGGTAAAAAATGTGTCTGAATCGTGGATTTGGAAAACAATGAAAGTTCGTCAAAATTCTACAGACTCGGAAGTCAGTAATTTAAGAAGTTTATAAAGAAAGCGAAAATTTGGCATAGCTCTGCAAATTCGTGGGTATTTAGTTTAAGAAGTTTATAAAAAAAAACTAAAAACTCAATGGACTGAATTTTAAAAAAACAATAAATAAAAAAGACATAAACAAATTTATAATTTCTAATTAGACTTTTAATTTCAGACCAGACTTTTAACTACGTAGTTTTCTTTGGTCGACGTACGAACACAGTGTAGCCTATTTAGGGAGTTAGCACTAACATTTTTAGATATGTCAAATTGTTTCACAGTAGGACTTTTATAGTCCACAAGACCTAAAATGTTAACTCCTCTACTCTAACAATAATAAACAGAGAAGACGGAAAAAAAACTCACAAAGTAGAACATTCATATTTATTTCCACAAATACATTTTATAACAAAAAAAAAAAAAACAGTATGAAAATTGAGAAAATTGCAACAATATTTAGACTAGAGAAACCTAAACGTATATTTTTTGCATGCCAACAAGAGAATAAAGTTTTAGAAAAATCTCACTAAAATATAAAAATTTTACAAAGGTTATGAGAATATAATACATACAATACCGTATGTATATGGAAATTACACCAATACATAGGAAATTTTATAAATGTATAAGTATATGATGGGCTGCAATATGCGATTAGGGAAAGGAGCGGTTTCAAAGAGCACAAAGAGGGAAGGCGACAGTCGTAACTTTGTTTTGTTATTGTTTGTAGTAAAGTAGCCACAAATTTTCACTTTCCGTTCGGTTTCAAATGTATAATCAACATATATACATCCATACATACGAACATACATATGTACATACATACAACAAACTACCATATGGTCTACTCTAATGTAACCAGTAAGTATAAATGAAATTATTGGTGTATTAGTGTACACTTATTACTAGGTTTAGGTATGTAGTTGTTGTTAATGTATATGTATTTTATTGGGGAACTGGATTCTATGATGAAGGCAAGCACAAAAACAAAATATAGGCGAAATGATGTTATATTTTGTGCTACTCTATGAACATCATCATCATCATCAAACAGCAGATGTAAGAGGAAACTCTAGGAAATCATCTTGTGTAATGTGAGGCTTTGGTGATGCTAAGGGAATGTTTGTTAATACTGCCTGAGGAGATTTAGAGACGCTTGGAGAAAATTAACAACAACAAAAAAGCAGACTTCCTTTTTGCAAGCAGCATGAGTTTTGGGGGTCAACAAGTAACGAATTTTGTTGCAAAAAGTAACAAAAAGACATAAAAAATGTCTGCAAAAAAGCCATACATGTAAAGAAAAAAAAAAAACTACTAAGACAATTTAAAACACAATTTAAATGATTACTTTTTTCAGAATTTAAAACATAACAAAATCAAGTTTACCAAGAAGTCGGAATTAAACTGATTTACAAAACCTTGGTAAATGTGTTATGGAGGAGACTTTTTCCCTTTATCAGTTTTCAACCCCATATTTATCCACCTTTTGAAATTTGCGATAATCGGGGTTTCCTAATGTATTACTATTATAAATCGTAAATCAAAAAGGAATCTCAATTACCATTATACGGGTTCCTAAATTTTACTGAATCATAGAGAAAACAGATTCGTGTTGACAACCAAATTTGTAGCCAATCGAATGGTTCGGTTGTGGGAACCGAATTTTCGGTTGTTATAAGTGAAAACCAATCGAGACATGCGTAATTTGACTGTGAAAACACTGTTTCGGTTGCCTTAATAACAATTCAGTAGTTACAAATAAAAAATTCGTTTGCTGCAACTGAACCATAAGATTGGCAACAATGATGATAATGAGTACCCTTCCTACTAATTAATGTGTTGCTTACTTTGAAAAGGAGTTAAAGGAGTTTTGAAATGTCGGGAAAGATGAAAGGCTTCTAATATGGCACCTGCGTAACTGCGCGAGATGATAAATCTTACAACAGTTCTTGCTCGCCTTCTTATTGAAATTTAGTACAAAAAGAATACGGATTTATTGTACAAGCAACCGATATATTTGTTTGTCACCACCAAAATATGGTTAATTCAACAGAATTTCGGTTGAAACCAAATATTTCAATTGTATCAGGAAAACATTTGGTTGGTACAACTAAATAATTCGTTTGCTGCAACAAAAATATTTAATTGGAAAGAAATTCGGTTGTCACAATAAACCTGTTTTCTCTGTGTATGAGAAACAGAACACTCTTAGATATTATTTTACTAAAGTGATGTTAGCGTCGCTGAGAATCGAACCCTAAAACTTCTGTGTAACAGTGCAACGCGCTAACCATTACACCACAACGCCCACAAATTCGACTAATGCGCGAGTATTCTATGAACTTAAGATTCTACTTATGCGTAAGCTTATGGTTGAGTAAAGATATGAAACAATTCATAGTTTTTAGATAAATTTTAAATTCGGTAGAATTGCTGGATAAAAGCGGATTAAAAATTCGACAGAGTCTGGGTATAAAAATGGGTCCGAATTTAATTAACGCCCTGTTTTAGCATTGGAAAATGAAAGATTCGACAACAGAAATTGTGTATGTTCTGATGTAAATCGTAGGTAAAATGAAATATTAACAATTCCTAGGAATCTGGGTTAATAAATGGAACTGTATTCGACTTAAGCGTTTACAAATAATCCAAATTTGTACTGAGTAGTGGTTTATTATATCGACAGACTTGAGAATTTTAATATGCATTCCGATTCCTCTAAAACAGTTGTTAAATGGACTTAATGTTTAGATAATCAGTGGAATAAAATTGAGGATTTTAATGTTAAAATTATATAAGATGAAGAATTTTTTAAAGGGTTTAAATAAGAACAAATCGTGGGCTTTTATAGAATTCGTTAAAATTAAAGGGTTTCTCATAGACTTTGTATCAGCTAAGAATGGATTTTAAAATTAGTTCAAATTCGTCTTAATTTTATATTTAGACAGGTTAAAAATTTTACTGAAATTTTGAAAAATTTGTGAAAAAATTAAATTAAAATGTTTATTTTGACTGACTTGTAGAATTAGGAATTATTTTTTAATTTGCCTCAATCAAGGATTTATAATAGATTCAATACCAAGATTTTTATAAAAATCTTAAATTCAACTAAACCATGGTAAGTAGATTTTGAAATAATTTAATGTTTGACTAAATCGTGGATTTACAATGAGTTTCCATTTTTACTGAATTATGTTTTTTTTTTTAATTCGACTAAATCGAGGATTCATAAAGAATTTCAAACTTCACTTTACGGAGGATTTATATAAAATTAAAAATTCCAATCAATAGAACTTTTGTAATTGATTTAAAATTTGAATTTAATAAAGAAATCACAATTCCCGGAAACGTGGATTTATAAAGTATTCATGATTCGATTGATTCGAGAAATAATATAATAGAATTGAAAAGATTTAAAATTTGTCGGAATCGTAGAAATAAAATTAAACTGAATGGTTAATTAAATTGTATCGTGAATTTGAATATTAAATTGATTCATGAACTTTGAAAGAATTTAAAATAAATCTAAGATTTAAAATTTAATTGCATCTTGAATTTTTAATGCATCTGAATTTTGAATTCTACTAAATCGTGAATTTTGAATTTGAAACTAACATTCGCCCAAAAATTAGAGTTATTATGGATTAGAAATTCGACAGTATCATGAACTTGTTGAGAATTTACGTACTCTCATAGTCGACACAATCGTAAAGTTAAAAATGGTTTTATACGCGATTAAATCGTCAAACAATGTTTTGGTGTTTTGGTGTTTTTGTTAGTGTATGTCAGACATATGTATAGAAAAAGCCAAACAAAATCAACTAAGTTTACTAACACTTACACATTCTATAATATCCTTTGACATTTCTCTTTTATTTTCTTACACTATGTTCTCCCTTTGCTCAACACACATTTGCTTTATAAATAGCAAGAAGGAAGACTGTTAATATGTAGACAAGCAAACAAGTATACAAACATGATATTAATCTTTTTCTAGTATGAGAAGTTATGATGGTTTCGAGTAAATAGTCTTAAAACTCATTCCATATAAAAGTGGCTGACTCTGTCAGACCCTACATATTTTTGCTACCTTTACCGTTCCTGCTTTGAAAAATGAAAAGAAAAAGAAAAAAACATAATCTGCCCTGTAAATGTAATGTAAGTAGTCTTCGACGTTTTGATGATTTGACTGCAATACTTAAGTAGTAGTGATGGTTTAGTGTAGTCTAAATGTCGATGAACAGACAACACCTTTTGCTCTTTCCACAATTTCCTCTTTGCAAACAAGCAACCAACCAACCAACCCAACCAACCATCGAACGATACATTGTGTTGGTGGAGTGCAAGCAGCAGCAGCAGCACCAGCAAGTGCGCAAAGGTTTTTATGATGGTTTTGGGTTTTTTGTTGTTTTGTTTTTAATGCATAAAATAATTCTGTGTATATTTTTTTATGATATTGGTGCTGATTTTTAGATTTTTATTTGTGTATATAGAAATTAAGTGAATCATGAACGAGACAACATTCAACACAGTGAATGACCTGAACACGATCTAACACGCGCCATATACACCGTCACTTCTCCAAAAAAAAAAAACAAAAACCTAAAAAACTCTTGTTGTTCTGATATTAAAACTGATGCTGGTGTTGCTACTACTGCTGCTGCTGCAGCTCATGATGATGAAGATGATGATGATGCATTCACATATAAATTGTATTCTCATTTATATAGAAACAAACATATAAACAATATTCCTATATGAGAAACTACGTTTTATTTAATTTGACAAATTTTACGCTTTTGACAAAGTCAGACCATAATAAATTATGGTATTTTAGGTGGTTTCCCTTAATAATTTGAAGGCGTTATTTTGAGTTTAAACAAATGAATTTTAAAGCAGAAATTTAATTTAGCATGATGAAAAGAGGTGTGAAAGGAGTATTAGGTTCATTAGCCGAATACAAAATGCAAAGACATATTTATGAAAATGTTCAGAGGTTAAGATGGACTAAAAATCTTAAAAATATCCAGAATATCACAATTGAAAGGTGGTGAAAGAATATGGCAACACTGTGGGATATGATAAATTTTAGAACAGTTGATGGAGAGTTGGCGAAATTGTTAAAGCTTTTAAGTTCATAGCCCTGTTATTTTATTTTACTTCCGTGGTTTAAAGTGCAAAAGGGACACGGAAAGAGGGATATGGAATTCATACATATTATATTTTTATATTATGTTGCCATCAACGGGGATCGAACCCGCAAACTTCTTACGCGTTACTCCTTTTGGCTCCTCAAAAAAATCAAAACTTTTTTATCTTTATTTATATTAATCATATAATTACAAATTATATCCGTAACCAAGCACTACACTGACCAAAAAAAGTCTGTAATGGCAACTGAAAATTTAGCTGTTATTTCGGGAAATTCTGCTTATTTGAGCCCAGCGGTATTTTTTGCTAATCTTAGCAACACATGTCTGCTGACGTGTAGTACAATGAAATTAGTAGAAAAATTAGTAGCCGCTACTTAATTTTAGTAGACTTTTTGTAAAGTGGAATTTGAAATCTGTTTGCTAAAATCAGCAAAAAAAATTACTAAATACTAAAGGGTGTCCCAAGAAGAACGCAATTTTTAAATCTGGCAACATTCGAAGTGTCATTGTTTGACATTTGAACAATTGTTATTGTTTGCTAGTAGAAGGTACGAGGTTAGTAAAAATGGAGCACTACACGAATGAAAAACGCATTTTCATTGTGAAATTGTTTTACCAAAATGGTGAAAGTTTTGCGGCTACAGTTCGCCAATTGCGATCAATTTGGGGTCACAATAATGCTCCAAAAGAGTCAACTGTAAAGAGATTAATGGATAAATTTGCCGAAACTGGGTCTGTTAGTGATGTAAAGATAACAACGCGCCATCGACCAGGTCGATCGACCGAAAATGTCGCAGCTGTACGTGATGATGTCGCTCAAACTCCATCCACCTCAATTCGACACCGAGCTCAGCAAATTGGTGTCTCCAAATCCACTTTGCAGCGAATTTTGACGAAAGATTTGCATCTTCATGCATACAAGGTTCAATTGACTCAGGAACTGAAGCCAGCTGACCATGGACAGCGAAGGGAGTTCGTTAATTGGGTATTGGAGAGACAACATGAAAATGCTGATTTTGCCGATAAAATCATCTTCAGTGACGAGGCCCATTTTCATCTTGATGGCTTCGTCAATAGGCAGAATTGTCGCATTTGTGGTGAGGAAAATCCTCGAGTGATTCACGAGAAGCAAATGCATCCTCAACGTGTCACTGTGTGGTGTGGTTTTTGGGCTGGAGGAATCATTGGACCTTTTTTTTATGAAAATGAGGCAGGTCAAGCGCAAACAGTCAATGGTGTTCGGTATCGTGAAATGATAACCAGTTTTTTCTTGCCTAGAATTGAAGAAATGAATGTGGAGGGCATGTGGTTCCAACAAGACGGCGCCACATGTCATACAGCCAGAGAAACAATTCAATTGCTGCATCAGTCATTTCCCGGTCGTGTTATTTCGCGTTTTGGAGATCAGAATTGGCCGCCTAGATCGTGCGATTTAACACCATTAGATTTTTTTCTTTGGGGTTTTTTGAAGTCGATGGTTTACGCGAATAAGCCGACGACGACTCAAGCCTTAAAAGAGGAAATTGGAAGCTGCATTAATGAAATACCGCAGCATTCATGCAAAACGGTCATTGAAAATTTCATTAAAAGATCGCGTGCATGCCAGCAAAGCCGCGGCGGCCATCTGTACGATATATTGTTCCATACATAACCTCATTCTGTCTACTTTACGATATAATAAAGTTTCACGATTTTTTTTAAATATCTGTGTTTTATTTAAAATTTAAAAATTGCGTTCTTCTTGGGACACCCTTTATTAATATTATTACAAAGTTTTAGATTTATTTTTTTTATCGAGCATCAAAAATTTTGATTTTATTTTTTAAAAAATATTTTAGACAAAATAAAAAAAAATTAAAGGCTTAAAAATCTTAAAAATTATAAAAACATAAACGAATTTATTATTTTGTTTTAATTTGGTAATTTTCTTTTTGAAAAATATTTTAGTCAATTTTTTTTTTTACTTTTAAGATTAAATTTAATTGTTTTTAGGGCTGATTCTTAGAACTAAAATCCATTTTTTAGTGCTATTTTAAGTGGATGTCCTATTTTCAGACATGAGTCGGTATCTTCACTTTCGATCCCTTTTTTAATCCTATGTAAGATTTTAGGGCAATTTAAGTTTGTAGGTGTAAATGTTAATTGGAAAAAACATTTACTTCAATATCAAATTTTTTAAAATTTTTTTTGTTAATTTTAGCAAATCGGTTTTCAAAAATTTGTAAAATGATTTCTGAAATTAGCAACGAAAATTTGTAAATATTATGTAAAAATTCTGTAATTTCTAAAATGTAAATAGCAAAAAGATTAGCTAAATAATATTTTTTTTACTAAAAATCAGTACGAAAATAGTAAAGTGGGATTGAAAACCGTTTACAAATTTTTCTACCAACTTTTTTTTCTGAGTGTAGTGAGTGTAGCAACGAAGGCTCATCGTAGCACCTTACAAACTTCGAATTTAAATTAATTCATGACTCAATATAACTGCAGAAATTAAAAGGTATTTTTCGTGCGATTATAAATCATTGAAAATTAGTTTTTATGGTGGAATTATGAAGGATATGAAATTTACGTTTATATTAATATTTTAAAATTCGCCTTAATGGTGGGACTATAAAGAATTTAAAATTTGACTTAATCGGACAATTGGTCAACCCCCTTTCCAATGGGAAAATTTTGGACCTTGCTAGGAACGACATGAGGTTACTTACAGGGTTTCTTACCGGACGCTTCGGATTGAACTACCATTTGTGGAAGATGAATCTGTTGGAATCGCCTGTGTGTCGGAGGGAGACGAAACAGCCATCCACATTTTGTGTGAGTGTGTTGTATTGCATAGGAACAGGAGGAAAGTTTTCAATAAGGAATTTTTATGTCCAGAAGATATTAGGAACTCTTCCTCATTTTCTACGAGTATATTAAATTTTATTAGGAGTTTAATACAGAATTTGGTTTAGTTTTATGATCCTTGGTACAAAAGATCCATATGGGGCCAGATCTTGACTTAATAATAATAACACTATACTACAAAAAAAAAATTGCTAGAACTTGTGAAATGACCAAGTGTAGGTTGTAGGTCTAGCTGAGTGTATTATATAACCGGTTTTATAAGTTGCAATACACACTCAAAATTTCGAGATATGGGGAAAAGAGTATTTTTTCGAAACGGTCAACGGCTCTTTCCAAATATATATACTTCCCGTGTGCTATTAATATAAATATGTAGAGATTTTTTCAATGATATAAAAGTTTTTCATATTTTTTAAAACTTTTTCATTTTCTAAGAGAGAGGGTTTTTTTCAGTCAGTGTCCTTCTGAGTAAAACAAGCTTTTATTCGTGTAAATCAGTTAAAAATTGACAAAGTTATAGTACTTTTTCTAATCAAGAGATATTAGAATTCCGTAAACTATTAATTAAACTATTTTAATTTGTGTTAACGAATCGCCGTTAAAACCCAATTAAAATTGTCTTTTGTTTTATTATTTACGTTTTAATTAACAAAGATTCGAAAAAAACCCTCGTAGGAAATGAAAAAGTTTTTATTAAAATTAAAAATTTTTTTATTATTGAAAAAATCTCTACATATTTATTCTTATAGCACAAGGGAAGTATATATATTTGGAAAGAGCTAATGCCGTTGACCGTTTTGGAATCGGTTAAAAAATAACTGAGTTAGAAAAGCTTAAGTGCGGCAGTCCCATATCTCAAAATTTTTAATTGTATATTGCATCTTATAAAACCGGTTATATAATACACTCAGCTAGGCCTACAACCTACACTAGGTCATTTCCCAAGTTATTTTTCAGTGTAGCACCGTGTAATCGGAAGATTAAAAAAAATTTTTAAATTTGAATAAATTTTCGGATTAAAACGGCTTTAGTTAAAACTGGGACCTTGACTGACACAGTTATTGTTGTTGCCTGTATAAAATTTTAATTTAACTGTTGATTAAATTTTAACTAAAAATTCAGTAGTATGGTGGAATACGAAGGAATTGGCAATTGGACTTAATCGTATTTGTTTATTTTGTTGAAAGAGAAACACTCAGGAAATTCTTCCTACTTATGTGTTGCTTTCTTTGGAAAGGGGATAGAGAAGAGATGAAAGGTGATGAATGATGAAAAGCTTCAAATATAGCAACACTATAATAGCGCGAGGTGATAATCCTTAGAACAGTTGTTGCTGCCATCTGATGGAGAGTAAACAAAATTGTTGTATCTTTTTAGTTCGTAGCCCTGTTATTTTACTTCGATGGTGTTAAGTGCTATGGGAACACGAAATGAGATATATACTATAAGGGATAGAAAACGCATACATATTATTTTTCTGAATTGATGTTGCCGTCATTAGGAATTGAATCCCCAACCTTATATGTAACAGTCCAACGTCCACAAATCCGACTTAGCCTCATTTTCATAACGTCAAGTTAGCTACTAACTGCAATTTGAATGACACATGTGTTTTTGTTTCTCATATAAAGTTTAAATTTAACTGATGGTTAAATTTTTAGAGGGACATTCAGTAATCGAAACTTAATCGTAACTAATTTAAATTCGACTAAATAGTGGAATTATAATGAAGTTATAATTCAACTTGCTCATAATGATTTAAAACTCGATGTTATCGTGAGATTATAAAGAATTTAATAATCGATTTAACCGGATTTTTTATTATAAAGAATTTTTGATATAATTTCTTATTTTTTTTTTTGAAAACCGATAGTACATCTCATTAAAAATTTATTATTTTTAAAAATATTCTTAAGTACATTCAAAAGGTTATTCTAAAAGTTAATTTTTTTTTGTTAATTTCTGCAAAACTAACAAATTTTTCATTTTGCAATGTCAATGGTAATGTCGCGCGACTATTGTAGCAATGACATTGAATCTCTAAATTATATTTATTCTTTTTTTGGTGGTTAATTTTTTTTATTTATACATGTATTGTAGGTAATAATTAATTTTAATTGCAAAAAAAAAAAAAAAAAAAATAGACAAAATACCTTAAGTCAACAATATTTAGCAAAAAAATTGCAATGTTGTGAAAATTTTTATTTACAGACATTGTCCGCAATAAAAAAAAAACTAGAAACCACAAACAAATAACCAGCAACAGACAATGGGAAAAATTTAAATGTAAACAAATGTAAAAGTGGATTAAATTTCTTTTCAAGGGCTATATAGACTATAAAAAAACAGCAACAAAAAATATGCATAAATAAACAAAAAATAAGTAAATTTAGGTTTTGAAAAATGCTTCCGTTAATGAAAGCATTTAAAAAAAAAATACGAAAACGATTAATAACAATTATCTCAAATTTCATGTTAATAATTATAAATGGTTAATTTATTCGACACACTTTTAATATAAATTTAAAAATCCCAGCAATTAATTGTATTTCCTTTTTATGTGTGGACAACGAATAAATTATACTTTAAATAATATTTAAAAATGTATAATTTCTGTTTTGTGGTTTATCCATAATATTTAGCCTAATACAGCGTTTAGTAAATCTAGTAAAAATTGTATTAAATGCTTAATTTCAGACACAACCATTAGCAGTTAACGGACTTTTTACTAGATTAACTCTGCAATGTAAATTCAGTTAATCAATTCTATTGTGGGGCCACCTTGCGTATACTTAATATTAAAACTATTGATTATATTTATATTACTCATACGTCATGATGTCCATTGGACTGTACCACCTTACAGGCAAAATTAATATAAAATTAATATACCTAAAAACTCATACGCTTTTCTCTAGATAATTTAGTTTTCTATATAAAGTGTATGTTTTAGAGCGATCCACCTAAAATTGGTTAAATTATGCTGAGTGCCGTGGATCACTTATAAAATAACACAAATTTTAATCGATCATATTTTGACGTGATTCAAGTTGGCTGTATTTTTGGCGGCTGTCAAGTTTAGAAAAAATGTGCCCCATTCGTTGCTCATCGGTGACCGCCATAGAAGATTCATGTTCTACATGAACAAAACGCTAGGTGTCCATAGAAAATTTAGTTTTCATATGCATTATAAATTTCAGAGAAATCCACCAAAAACTGATTTAGTAATGCTGCGTGCCGTGGACCTCTGTTGTAAATATACTATCATTTTGTGTAAAATAAATATTTTTTTGTACTCCTTCATAAATCTTGTGAAAACCAATCTTTGTTAACACATCTCCGTAAATATAGAAAATAAAAAAAGAAAGTTTTTATATATAGGCTTTTTACATAGGTGTTACCCCTTAAGTAGTATAAAAGGGTGCTTGAGGTCAATGATTTTTGATGTTACAAATTGGTATCATTGCGACAAAAACATTGATATATAACCCTTTAAGATCCGACTGTAAATACAGAAGATATGACAAAAAAATTAAAAATGCCCTACATTCGGCAACAAAAAAAATTAAAAAAAAAAAAATAAAATAATAGTTCCGCTGGAATTATTGGAATACTTTCCATACTTTCCTAGCAAAAGTTTATTGCTTTTTTGCGAGCTTTCATTCTAAAATATTAGGCTAGTATATTAAGGTGGTAGCAACTGAGATCTGGCGGGTTAATACTAGAACGGGTTACTTGAGGTCAATGGCTCCTTCGAGGAAAACATCGGTCTCCGCGAGACAAAAAACATTGATATACAACACTTTAAGATCCGACGGTAAATGGCGAAGATATAATGAAAAATATAAAATGGCGACCCCTACGTTCGGCCAAAAAAAAAAAACATTTTCGAAATTTTCTTGCTAAAATACTTTATATTTGAGGGTGTACGGTGAACTTTTTTTTTTGCCTATAAGGTGGTACGGTCTACTGTACCATCTTACAGGCAAAAAAAAAAGGGAATGTAGTGTTTTTCAAAGGCAATTTCGAAATTTTTTTTTGCAGTTATATTTTTGGCATTTACAGTAGGATCTTAAAGTATGATATATCGATGTTTTTGTCTCGAGAAGACTAATGGTTTGCTCTTTGTTTGCCGTGTTTTTAATACAATATGTTTGCGGAACATATGCAAAAACTTGAACTAACTATAATAAAGCTTAAAAGCATAGAAAAACTCCCTGGTATTTATATATTTATAATATAAGATACAAACCCCAAGAAAAAAAAATAAACCATGAAAGAAATATGTTAAATTTCCTTTTTGTCCGCGACAAAGCAAAAGCACGAAATAATATATATTTACATTATTCATTAATAGGTGAAGACTACCAACAACAAGTACCGTTAAATATTCAAAACTCTCTTTAAAACATTCTAAGACTAATTAGAAAAAATTTGCACGTATTTATAGTTGTTTCTGATCTTTCAGAGTAATCGGTCATATCCAGCCATTTTTTTTAAGAAAATAAGTACTCCGTGACAATAAAAGAAAAAAATAATAGATGATTATAATAGAGGTGAATCAGTGACATCCATCGCAAACAAATTTGGAATTAATCATAGTGTTATTTCACGAATTATAAGCCGTTTTCGTTCTACAGGCTCGTTGATTTCTATACATAAAGGTGGCCGGCCGAGGAAAACCAGCAAACGGGACGACCAGGCAATACTCCGATTAATAAAAAGAGATCCCTTTATATCAGCAAGGTCTATTGCAAATCAACTGCAAATAAATGTTTCAATAAGATCAAGCCAAAGACGAGCAGTTAAGGGTGAATTAAAATCACACTGAAGTGATAAAAAACTTTTTATTTCCCTCAAAAATAGAAGAGCTAGAATAGAGTTTGCCAAGGAGCACGTAAACTGGAGTACTACTCAATAGAAGACCGTACTCTTCTTTGATGAATCGAAGTTTAATCTGAAAAGTTCTGATCGATTTAGGTTAGTACGCAGACCTAAAGGACGACGCCTTAATCCTCGGTATACTAAAGGCACGGTAAAACACGGAAGAGGGAATGTTTTGGTCTGGGGATGTTTTTCTGGGCATGGAATCGCACCAATTCATAAAGTAAATGGCATAATGAATCGTTTCCTATATAAGAATATCCTAAAAAATATAATGCTCCCACACGCAGAGGAGGAAATGCCACTTAAGTGGAGGTATCAGCACGACAACGATTCAAAACACACAGCTAAATGTGTAAAGGAGTGGTTCGTGAACAATAAGATCAATCTTTTGAAATAGCCAGCACAATCGCCAGATCTCAATCCCATAAAAAATCTATGGGATATTGTAGATCGAAAATAAATCGCGATAATTGCAAAAATACTGATCTCCTTTTTCGACAAGTGAAAATTGCATGGAATGGAATTTCCGAGGAAATTTTATCTAATCTAATAGAGTCCATGCCACGCAGATGTCAAGAAGTTTTAAAAAATAAGGGCTACGCAACTAAATAATAAAGTGAAATTTTAATTTTTTTAAATAGACAGAAAATGCGCTTTTGTTCTGTCGCGTAAAATAAACGATGTCAAAGATTTCATACGACTTTTTTTATTTTTGCTAAATAGTTTTGTTTGTTTTTCTTTTCTTTTGTTTTAGTAAATTTAGTTTATTAATTTTATAAATAAATAAAAAAATTAGAAATCCAAATGTGTTTTTATTTTTTTATTAAGACATATCTTATTAACCACAAGTGCGTGCATATGTTTTGTAGCAACTGTATATGTTTATCATTATTATGTACAAGTTTAATAATGATATAATTAAAATTGCAAATATATCTCTGTTTAGGTGGGAAAATACAAATATTACAATGTTTGCCTGGAAACATAAAAATTATAAAATTGGAAGCATATTCTAAACATATTTGGTGGTTTATACAAATATATATAATTGCCTGTAAACATACCCGACTAAAAAGGTTTAGATATAAACATATGTGGCCTAATCTAATGATATATTATCATATAAATGCCAGTATGCATTACTATATATAATTATATATTAAATTATTTATTTAAAAATGACCATATATTGTGCCATATATAACCACATCTTGTTATATATTGACCTTTATAAAATTAGATATGATTTATATAATAAGATATGTATATAATTATAAATGACCAACACGGTACCATATTTACTCATATATGAATTATACAGAACCATATCTATTTATATATGGCTTATACAGAACTATATGTGATTATATATGCCATCTAATATTTGAGATATAATATTTGGTCCATTATAAAAAATATTTTTCTATGTGGTATAAGATATAATTGTATATGATTGAATATATGGTCCAATATAAGAAATATTTTCTGATAGGGTATAAGATATATTCATATTTAGTACAATATTTACAAACAAATTTTAGATAGTGTTATATATTTGCATATCTATTTTCTCTTTGATATGATATAATATATAGTTAGATATAATTATATGTGGTTTTATATCAATAGTTTCGAATCCCAGCCAGGGTGAAACATTTTTTCAGTATTTTTTTCAATTTTTTTTATTAATATTTCTTTACAAAACTTTCAAATTTTTACTCATAGTTTAAAATAATCTGAATATATTGCTGGATATAATTTTATCTGCCATTTTTCGGATCAATTAAGATCCTTCTAAATCCCCAAATATGTTTCTGGATCTAATTTGATCTGCCATTTTTCGGTTCAATTTAGAGCCTTCTTAATCCCCAAATATATTGCCCCCCAAATATATTGCTGGATCGGATTAATTTAGATATAAAATAATATGATATGATAAAAAATTGGATATGATTAAATATTGTGCAAGATAATTTTTTTTTACTCGGGTATGCAACAATTACTTTTTTCTGCATTTATACAAGATATACAGTAGATATAAAATCCTAGAAAATTAAAAAGCAAAGACATTAATATAAATTTAATATAAATTTTTTGTTGATTTAACGCCTTTAGTAAAATTCTACGAGATTTCTTTTTTTTTGCATTGTTATTTTACAGAACTACACGTTATAAATTACAATGCCACCATTTTGCGACATAATTAATAATTTACAAAATGTCCCTGTCTGAAATTGCCAGCAGTAAAATAAATTAAGTGCTGGCAAACCACTGGGTAGCCTTGTAATTAAAAACAAATTACTGGTAGAAAAGTATTGTTTTAAAAAAATTCAGTAAAAATCGAAACATATATCTGAACATGCAGGGGCTTGTATATGATTATACATGGGTATATATGACCATATACGTAAATGCGTAGTATATCTTCAGAATTGAAATTTAAGGGTATATGGCCTTATATGGTCATGCATGATGATGTATGATCGTGTATGATATTATCTTATATGTCCATATACGGCCAAATAACATCAAATTGCGGATCAGAACATACATGGTCATTGCATTGACGTATATGGTTATGTTTGTCCATATATGATCATAAGCAATCACATGCATGATCATGTATGTTTCAAGTTGGAGTCCCAATGAACATTCAAAAATTAAATTTCAATTGCTTCAAGTATTGCTTGTATTGTGCTTTATTTTAAGTATTTTTTTCAGTCAATATTTTATTTTAATATTCAATGTCAATATTTTAAAATAAAATTAAAAAATTTGTTCAAATTTACAATTTTCCTGTGAATTTCTTCCATGGATTTTAACGAAAAGGTGACCCACATTTATTTGGAGCTAAACTCTGTCCTTACATTATCTTTTTTCTAATTTCAGAAAGATTCTATAAATTAGTAAAAAAAAAAACATCGAAAGTCAAAAAATCAACATTAAATATACAAAACTAAATTTATAATAAAAATATATGTATGTTAAAAAGAGTTAATAAATTGTACCAAAACCAATAATTACCGTGTTTTTATGCCTTTGTTTAAACTCGAAGTTACGGCTTGAAAACAAATGTTATTATGTTGTTTGAACTTGAATTGAACTGTGATTCAAGGCTTGAATTAAAGTATATTCTTACTGTAATGTTCGCTTTGAATTCCAGTGTCCGTTTTAATATCATATAAATTAAAGTGTAATAAATCAAGGCTTGAAATTGGAAAACAAGACTGGAATAACATTTGATTTTAGCTTTAATTCCAGCAAAAATGTTTATTGGGATTTTTTAGGTGCTTAAATTTTTTTTTATTTTTTTTTTCGTTAAGGCTTTTTTGATACCATCTTTTTTGTTTTTCTTTTTTATAAAGAGAAGCAACACAGGAAATTATTTTTATTAATTATTGTGTTGTGCTTTCTTTAAAAAGTGGATAGAAAAGAAATTAAAGGTGTTAAAAGATGGAGGCTCCAAATATCGCAACACTGCAATTGCACGACATATTAAATAATATAACTATTTTTTAGCGCCATCTAGTGTAGAGTTGGCGAACTTGTTGAAGCTTTTTTGTTCATAGCGCTATGATATTTTTTTAATGCGGTGAGGTTAAACGTTATGGAAAGGAGAACGCTGCAATATGTACTTGGAAAACAAAACTCATACAATTTACCTAAATTGATATTGCCGTCCCCGGGGATCGAACCCGCAATATTCTGTGTAACCTTCTGTGTAACAGTTCAAAACGCTAACCATTGCCCAACAACGCCTATATTTTTAGCTGTCTCGTTTGCTTAGTGGGTGGAGCTCATGCCTGACAATTTTTTACAAATTAACTTTTTAATTTTATTTTATTTTCAAAAATCTATTTTTAGACCACATAATTTTTGTTTTGACAACACTGGAAGCTTTGTTTCCCCAGACGCCTTTTGAACAACCTTTTGTCTTATAATATTAAAGTGCCTTGCCAGCGCTTTTCCATTTGTTATTTCTCACTGGGTAATTATGCCTAAAATTATTACTCTTACTTAAATTTAAGTACTTTGAAGAAGAAAAAAAACTACGAAAAACTGTCACTTAACGAAAAACAAAAACATCATCAATCTGTGATCACTTTACAAATCATATTTCGCTTTTGATTTTCAAATAAATGCTCTAATCACTAATCATGGTGATGATAATGTTGTTGCAACTTTTCTGCATTTTTACCACAAGTTTAACGCCAATTCACTTCACTTTCATTATGAAGCGATGCGTACCTTATGAAAAAATGTTAAACCTAGACATATAAAAAACATACAGACATATTTACTTGCATATATGTATGTTTTTATGCTACGACACATAATGTATAATTGCTTTATGCTACAACAACAAAAAATAACACGTTATAACCATTTATAGTTTTGAAAAATAATGTTGGCCAAGTAAATAATGTATGGTTCGAAAGAAGAAAAAAAAAATAGTAAAACTGCTTAGGAGAAGCAATTCATAATAATAAAAACATGTTAAAAAACACCGTCTAACAAAGTAATTTTCTTTTGCAATTTTCTAAACATTTTTTTTTAATATTTTTCATTTATAATTTAAAAAAAGATCAGCTTATGTTGCATGTTAAAAATACATGTTTTTCATTTCATTTTCATTTGAAATTATAATGAAAAATTAAAAAAAAAAAACTCAATTGATGATGTAGCCGCAACAGCAATAGGAAAAAAGGTGACCATTTCAATTGATTTAATATAACAAATTATAACAAAATTTCTCCATAGATTCAAAACTTATGACTCAAAATGCAGAGAAATGTAACTGATCTTTTTCAGAAAGTGGAGTTCGATAGAAGATTTTCTAAGAACAGTTTTTAGGTGCAAATTTTGTAAATAAAACTAATTATAAAAATAAAATTAGGTATGAATCTTTGTTGTATAAAAAAGTTGATTTAAAACAAAAATATTTTACAAAATACTGATACGCAAAAGTATGTAAAAATTTTTATTTTTTTTGAAAAAAAATAGAAATAAGTTTTAGTACAAAAAATAAAATAAAAACAAATATGATATTAAAATTACCCCGATGATTGTATTCGGGAAAAACCTGAAATCCTGGTATGGAAAACCACAATGTCTACAACTCGTAATAAATTCAATTTACTGTTTCGAAATATTAAATAAAAAAATTATGGAATTAATAATGAAAAATTTTTATTCCGACATATACCGAAAATATGTTGAATTAAAACTTGCAATTTAATAAAGTTTTTTATAATGTATGTGGAGACTGAAATTTTTTAATAAAAATAAGATAATTTTGAAAAAAAAAATCATGGATAAATAACACGGTGTCTTCACATGCAATGATATTCAGAAAAACGTCAAACTATTTCAGAAGGGACTGCTTTAAACGAGAATCATAATGGACCTTTTTGCGTCTTTATGGGCGGTGTTTGAGATAACTGTCGCATCACAAACAACCTAATCTTGAAAAAATTACTTTGCTGAAAACTGGAAATATAATAAAACATATATTTTAACGTAAGTTTTAAGGCACCACGTTGTTTAGTATTTTTTGGGGCAATCAAAAATAAAGGATCTCAGTGAATTTTTAAATATGGAAAAAAATTGGTCAAAGGGAAGAAATTTATTCAAAATCAAGGAACTAAAGTTCGAATTGCTTCATCACGCACCTTACCAAACTTGAAAAAATTGCTCGATTGTAAAAGATTTGCGGTTGATGGCTATTTTAATGAGCTAGATAGTTCCTGTTATAAACAGGGTATCGAAGCTATTGATTATCGCTGGGCGAAGGAGATTACTTTGAGAAATAAATTTTTTTTTTTCCAAATTTGTTAGGTTTTCTTCGTTAGGTCGGCTAATTTTGGGGCCGCCCTCGTATATAAATAAACTGTAATTGCGCGAGATGATAAATATTGAAACAGTTTTTGCCCGCCATCTGAGAAAGTGTTGGCGAAAATTGTTGAAGTTTTTTAGTTTATAGCCCTTTTATGTTATTTTACTTCGGTGGGATTAAGTGCTATGGGAACACCGATGGAAGACGTTGCGATATGTACGAGGAATAGAAAACTCATACATGTTATATTTCTTCGTCCTCGTCGGGGATCGAAGCCGCAACCTCCTGTATAACAGTCCAACGCGTTAACCATAACACCACAATGTCCACAAACGATATCATGATATTGCAATAACATTGAAATTAAATTGAAAACTGCTGGCTATCATTTTATTGCATGTGCAGACAGGGGGGGGGGGGGGGGGGGGGATAAAAAATTTATGGTTATTTATGTGCAATAGAATGTATGAATTTAAACTCCTTAAAAACTATACGTTTCTATTAGTGAACGGTATAACCAAAGAATTCAAAATACCCAGCAAAACTACACATTACCAAATAATGTGTAAAGTAATGTATAGCCATAGTTAACGATGCATTGTAAAGTAATGCAAGTAGAAGTAAAGGTGTAAAGTACCTTACTACATTGCTCAATTTTACAGGCGATGAGCCTCATTTATTTAGAGGTTATTAGGTAATTGGTTAATAGGGTGGGAAAAGTAATGTCTTTAAATAGATTTTATAAAAAAAAACTTATTTTGCAAAAAAAACCTTATTACAAATATTTCAAACGTTACCCAGCAAAAACAAACATTACCAAATAATTAAGGAAGTAGCACACAAAGGGTTTCACTAGTTATCAGGTTATTTACTCGATCAATTACTTTTGTTCGCAATGTCCCAAAATTCATGGGTAGTCATTACCCTCTCACTTAAAAAAACGTTAGAATAATGCGTTACCAGCCTGGTTACTCATAGCGAAGAAAAAAGTGATTACATATAACAGTAAAGTAAGTAATTACTCTTAGTAAAATAAAAGTGCTCCTTATTCAAGTAAAACTTTCTTACTTAAAGAAATCGATAAGAATATTTTGAATTTATAAAAAAATATCTACTTTTCGCATTAAAAAATTTAAGTTAAGTTTATACATATTTTGTTGTATAGTTTTTCAAAACAAATTAATCAATAAATGTAAAAAAAACACATATACGATTTCGGTACATATTTCAGTAACTACCAGTAATTCATTATGTTGCATGTACATATAAGTACTCCTACCACTCATTAATAGTGGGTTTTTATATTTTAAAGTAATACAAAAGGTAATGGCCTATCATAACATAGTAATCCATACAGTAATGACCTGTCATTACCATGTTTTTGCTGGGCATTAAATATGACGTGGTCATGATAGAAATCGAACCTGGGGACTCTGGATGCAAGCCGTTAATGTATGGACCTTTTACATACTTTAGATATGATAAAGTGGTTACTTATATGGTTACGAGAATGGGAAAAATAATGTGCCTAAAAATAAATTTTCATAAAAAAGAAATTTTTATTAAAAAATTATTAAATATAATGTGGTCATAATGGGAATTGAACCTGAGAACTCTGGTTGACAGCCGATAATTCTACCCACTGAGCTATCGACGCATATAACATTTGATTGCTTTGAACATAAATGAATAGTTGCCCTTCATGCTTTTGTCCGTGATGTCAAAACGTACATACATTTCAATTTTGCTTACAAAAAATAAAAAATAATTTATCTAAAATTAGAACTTCAAAAATATTTGAATTATTACTTCCCATTTATAAATCATGCAATAGGTTTTCAGTGATAGCTAACTCATTACTTTATGCATGCAAATAATGCAAAAGGTAACGAGCTATCTTTACAAGGTAATGAATGGGTATACAAATTAAAAAAAAAAAAATAACTTGAAAAATCCGAATTAAACATTATTTTAAAATCCATTAAAAATATGGTCACCCTAGCAAACAGTGATTGTTAAGATGACTAGTTGAATGGTTACATGTTTGGTTAGTTTGAAGATTGAATAGTTATTTGTATATGCAAAAATAAAAAAAAAATAAAGAAAAAAAATTAATATAAAATTAAAAAAGAAAAACGAAAGTTTTTCCACAAACTTCATTTCATGCCCACAAATGCAAATAGAAAGTGCAAGTGCAGTGTCTCACTAGTGCAAAAGACAGTTAGATAGTTGAATCGTTAGTTAGTTAGTTTGTTAGTCGGTCAAAGAAAACAACAGTAACAGCCTGCTATAATATCCAGTTAATCAACATCATCAACAACAACAGCAACAACTACATTACCAGCAACAAATAACTAACAATAAACCAGTTGTGGTTTAAGTTTGAATTTCAGTTTGTGTTGAATATTGTATTAAGTGTATGAATGGTATAACTAACCTATAAATATAGTTTTTCTTTTCAAATGAAAATGAAATGAAACTCTATGCCTTTATGATGTTATTGTTGTTGATACTATTATTAGTTAGTGAATCTTTTGGAAAATATACAATACAATGTTTATATGTTATGTTCAACAAAAAAATTACACGCAATGTTAGCTACTGTATTTAAACCAAAAACAAACAAAAAATACATCCTTATATAAACGTATTCAATATTTGGAAAAATCTCCTAAAAAAAACTATAAAATTCGAGGAGAAATTTTCTTTCTTCTATTATATCTATATTGATATATCAAAAAATCCATATGAAAATAATAATAATAACAAAAGGAAACATTAAATTGGTTTATGAAACCCATAAAAATATTAGACTTAATAGTAAAACCGTTTTTTTTTTAATTTATTTATTTTAACTATTTTTATGAGTGTTGTTTTTACTTACATTTAAAGTTAAGGGCGGAATTTTTAGTAAAATAAACTATTTAAGTGCTTTGAACATTACTTACGATGGAGATATCAATTCTAAGACCATCCAGCTTATACTTTTTGTAAAAAAGTCTCTTAAATGTTTACAAAAGTTTTAGAAAAAAATCTTACACTCAAGAAAAAAAGTTAGTACAAAAATTTGTAAACGGTTTTCAATCCCACTTTATTATCTTTTATTTATTTATTTATTTATTTATTTATTTATTTATTTATTTATTTATTTTGATTTCCTATACAGCAAGACTTATAATCTTATAATTAGAGTATAGGAGGAGTAATGGGAAATGAGCAATAATGTTTAAATATTTTAGAATATAATTAACTTTAAAAAATATATAAAAAAAACAATTTAATTAAAATATAAATTGAAATATGGTTATTTAACAATTAAAATGTAAAAAAGAGAAAAAAAAGAAAGAAATTACACAAAAATTAAATTAACTTTAATTTAATAACATTATTTTTAAAATATTTATGAAAAACTAAAAAAGTCAAAAAGGTATCTTTTAAAATGCATGGCATTGCTTATAAATTGTATATTTGGAGGCAGAGAGTTCCAAAGACATATTGAATGGATGTAAAAATGACATTCAGATTTTGCGGTTCGATGTCTAATTGGAGTCAAATTATAATTTCTAAGTGATTGGGAAAACATAAGCCTGTTATAAAGATATGAAGGTTCATGTATATAACTTTGTGAAGTAGAATTAGAGTTCGAATCTGTAACAAATCAGCAAACATAACACGGTACAGGTTTTTCGCGACTAATGACACACGGTCGTATTTCCCCAATCCATACACATATTTTACGACAGCATTGTAGGCAACATTTAGCTTACTATAGCTTGTAGTATCGGTTTTAGCAAAAATTTCGCATCCGTATAAGAGAGTTGGCATTAAATAAGTTTTTGCTAAAAGTAGGCGAATTTTAAGTGGCGTGAAATATTGTGTTTTCCATAAGGTTCGCAACATAGAGTAGATTTTTCCAGCAGTAGCATTTATATGGTCTGACCAGGTAAGAGTATTATTAAATATTATACCAAGATTTTTTGCTGTATTTACGATTTCAATTCTTTGATTGTTGAGAATAATTTCTGGTTTTACAATTATTTTCATAGATTTCTTGGTTATAATCAAGCATTTTGATTTAGATGGATTTAGGCAGAGACCATTTGCATTTGCCCATATGTGAATTCGTGTAAGATCCTCATTAATTTTATAAACACAATCTTCAAATTCCATTTTATCACAACTTATGTAGACTTGAACGTCATCAGCATAGATATGAATATTACAGTATGATAATTGGGTAGTTAAATCATTTACATAGATGGTAAATAGAAGAGGGCCAAGAATAGAGCCTTGTGGTACTCCTTTTGTAACCGATAACGGACGCGATTTCTTATTATTAGCAAATACTGATTGTATACGATCCGATAAGTATGATGAAATTAAGCGTATTGATGACGATGAAAAATTAAACATTTTTCTCAATTTCATGGTAAGAACATTGTGGTTAACCGTATCAAATGCCTTAGAGTGATCCAAGAGTAATAGAAACGAAATGTTGCCTTTATCCAAATTTTCACGTAATTCTTCAGACACATCAATAAGAGCAGTTATGCAGCTATGTTTTGGACGAAAGCCTGATTGCCTGCTAGTTAGAAGACCATTATCATTAATATAGCCATATATTTGGTGATGTAATATCTTCTCAAAAACTTTTGACAAGTATGGCAATATAGCGATTGGCCGATATTCATTATTTGCTTTCGGCGTAGGTATTATTTTTGCATATTTCCAGTTTCCAGGGAATATACTCTTTGTTAAAATTGTGTTAAATATGAATGTTATATAAGGTAGCATTACAGGAAGGACTGCTTTTAAAAATTTTGGGTGAATATTGTCAAAGCCTACAGCATTTGATTTAACAGCGATACAGCTAGATCGTACATCTGATTGATTTACAAGTTCAAAATTGAACTCATTTTCATTCACCATATGAGTTTGATTATAGAAATTTTCATTTAAAGGAATACTAGGAAGTTTAGTAAATGTTTGATTAAGTTTTTCTACATCTATTTCCGTTGAATCTACTAGATTGGACTTTCCAATACCAATTTCACGTATGGCTTTCCAAGTTTTCTTTGAACCGACAGCTGATTTAAAAATATTGGAATAGTATATAGATTTTGCACTTTTAATCTTCCTATTTACCACTCGTCTTGCATTGCAATATTCTTCGTGTAACTCCTCAGTTTTAAAACGTTTCCAGCGATTGAATATCAAGTCTCTCTCTTCAATTGCAGTTTTTATATTAGTGTTGAACCATGTTTTTTTTCTTGTAGTTATTTATTGATGTTTTCACAGGTACAGATTTGATGAAGACTTCACCAAGATTTTGTTCCAAAAAATTAAGTTGGCTATCCACTGAAGGCATATAATAAATTGAATCCCAGTCTATATTGGAAAGCTCAAGTGATACAGTGTTAAGATCCATGTGTTTAAAGTCATGATATGTGATGGCATTAGTTGATCGTTTTAGTTTAAAATCGAACGTGAGAAATATTAGATCATGTTTCGAAAAACAAGATGCTGTAAGTTGGTCATAGAGAAGGACTTTATCTTTATTACTAACAAAAATAACATCGAGTAATGTATTTCTAGTGGAGGGATAATGAGTGGGTACTGTTGTATTGGTAGGATAAAGGCCAAAAGATTGCATATCGTTTACTAGGTGACTTTCAACTAAAATATTTGAATTAAAATCCCCACATATGACAACTTCATCATGTTTCAGTGTAAGATTTTCAAGAGTCTTCATAAAATTTCCAGTATCAGTTCTCTTATTATGTCGATACACACATCCAATTAAAATTTTGCTACTATTAAATGAGATTTCCACAAAAATATGTTCAATTTTTTCTTCCTTCAGTGAGTTGCAGCACAATTTACTAACAATTCCATTTCTTACATATATGGCTACTCCACCTGCATAACTTTCTCTATCACAACGAAATATATTAAAAGAATCCAATTTAAAGACAGTATCGGGTACAAGTTTGTCATACCACGTTTCCGATACACAAACAACATCAACACCGGAATTTTCAAAAATATAGCGGAATTCATCCATCTTGTTATTCAAACTCTGCGCGTTGATATGGCAAATATTTAAACCAGATCTCTGCTTGCACAAAATACGAAGCATATCAAAAGTATTGTCTTTGGAACCTAAATTTCTACTATCCAAATGATGTGTCATATAAAAAGTGTTTTAAATAAGCAATGCATGCATAATAAAAGGAATCAGAAAAAACGTTAAAAATATATAATTGGTTAAATAAAATATAAAAAATAGTACTAAAAATTTAATATAAAATAAAATATCAGTGTAAAATGTCATATATATTTTAGCGAAACAAAGATTCGTCAACAGCAGGCATATTTCCAAAGTTTCGAAATAAGTCATCCAGAAGTTCTGTGGATACGATGTGCTTTTTTAAGTTTAATAGCAGCACGTAGAATATTAAAATTATTTTGTGTAAGATTTTCATTTACATAAAATTTGTTTTCAGAAGAAAATCCAATATGTTTTAAGCAAAAATTGAAGCCTTTATAAATTTTCCTATAGTTCGCGAATGATTTTAAAAAATAGTTTTTATCATACGGGGACCACATCTTAACGATTATTACCGCATCTTTTGAGTTGTTTTTGGTCTTGTTATTTACGTTTTGCAAACGATATATAGATTTTAAAGCGGGAACAGAAATATTTATGGTATTGCATATTTTTTCGAAAATTAGAAATAAGTTCTCGTTTTCGTTATACGGAATTTCATTTATACGCAATTCACAAGCTACATTTTTATTTTCTAGCTGCTTTATTTTGGTTTTTAATAAAATTATTTCATCATTTATACTTTTTATGTTAACCTCGACTGTTTCTAGGTGTTTAACTCTTTCGGTAACATCATGTAGTTCTTTTTTAATAATGTTAAAGCTCTTTTCAAACACATTTAAGAGTTCAGTTTTATACTCAGTAAATTTATTGTTTATCATTATTTCAATTTCTTGAGTGAGCTTATCAAAACGTTTATCTATTATATTTAAAGATTTAAAAGGAGATTCAGTTAACCGCGGAGAGTTTGTGAGATTTTCTCTTAAACGTTTTTGCACGGGATTTTTTTCAATAATAGGTGTAGGGTTAATACAATTTGCGTTAATCTCTTCATGCGAGTAAAAATCATCTTGTGTTACATCTAGTTCATGTGTTGAACTCATATCTAGAGTATTATTATTGTTTAGCGCTTTATTATTAATTTTTGTATTTTTTCTTTTACTTCTTCTTACAGAAGATTTCTTCACTGATTTAGTGTAAGGCATAATGATTATAATTGCTCTTTTTTATTATTTTCACAGACTGTTTAAATCTTTTGTTGTTATTGTTATTTAAAAAAACAGTAATTTTTTGTTTCGTGTTTATTATTATCCTTCTTTTCTTTGCAATATAAACTCTTTTAGATTGAGATATCTCTTTATATGCAGTATGTTTGATGTAAATAAAGAGATTTCAATATTTTAATTTTATTTTTTTTTGATTTCTATTGTTTTTATATCGCTTCTGTATTGTTTTTTAACTATTGCCTTTTGCAAAAAACAGATGTTTTAGATAATTTAATTATATCAAAAACACACAAAATCATTTTAATGGTGATTTTAAGTCCAAGTTTATCGTAAAAAAAAAATGGAATGGAATTTATAACAAATTCTATATAAAAAATTAGATTTAAACGGAGCCTTTTAAAAAACACGTCTACTCTCGGTTGCGGAAGAAGTACTGATTTTTAGTAAAAAAAATTATTATTAAGCAAATCCTTTTCTTATTTACATTTGCAAATTACAGAAATTTTACAAAATATATCCAAATTTTTGTTGCTAATTTCAGTAGTCATTTTAAAAATTTTTGAAAACCGATTTGCTAAAATTAGCAAAAAAAAATACTAATTTTAAAAAGTGGATATTGAAAGAATAATATTTCTGATTAAAACTTACACCTACAAACCTAAATTGCCCTAAAATGTTATATAGATTAAAAAAGGGATCGGAAGTGAAGATACCGACTCATGTCTAAAAATAGGACATCCACTTAAAATAACACTAAAAGGTTTTTTTTAGTTCTAAAAATCAGCCCTAAAAACAATTAAAATTTGACCTTAAAAGTTAAAAAAAAAAAATGAGTAAAATATTTTTTAAAGCAGAAATTACATAATTACAACAAAATGAAAAATTCGTTTATGTTTTTACAATTTTTGATTTTTTTTTTTTAATTTTTCAATTGTCTAAAATATTTCTTGAAAAAAATAAATAAAATAAAAAATTTTGATGCTGGATAAAAAAATAAATTTGATATTTTGTACTAATATTTAGTAATTTTTTTTTTTGCTGATTTTAGCAAACAGATTTTAAATTCCACTTTATAAAAAGTTTACTAAAATTTTGTAGCGGCAGCTAATTTTTTATACAAATTTCATTGTACTACACGTCAGCAGACATGTGTTGCTAAAATTAGCAAAAAAATACCACTGGGCTCAAATTAGGAAAATTTCCTGTAATAACAGCAAAATTTTCTGTTGCCATTACAGACTTTTTGTGGTGAGTTTAGTTTTTAGTTTAGTTTTAGTTTAGATTTTAAGACTCTTGTAGAGGTCAAGTTTGGGTCAGTATTACAGTCAGCACTAAATTTTGTTTTAAAACTGTTCAGTCAATTAAACTATATGCAAGTTCAACCTTTGGCCACCCCAAATCTAATAAAATAGAAAAGTACAGTGGTCAAAAGTTGACATTTTATGATATCTTCCAATCCATATTACTATACTATTTAAATAAAGGCAACTTGTACAAAAGATTATACCTTCGGCCGCTGTGAATTTTAAGAATAAAAAGGATATGTTTGAAGTTTTGTGACTCATCTAACAAGGAAGGTATCCTAATGGTTTCTCTTCGACCTTAATGAAATTCGAATTTGTGATAGAGGAGAGAAATATAAGAGACACGTATTTTTTAGCTTCTCATGTTTAAGAGTTAGGAAGTGAGATTTCTCTGTTTTTTATGGATGCATGTCCTAAATCTATGAAATTTTGACTTTTGTCTGCACACCATTATAGTGCTGAAGAAAACAAAAATTTTGATAACAATATTGTTCATGGTTTCTCCCCAGAGTTGCCATAAATTTGAAAGATTTTAAATATAGTTGAAAAAAAGCTCTTCAGGAAATGGCACCTAAAAGCCGAACCGCTACGAATATAAAAATAAGCCCATACACCTTCGATTACATTAAATAAGTCATTTGTTTACATTATTGTGATAACTAAAAAAAGATTTTGAAGTACTTCTCGGCAATATTGACCCATAAAATATTTTTCCTTGGGTAAGGGGTTAAAACAAGAATAGCCCATAGTTCGGAAATGCTGTTTGATAAGTCTGTTTACTTTAGATTGCTGTTAAGGTTTTGTATTTATTAACACCCAAATGTAATAATATGAAAAGTTTTGTTAACTCTTAAGCGCGAAATTCGGTAGCTACTTTTTACGTCTCCTCTATCCTAAAGGGTGTCCCAAGAAGAACGCAATTTTTAAATCTGGCAACATTCGAAGTGTCATTGTTTGACATTTGAACAATTGTTATTGTTTGCTAGTAGAAGGTACGAGGTTAGTAAAAATGGAGCGCTACACGAATGAACAACGCATTCTCATTGTGAAATTGTTTTACCAAAATGGTGAAAGTTTTGCGGCTACAGTTCGCAAATTGCGATCAATTTGGGGTCACAATTATGCTCCAAAAGAGGCAACTGTAAAGAGATTAATGGATAAATTTGCCGAAACTGGGTCTGTTCCATCGACCAGGTCGATCGACCGAAAATGTCGCAGCTGTACGTGGTGATTTCGCTCAAACTCCATCCACCTCAATTCGACACCGAGCTCAGCAAATACAAAGTTCAATTGACTCAGGAACTGAAGCCAGCTGACCATGTACAGCGAAGGGAGTTCGTTAATTGGGTATTGGAGAGACAACATGAAAATGCTGATTTTGCCGATAAAATGATCTTCAGTGACGAGGCCCATTTTCATCTTGATGGCTTCGTCAATAGGCAGAATTGTCGCATTTGGGGTGAGGAAAATTCTCGAGTGATTCACGAGAAGCAAATGCATCCTCAACGTGTCACTGTGTGGTGTGGTTTTTGGGCTGGAGGAATCATTGGACCTTTTTTTTATGAAAATGAGGCAGGTCAAGCGCAAACAGTCAGTCAAGCGCAAACAAACAGTTCGGTATCGTGAAATGATAACCAGTTTTTTCTTGCCTAGAATTGAAGAAATGGATGTGGAGGGCATGTGGTTCCAACAAGACGGCGCCACATGTCATACAGCCAGAGAAACAATTCAATTGCTGCATCAGTCATTTCCCGGTCGTGTTATTTCGCGTTTTGGAGATCAGAATTGGCCGCCTAGATCGTGCGATTTAACAGCATTAGATTTTTTTCTTTGGGGTTTTTTGAAGTCGATGGTTTAAGCGAATAAGCCGACGACGACTCAAGCCTTAAAAGAGGAAATTGGACGCTGCATTAATGAAATACCGCAGCATTCATGCAAAACGGTCATTGAAAATTTCATTAAAAGATCGCGTGCATGCCAGCAAAGCCGCGGCGGCCATCTGCACGATATATTATTCCATACATAACCTCATTCTGTCTACTTTACGATATAATAAAGTTTCAAGATTTTTTTTTTAAATATCTGTGTTTTATTTAAAATTTAAAAATTGCGTTCTTCTTGGGACACCCTTTATATCCCAAAGACTCTCCTTGTAAGCAACAAAGCTTTTAAATATTTCAATATAAAGATCTTAAAATCACCTTTAAATGATGTATGTATCTAACGATATATTTTTTGGAAGATTAAAGGTCATGTGCATTCAGGGGTATATATATATATATATATATATATATATATATATATATATATATATTAGGAAATTCATGTCCTTTGTGCTTAGTATCATGGCTTTAAGTGTAAATGAGTATTTTGAAAAGCCGAGCGGTGGAATAACCAAGTAATAATGGCGGAGCAAAATATTTTATTAGATACATTTGTGCCTTTCTTGCAGAAAAGGTAAACGGCTGTGGTGACAGGGACCGGCAATCCTATCGGTTCTTTATATGAAAGTGACTTATTCCTTGTTTGTTTTAGGAGTAGGTCAGTCAATTGCGTTTTGTAAAGTGCCTCAGAACGAAAGCAAAAGAACTTGCCGCAGAACTTTTATAATTTTTAAAAAAAATTATGAAAAAATACATTCATTTAATGAAAAGTTTTAATGGCTTAATTAAACATATTAACCTAAATTGGAATTTAGGTGATAAAAATTAAATTCAAAATTGTTCAAAAGTTTTTTGTTTGGGAACTTTTTAATATTTTTTACCAATTTTCTCGTCAAATCTTGCGATTGTAAAACGTTAATACTTGGAAAAATTTAGCGTTTTTTTAATTTTTTATAACTTTTCTGTAATATAAATTTCAAAATCCCTTAAAATCGGGGTGAATCATACAGTAAACAGTCTTTGTTAGAGGTTTTCTATAGAAGAAACTATAGGAACCTGAGAAAGATATTGAAAGATATAACTCGAATATATAATTCGAAGAACAATAGATCTTTTTCGAAACACATTTACTGTTACTAATAATGTGCATCCCGTAAGACGCTGAACAGTGCCGAATTAGCCGCTCTGAAGAACGATTATGTACGCCATAAAATGGAAGAAGTGCACGATGAGTTTGAAGAATAAAAAAATTATTTTAATTAAAAATTTAAACAATTTGCATGCGTTGCTCTGGTGTAAGTCGATTCATAATGAAATTTCAAATCAAACTAAACAAAAAGCAACTAAAAGCAGTGATGCCAACTCAAAATTGTGACATTCTCAAAAAACAACCTTTATTAAAATCTTCAGGATAAATATTATATACTTTTTTTGATATTAATTATTAGATAAACATCACAGAAAGTGACAAGCACCAATGTTTCTTCGAACATTTTGGGCTCGAGATGTGACCAAAAGACGCCTGGTAAAAAATAAAATTAAAAACTATTTTAAATTTGGCTAAAATATATAAAAATTATTAAAGTTTAGTGCGCAAAATGACAGTTAACTGGTATAATCTTAAGGTCGCAGCAAAACTTTGACAATGGATGCGACGATATACTTATGCATTACCTTATAATAATAAGGAGTTCACATGTTCGATTCCCATGATGACCATATTTAATAACGTTGGAAATATAATTATATTTTTTTTTATAATAAAACATTTTTAACGAAAATCTATTTTTAGACACATTACTTTTCCCATGCTAGCAACCATATTACACTCAATGTAATGGGTCTATGCAATACCTTGAGGCTCATCTCCCGTAAAATTTATCAACGAAGTAAGGTGTAAAGTAATACATCGGCCCCTATGGATATACATTACTTTAAACAGTATTTGGTAATCCGTGGTCTTACTGGGGTAGTTTAAACAAAATAATATTAAAATTTTAGATTAGTTATCGGAAGCAGGTTCATACAACAAAAAAAAAAAATTGTAATTCTCTGCAGACAAAATTTAAAAAATCTTAAAAAAGAATTTTACTAAATTTATGAAATATTAAATAGTAAAATAAAAGATGAATTTTAAAAACAATTCAAACTTGTTTACCGCAATAACTGCGAATTCAATGAAAAACTAACATAACAAACTAAAACGGAAATTTAACTATTAAAGGATTATTAAAAGTGAAACTTTTCAGTAAAAGTGAAATAAAGTGATGAAAAAAAAAAAATGGAAAAAGAAAAAAATAAAATAATAAAATCATCTCATGCATGGGATGTTATTAAATATACGTTCATACTCGTATGTATAGAAACATTCAGCCATACATACATACAAACATATGTTATGTTTGTATATATGAAAATAGTTTTCATTTTCAATGGGAAGCACTTGGCCATGAGCCTAATTAACTTAGTTGTTGCAAATTGCAATACATAAAACATATATAAATACTTATGTATAGAAATATGTAAGCTGGCTGCATACTATCGTGCAAATATGTTTGATTGAATTGTACAATATAAGAGGTCTAAAGTATGCTGTAAGCCGGTTGTTATTTATGTACACACACAAACACACACATACACCAACATACATACGTACACAACGTGCACTAAATGTACAAAATGAAATTATTTCACAAAAAAAAAATAAATAAATAATAATAATAGTTCATAGATGAACACTAGTAGAAAAAAAAGTATCGTTTTCATTTTCTATAACAAGTAAAATTTTCCAAGAAAGTTTCACCGATTATAAAAAAAAGTGTATGCAACACCATTATCAACAACATCATGCAATAATTACCACCACTGACTATTACTATAGCAGAGGCAGCAAAAGCAGCTGCTGCAGCAATAGCTGAATAGCAACATTATTGCATCCATAATAGCAACAACAAACCATGCCAATGGAAAAATCATCAATGACAGCATTAGACAACGTCGTCTACATCTTCGTTGTAATAGAAGTTAAAGTATTCAATAATAGTGCAAAAATGGAAAGCAACGAGAGGGAAAATGCTTTGTTGTTTGAATGGTTAATGGGGTTTGTATTTTAAATAATAAAAAAAAAATAAGAAAAACATTAATAGTTGTCAGCTATTCGAAAGAATTAATTTCTTAAAACCAGTTTATTACAACAAATTTTTTTGTATGTAAATAACAGCCCGGCAAAAATAGACATTGCCAAGTACAAATTACTAAGTGAGTAAGTAGCACACAAAGGGTTTTACTAGTTACCAGGCTATATACTCGCTTTTGTCCTGAATGCACCAAAATTCATGGATGGTTACTTCCATATCGCTTACAAAAAAAAAAGTAAAAATAATGAGTTATCAGCATGGTTACTTTTAGCGCAGAAATAAGTGGTTACTCACAATACTAAATTATGTAGTTACTCATTGTAAAACTTTTAGTAATTTCCTTTTTCACCTATTAATACATAAAGTTTCCCATCACCTTTTTGCAAATTCTCTTTTAGTATTTCGAAATCACAATCGAGTTAAGCAAAAACCTGATTTCTTTCAAAGTGATTCGCCACCTACTTAAGTAAAACTGTGTTATTTAAAGAAATCCATAAGAATTATTTGTATTTAAAATCTACTTTAAGGAAAAAAATTATGAACATGCCTATTTTTTGCATTAAAAATCTACAAATTTTTGCAATATAATTTTAAAACAAATAAGTAAATTAAAAAAGAAATAAGTAAATATAATATTAAAAAAGCAAATAGACAAAATCGGTATTTATATTTTGTACTTTAAAGTAATGTGAGAGGTAATGACATATCATTACATGGTATGCTATACAGTAAACGTTGTCATTACTGTGTTTTTACTGGGACTATTTTTGCAATACCTCAGCTGGTAAGTTTTGAAATCACACACAAAGAAAACAGATTCGTTGTTACAAACGAATGGTTTGTTGTTAATACAACAGAATTTCGGTTGCAATCATATATTTAAATTGTATTTGGAATATTTACATTTAATTGCGACAACCAAAAAATTCGTTTGCTGCAACCAAAATTGGCAATAAATTCGGTTGTCACGAAGAATCTGTTTTTTCTGTGCACGATTAGTTTTCGATGAACTCTTACCAGCTTTATCATAATGACCCATTAGCTATTAACTGGTACTTTAACTGACGCATTTGTTGTTGTACAAGCTTTGAATTCAACTGTTTATTAAATTTTAACTGGAAATTATGTCATCGAGCTTTTAATATTTATTTTTTTATTTTTATTAATCATACAATTACAATATATATTAAAATATCCTAACAGACCACGAGTAACGAAGCCTATCAGCTCAGTAAAAAAAAATTACCAGTTAACAGTTTTTATAACAATTTGTAGATTTTAAATAAAGAATTTCTATGAAGGAACTGTACGATTTTTGGGACTTTTTATTAGGAAAGAACGTTAATTTTCTGACAACTTTTTCCTTGAATACTATCAAATTGTGTTTTTTTTTCTTTTGTATTTATATTAATTATATAACTACAAATTATATCCTAAAACGTTAAACGAGCCCTAGCAACGAAGGTTATCTGCTCGTTGTAGCGTAAACAGACCAGAGTTTTTGGTGAGGATCGAACCCTCAATCCCTACACTGATAAACTAGCATGCTACCAACATTAGGTCTGTAGGAGGTCATTTGGGTAAAGTCTGGTAAAATGAGAGTAAGCAAAAAATTATCTCACAAAACCATAAAAATGCCCAAAATACTGCGAACGCACAAAACCACTTTCATATCCAAAAATAAACGTCAAATTTATTGATATTAAAAAACAGATTAAATAATAAATATATTTGAAATGGCAAATATCTATTTACATTTTCAAATGTATTTTTCATTATTAAGAAAGAAAAGTTCTTTATAGTAAATTTTTATTTAACTTTAATTTTTTCCAAAATGCAATACAGCTAATTTATTAGCAACAGCTGATGATTTGACAATTTTAACATTTTTCCCAAACAAAAAGCACGGGTAAGTTCTGGTAAAATGAGAAACACAATTACGCTCTCATGAACGCTCTCACCAATTTTTGTTACAAGAAACGCTTTCTGGTAAGATTAGGTTCCCGCGGGCACCCGCGGTAACGTACGTCAAACACACCTATTATAAGAGTGTATTGCTATAGAAAACCTATCAAGTATCAGCATATTTAAAAGTGCTGCATTTTCTACAAATGATGTCGTATGTCAGTTTGATTTTGAAATTCCTGAAGTAGACACTTGCGAAATTTATAGTAAATAACAATGAATTAAGAATGTATGAACAACGAAGTAAATGAATTTCTATCAAAATTTATCATGAACGACGAGGCTCTTTATATCTTAGCGGCCATTCTGGGGAATGGAAATTCCAGGCAAAATTCATAAAGCATCATTATACCTCTCAACATGAGAGGGTATAATGGTGCTTCAGGAATTATGCATGGATTTTCCGTTCCCCATGCTGACTGAATTTTTCTTACCGAAAGTTACCAAACTAGATTTGGTAGACATGTGGTTCAAACAGGAGGGGACCATTTGTCATATTGCATTCGACACTATGGGTATTTTGAACGATACCTTCCCAGCGCTTATAATTTCGCGGTAAAGTTATTTGGCTTGGTATCTCCCGATTTGAATGTCTCGGACTTATTCCTTTGGGGATATATGAAGTGTTTGGTGTACGGGAACAAGTCCCGCATCTAAGAGGAGTTAAGGGACAACATTCGAGCCGACATTGACAACGTGACACCACAAATGCTGCGCAAATTTATGAAAAATGTAATCAAAACAGACTAAATAACGCTGACGATGGCTATTTGCCGGACATAATTTTCTACAATTATATGAAACAAAAATGCGTATAAAATATAAACAGTTTAAAAACAAATGAGCTTTCACTGTAAACAAAAGTTATAGCAAAATAAAATCATATGATGGTTTTCGCTCCACCTTGTACTTCTGTTAATTTTATTTTAAACAAATCCATAAGATAAGAGTTAACACTTAGATTACTTGTTTCAATATTTGGATTTATATATTACCAAATTTCTTAAAGATTTTAACATTTGGGCTCAAAAAAAGTGATATTTCGTTCTGACAAAACCTGGCATTTGGGCTGTTGAAATTCAAATAAAAAAGAAAAGAAATTTAAAGAGCTTAAATAAAAATCGGAAAAATAAAATAATGCGAAATTGTGCGGTTTTTAGATGTAATAGTATTAAAAGCATTAGTGGATTATGTAAATAAATATTAGATTTAATTTTTTAAATTATAACAGTTACTTAGGGTCTCTGGTTAAATGTAACAGCATAATGCTTCCTGCTGTCTTTCACAAAGCAATTAAAAATTTGTTCTTTAAACTACTCATTCCGACTCAAAAACGTTTTCTATAGCAATAGTAAAGTTGTATCTTATCCAAAGTTTATAAATATTATATTCTGGGGCAGAAGAATATATTTTTAGAAGTATTTTGTTAAATTTTTGATTAGATAACAAATATTTTTTTGTTTACAAAAATAAACAAACACCTATTAATGAGATAATGAAACCTCCCTTTAATCTAATGTGAATAGTTTTGATTAGGTTTTAAATGTAGTGGCTCTATCACTAACAAAACTTGCTGGTGAACGATGTATTAGAGCCAATTTACACAGTGACTTTGTTGCATGCAATTATTGCGTGCAATTCTCGTTTGGCGGCGAACGGGGTAGATAAGCAAGCAGGGTAACAAAAAAGGCACGGTTTTCGTTTTACGTGCATGTTTTTGTTATCTCTCTTTCACAGTCATATGCATTCTTCTTCTGGTGCTTCATTCACATTCACTTTTCGTGCAATTAAAGTCACCGTATAAATAGACATAACTTTGGAAGTAACTTTGAAAAGGGGATTAAGAAAATTGCACGCAATCAATTGCATCGTACAAATTGGCTCTTAGTGTGATTTTGGAACACTCATAATGGCGAACAAAATAATGGCACCAAAGTTAAAAATTTAAAATAAGATCTCGTATGTATGCATTTAAAGCATATGCATTCGAGCCTAAATAGACAAATTAAACCTTGTTTGGAGTAAACAATTCCAGCTTAAAGCGCAAATGTTTTTAACTCAATAATTGTAGTATTTTCGAGGTTATGTTAACAATTCACTAACGGGTAGCTTTACTGGTTTGAAATAAACAGCCAAAATCAGTCAATTAATTAAGCTTTTATTAAGTTTTTGTGGTTCAAAATTTGCATTTCAAAACTAATCTAAAAAATTGAAACTTTCAGAATTGACGAATCCAATATGTCGTCGCAAAATTTTAAATATTGGCATAATTAATATTCCACTACCCGCTAAAATTTTCTAGAAACGCTTACTTGGGGCCATTTTTCATTTCTTACTTTGGGGCCTAATTTCATACACTAACCAAAAAAAGTCTGTAATGACAATTGAAAATTTTGCTGTTATTACGGAAAATTTTGCTAATTTGTGCCCAGCGGTATTTTTTGCTAATCTTAGCAACACATGCCTGCTGTCGTGTAGTACAATGAAATTTGTAGAAAAAATTAGCTGCCGCTACAAAATTTTAGTAAACTTTTTGTAAAGTGGAATTCAAAATATGTTTGCTTAAATCAACAAAAAATTTTACTAAATATTATTAATATTAGTACAAAAATTTAAATTTATTTTTTTTTATTGAGCACCAAAATTTTTTATTTTATTTATTTTTTTTTTAAAAAATATTTTAGACAAAAATATGTTAGTCAATATTTTTTTTACTTTTAAGGTCAAATTTTAATTCTTTTAAGAGCTGATTTCGGAACTAAAAAAACTTTTTAGTGCTATTTTAAGTGAATGTCCCAAGAGTTATTTTAGACATGAGTCGGCATTTTCACTTCCGATGCCTTTTTTTAATCTATGTAACATTTTAAGGCAATTTAAGTCTGTAGGTGTAAGTTTTAATTAGAAATACCATTTCCTTCAATATGCATTTTTTAAAATTAGTATTTTTTTTTTGTTAATTTTAGCAAATCGGTTTTCAAAAATTTGTAAAATGATTTCAGAAATAAGCAACAAAAATTTGTAAATATTCTGTAAAAATCTTGTAATTTGTAAAATGTAAATAGCAAAAAGATATGCTAAATAATAATTTTTTTACTAAAAATTTGTACAAAAATAGTAAAGTGGGATTGAAAACTGTTTACAGATTTTTCTACTAACTATTTTTTCTGAGTGTAACGCCAATGAATTCTAGCTTTTTTTACCACCGGATTCCTATGAACCACAATGTAAGGATTCAATATTCGACGGAATCAGTTCTATAACTAGTTATAGAACAGGTAATAAAGCAACCTGTACTACTTTGAAGGAAAGGAAAGGTCAAACACCGTAAAATAGAATCGGTTATAAAGCATAAATTAGATAGTATGAGAAAATTGGATATATGGTCGATATGGCATCAGGTCCAAAAAATGACTCAATACTATTCTCATATTACTCAGCATCATTTGTTTTTTTTTTGGGGATATTTTTTTTTTTAATAAGAGAAGGATACTTTTGAAAAACCAATTTTATGTGACTTCCATATGTGCACTAGGTCATGCACCCGTATGAGACAGAGTACTAAATTTCATTAAAATGTTTTTATATTTGCATCCTGTAGCATGCGAACAAACATAAGAACCAATTCTTTGGGGGCTATTATATGGACACTAAGTTAAAATATGGACCAATTTTAAGCAAAATCAATACTTCTTTTGGTTACTGACTGTAGCGTGCTAACCAGCATGCGATTTTTGTGGGGCTTTATTTACCCTATGGGAAATGGATCAATCACAGAGTTAGTCACGTGACCGGAACTTTGTGGCAGAAACCGGTCCTCAAGTTGGTTCTCTTATATAAAAGTAACCGGTAACTTTAACATGGGCTTGTTATAGGAGGCGGCAATTTCTACCTTTTAAGCTACTTGCGACATATCGCTGACCTTGTGTAGAGTAGCATATCACTGCATTGGTGTAAGTGAATGCGCAACAGAACAGGTTAGAATTATCTAACACATAACTAGTCTCATGACTGGCTCAAATGTACATACCACAGGACTGAGGACAAGTAATTAATAAAAAACTAGTTACATATCAATCACAATGTGTTATGTTGCTGAACTTGTAGGGAATGAATAGTTTCGTGACTTGCAAGTGCACATGATACAGAGCAAACGAAAATTAGTTAGCATGTAACCTGTCAAAATTTCTTCCGCGTGTTTCTGAAATATTCCTTAAGGTCCAGTCACTGAATTTACCTGCAATGTTTATTACAAAAGTTTACACAATTTTTTCATTGAGCGAATAAAAATTGTAGATGCAAATTAAATTTACTCCTAATAAATCAATGTTTTTATAAAAACCAGTATTTTAAATAAATTAAAAATTAATATTTCGCAAATCAAAAACGAAGATCTTCTTGAATTAGTGCAAATTCAAAAAGATCGTTTTGGGTTTATATTCAAAAATATTTATTTTTTGATTTCAACGATATTGTCCAATAGAATTTCTCGAAACTTTAGTTGTTCTTATCCTGCAGACAATTCATTTGGTTCAGAAAAATTTTTAGACTTAAAAATTTTCAAGTCAGTATCAGGTTTTCTACAGCTAAAAACATAAGTGGCTGCTAACTTTTTATTATTTATAAGAATGATAAAGAATTAGTTTTGTTTTCACTATTTTAAATGAATTAAATTTGACTCGAATATCAGTCCATAAACGCATTCGAGGCGTGTTAAGGATTCTTGTCAGAAGATGTTAGTTTAACCTTTCGAAAACACATTTTGATAAAAATACAAAAAATTTAGATGACCCTTTAAAAATTGCTATTTGAATATTTAAAAAATCTTATATTTAAAAAAATCGCTATAATTTTACGGGCCTATGAAGATATTTTAATCTTTAAAATAACAAACATTAACATATTGGTTAGAATAGTATCAAAACCGCTCTAACTACACAGTGGGACATATTGAAAATTATTTGGTGGTTCATCGGGTTTATATAAAATTTTACACACACGCAACTATCGCATAGACAAGTTGAATTCTAATTTATTTTAAAATAAGCTGACGTAGGGTGGAGTGTTTGAGCCACCTACAGTTTAAAATTTCGTAAATTTTTGACACTTATGCAATGTTTGTGATCATTAGAAGTTTTGAACTATTATTAATTGATGAATTATTTTTAACAAATCAGTCCAACAAAAATTGGTGTAATTGATATATATTTCACGAATCAATTTATAAAACAAATTATTCTATGGAAACAAAAGTAATTTAATATAAATTAAATTAAATCATATCCCACTTTATTCAATAAACAGCCATTTTCAATTATATAGCAGTGTAATAATGGAGTAAAGTAAAAAATAATTTTTTTTATATATTTTAATTCGATGAATTTTGCAATAAAATTTTAACAATGTTAAGGGAAAAGAGTCGTCGATCGAAAATTTCAATAAAAAATTTTGGATTTTTAGGGATAACATTCCCCTTAAGTGTTTCTTAATAAACCCCGTTGACACTTCACCATGCACATTGAATTCATTTTGAATTAATGCTGTTATATGGTCACTATCTAAACAGTTGCGTAATCACTTCTTTTTCAACTAGATTAGTCTTATGTCATCATTTCTGCAGTCACAAGGTCGGTTCTGTTTAAATCAGTTCAGTATTATGTCAGCTCTGCAACAGTCGCGGGATTGGGGTTTTCGCCACCGATTGACATTCTTTTATACACTGCAAAATTTGTTGAACCAATTCCGTGTTCTGTCATTATTTCAACTACATATAACAGTCCTAATTTCCTTAGTCCACATTGTTGTTATGTTCATTTATCTTTAGTTACATGATATATCCAGAAAGAACCAATTAATGTTCTGCCACCATTTCAATACTTAGGACACTGGTTATTTTACAGCAATTACCACTTTTTCAGACACTGAATTATATTTTACACCAGCTTTGTGACATGTTCCTCGTTTTTCTATCACAGATTTATCACCTTAAATCAATCGACCCTTCATTTCCCGTAGGGTAGGTACATAAAACGCTTTTAACCAAAGTCAATAGTCTACGCCCTTGGCCTTATAAAAGTCAGTGTCCCCTCTATCACATATAAGAGAACCCACCAATGAAGCCTCCTTGTAAGTTAAACAGAATTTTGTAGGCGGGGATCTCCCTTCCAATTTCATAAAGTTATCATAAATGTTTTTCATGAAGTGTGAATTTATATTAAAAAAATTTAAAGATCTGAATATTTAGGAACGGGGAAATGATTTAGTTTTTTTCATATTTTTAAGTTGGCAACATTTTGAGTATTATATTTTTTTTTAAATATTCATGGATTTTTTACACATAATTAGCTATAATTTTGTAAAAATGCAGTTTCAATTTCGCTTATTTTTTCGACATCTCAAAGATGTTCATTTAAATCTTTGTTTAAATTTTTGGAACTTTTTATTATTTTTAAATTTGCTTTAAATATTGTTCATATGAAGAATTAATTAATACGCCAAGTGTCATAAAATATACATAATAAAACAATTCTTTGTAAGTACTTACTTGTATTTGTAAAAATACACATTTGAAACTTACCTAAAAGAAAAGAAAAATAAAAATTAAGATATTAATAAAAGTTTGAAATATTTTAAAAGTCAAATCAAACAAAAAAAAAAAATATATTTTCTTCAAACTTTTAATAGCCTTGATTTTTAATTTATTTCTTTCATTTAATATTTGTCCTTTTTATTTGAAACAAATTATATATTTTTATAAAACTAATATTTACTCGCTAATATATGTAATTTGAAAGAAAAAAAATTGCTGGAATTAAATCCAAAACGGATTTATCTATTTTTTTATACCTTTTTGGATTTAACTTAATTTATTTTGAAATTTTAAAAATGCAATTGCTAAAATTAAATTTAACTAAAAACGGATTTATCTGGTTTTAAATTACTTTTTGGATTTGGCTTAATTTATTTTTTATGTGTGCAATTTCGAAAAGCTTTAACTTTTTCTTTTAAATTATATTAGCGAGTATGTCTTAGATTAAAATAAAAACATAATTTTTTTAAATTTAAAAATTAAATAAGGAAATTTACCGACATAAAATAAATCGAGAAACAATGCCTAATATTGTGAAATCAACATCATAACGCTTTTAAAGATATTTTTATTTCGACTCCGCGGTGATGCCTTTTTGTAGCTTTTCGAGATTTTGTTTTAGTTCTTGTTTTTGTAAATTTGCAATTTCGTTACCAAAAAATATTTATAAGAAATATCGCAAAAAGTTAAAATATATCTTGTGATAAGGATTAAAATACACATGACTTGTTATGTCAGCGCAGATTCAATTTGATTTTGAGTAAATTTAAAATAAATTTAAATAATTCATTATTTAAAGCTCTGTTACATAAAGACACAACATTTTTTATTTTCTTTAACTTTTTATTTTCAGATTTTCATTTCCACAAATAGTATTAAAAAACAAGTAAGAGCGGCTAAATTCGGCTATGCCGAATCTTATATACCCTTCACCATGGTTGGGAAAAAACTGAAGTTTATATATGGACATATATGAAATGGACAGATTTATATACGGACGCCTTTAAGAGGAAATTAACCATTTAGTTTGGAGATAAAACTTGGACTCGGGAAGATTTATGGTTCCAGAAAATATGTATTTTAAAAAAATGTATGTTTTGGGCATAACTTTTTTGTATCTGAACCGATATTTCCGAGTTTTTCAGCAAATATGTTATACTAAAGATTTTCGATCTTTTGCTATATAAGACGTATCCATAGGTCATAATACAGCTCTAGAATAGTGTTTGTTGTTTGTGTATAAAAGGTTAAGAGGTGAAAGAAAAGAATTTCAACAAATAGTTAAAAGAAATCACTAGAACTGCATGTGTTTTATTTCTACAAAATAGTTTGATTTAGCTGGCAAATTTGCATTTAGGATTTTATTTCGCTTTTTTATTAGAAATATTTGTAATTTCTTTAGCTTAATTTTAAAAATTTGAAGGAAAATAGTTTATAATTTTTTTTATAAATTATTATAAGTTATGACCTAAAATAGTTGCACTCAAAGGTAAATTATGTATAAAATTTTCTTAATATGTGAGAAATAAAATGGTTTAAAAATCTTTTTATAAATTCTTTTAAATCGGTGCAAAAAATAGAAATAAAACCGTTTGTATTTTGTTTGTATCAGAGGGTTTTTATACAAATTTTGATGTTTTTAGCCTATTTATGGATTATTTAATTATTAATATAAAATTTTATTTAAATTAATTATTAAATGTAAAAAAAAACAAAAAATAAACAAAAAAAAAAATCTTAACGAACCCGCGACCCTTCCACCTGTGGTGAAAGGTATAAAAACGTTTGTATTTTGTTTGTATCAGAGGGTTTTTATAAAAATGTTGATGTTTTTAGCCTATTTATGGATTATTTAATTATTAATATAAAATTTTATATAAATTAATTATTAAATGTTAAAAAAAACCAAAAATAAGCAAAAAAAAAGTCTTAAGAAAATAATAAAAAAAAAATGTAAAAAAAAGTGAATTGACCTCACCGAGATTTGAACCTCGAACCCCACGGCCTTAGAGAAAAAAAAAGTATTTGTGACACAGCGTCTAGACAACTGAGCTATTGAAGCTCACACAAAATCATCGTCAATAGAGGTACATATATAAAAGTCTTCGTTCATTAGAGATTTGTTTAGTTTTTATTTAAATGACAAATCTTTATATGTGTTTGTTGTTTGTGTATAAAAGGTGGAGATGAAAGAAAAGAATTTTAATTATTAATATAAAATTTTATATAAATTAATTATTAAATATTAAAAAAAAAACAAAAATAAGCAAAAAAAAAAGTCTTAAGAAAATAATAAAAAAAAAATGTACAAAAAAAAGTGAATTGACCTCACCGAGATTTGAACTTCGAACCCCACGGCCTTAGAGAAAAAAAAAGTATTTGTGACACAGCGTCTAGACAACTGAGCTATTGAAGCTCACACAAAATCATCGTCAATAGAGAGAAAAGAATTTTAACACATGGATGTGTTGTTATGCTCAAAATTCTACATACATATTAAACAAAAGGGTGTGAAGATAAATACGTAGGTTAAATACGTTTCACAACTATTGTGAATGATATAAATAAAAAACAAATAGTAGTGTCGCCAACTTTTTTTTGCCTAGAAAATGCCAAATTTGACAAGAAAAGCGCTGAAACATATGGAAAAATAAAAATTTGAGATTTTACATGACATATTATTTTGGACTAAAATTTTTGGACATTTAAGAAAAAATAAATGGGGATACCGCTTGTCTGTGGAGAGATATGAGGTAGTGGATTCCAACGATGTATTCATCTCCTCCAGAATCGCTCTAGGTTTCGAGTTTTGCATTGACAAGAAAATTTATTTTTGAAATTTCTCATAACATTATTTAAAATTAAAATTTTTGGACATTTAAGAAAAAATAAATGGGGGTACCGCTTGTTTGTGGAGAGCTATGTGGGAGTAGATTCCAACGATGTATTCATCTCCTCCAGAATCACTCTAGGTTTCGAGTTTTGCATTTGACAAGAAAATTAATTTTTGAAATTTCTCATAACATTATTTAAAATTAAAATTTTTGGACATTTAAGAAAAAAATAAATGGGGGTACCGCTTGTTTGTGGAGAGCTATGAGGTAGTTGATTCCAACGATGTATTCATCTCCTTCAGAATCACTCTAGGTTTCGAGTTTTGCATTTTAAAGAAAATTTATTTTTGAAATTCCACATAACATTATTTGAAATTAAAATTTTTGGTCATTTAAGAAAAAAATAAATGGGAGTACCGCTTGTTTGTGGAGAGCTATGAGGAAGTAGATTCCAACGATGTATTTATCTCCTCCAGAATCACTCTAGATTTCGAGTTTTGCATTTGACAAGAAAATTTATTTTTGAAATTTCTCATAACATTATTTAAAATTAAATTTGTTGGACATTTAAGAAAAAAATAAATGGGGGTACCGCTTGTTTGTGGAGAGCTATGAGGTAGTAGATTCCAACGATGTATTCATCTCCTCCAGAATCACTCTAGGTTTAGAGTTTTGCATTTGACAAGAAAATTTATTTTTGAAATTTCTCATAACATTATTTAAAATTAAAATTTTTGGACATTTAAGAAAAAAATAAATGGGGGTACCGCTTGTTTGTGGAGAGCTATGAGGTAGTAGATTCCGACGATGTATTCCAACGATGAATGAATCAACTACCTCATAGCTCTCCACAAACAAGCGGTACCCCCATTTATTTTTTTCTTAAATGTCCAAAAATTTTAATTTTAAATAATGTTATGTGGAATTTCAAAAATAAATTTCCTTTAAAATGCAAAACTCGAATCCTAGAGTGATTCTGGAGGAGATGAATACATCATTGGAATCAACTACCTCATAGCTCTCCACAAACAAGCGGTACCCCCATTTATTTTTTTCTTAAATGTCCAAAAATTTTAATTTTAAATAATGTTGTGAGAAATTTCAAAAATAAATTTTCTTGTCAAATGCAAAACTCTAAACCTAGAGTGATTCTGGAGGAGATGAATACATCGTTGGAAGCTACTACCTCATAGCTCTCCACAAATAAGCGGTAACCCCATTTATTTTTTTATTAAATGTCCAACAATTTTAATTTTAAATAATGTTATGAGAAATTTCAAAAATAAATTTTCTTTAAAATGCAAAACTCGAATCCTAGAGTGATTCTGGAGGAGATGAATACATCGTTGGAATCAACTACCTCATAGCTCTCCACAAACAAGCGGTACCCCCATTTATTTTTTTCTTAAATGTCCAAAAATTTTAATTTTAAATAATGTTATGTGGAATTTCAAAAATAAATTTTCTTTAAAATGCAAAACTCGAAACCTAGAGTGATTCTGAAGGAGATGAATACATCGTTGGAATCTACTACCTCATAGCTCTCCACAAACAAGCGGTATCCCCATTTATTTTTTCTTAAATGTCCAAAAATTTTAATCCAAAATAATATGTCATGTAAAATCTCAAATTTATATTTTTCCATATGTTTCAGCGCTTTTCTTGTCAAATTTGGCATTTTCTAGGCAAAAAAAAGTTGGCGACACTACTATTTGTTTTTTATTTATATCATTCACAATAGTTGTGAAACGTATTTAACCTACGTATTTATCTTCACACTCTTATTAAACAAAGGGATTTTACTGGAAAAATTAGAGGTAGTCCTGGTTTTTTGCTAATATCTCAGCCATTTATTAACCGATCTGTCTGATTTTTAATAGCAAACAGAAATGGATCACATGTAACAGAAATAAAAAAGAATCAAGTCCTCATCATGTCTGGGTTCTTCGGAAAACCCATTTCAACACACAGACGGACAGACGGACATCGTTAAATCAACTTCGCTCTTTATATGGACCCAGAATATATATACTTTATAGGGTCTAAGATCAATATTGTAGAAATTACAAACGGAATGACAAACTTATATATACCCTTCCACCTATGGTGAAGGGTATAACAAGAACTAAGTAAGTGAATAGTAAAACTAATAAAGACTAGACATTGGATTAGATATTGCTGCATTTAAATGCAAAGTTAATCATTCAGTCAGACAGTCTGCCAATAAGTGAGTGACTAAAAGTGTGAGTGTATGACTAAAACTGTAATTTTAAAGTTGAAATACTTTTGTTTCTATTTAAAAAACTTCTGATTGAATATATCTACTAGCTAACATTGAAGTTAATAAGTATTCTTTCCCTTAGGTGCCTGGTCAAATAAAGTTGGCAAACCAAAAAAAAAAAATAAGCAACTACAAAATAATAATGCTTAGTGTGCCATCCAAAATGTAAAAAAGTGAAAAACAGAAATTTTAAATAACAATTGTTAAACCATATAGTACTTATAAATATAGATAGCAAAAAATAAAAATAAAACATCGACAACGACTGCAAAAACTAACTAACAAAACAACTACTAATAGACACGGTGACACTGAACATACAAAGCCTTATAGTATAAGGTTGTATGAGGTTGTTGATGCCTCTCAACTGGTTCGCATGACTATGCCAGATCGTTAAACCAAACAACCGCCAGTACGAACGACCGCTTTTTTTTAATGACATTATACAAACGAATCTAATGACAAAAACAACTTAACGTCAGTCAGCCGGACGTTTAGCCAACCATTCGGTGTGTCAATCAGTTAAAACTGCATGTAAATAGCAATTTTACTCAATTACACTATACTACCGATAGATATTTAACAGAATCAATGCACTGTGCTTAAGGAACATAGAATTTGAGAGAAAATATTGTTTGAAAGAATTCGCTTAGATTTTTTTGGAATTCGTGTTATTAGTTTTGTCTCCTCTATCGCATATCGTAAATTCAGCAGGTAACCTCAAGCATAACAAAAATAAAATTTGAAACACAGAGAAAACAGATTCATCATGACAACCGAATCTATTTCTAACTGAATATTTTAGTTGCAGCAACCGAATTATTTATGTTTCCCAACTAAATGTATTATTCCTGATAAAATTGAAATGTTTGCTTTCAACTGAAATTCTGTCGCATTAACCGAATTTCGTTTGCGACAAACAAATATAGCGGTAGCTCCAACAAAACCATTCAGTTGGCAAGAAATTTGGTTGTGAGAATGAATTTGTTTTCTCTGTAAAGTAATTCATATTTTTTCTTTTTCATTTTTGGTTCTCCGCTATTTTGCTATTAGTTCATGACTTTTTGCCAGGCTATTTCTAGTTGGCTTTTCCATACCCAAAAAAAAAATTAACTAGAATTTAGAAAAATTAACTTTTTTGGAGGACACTTTTTACCAATATTTAATAAAATTTTCCTTGAAATTAAGAAACAAAATTTCTAAATTATAGAAAAATTTTACTATTAAAAGCTAAATTTTTATTAGAAAACAATAAAGTTTCCTCCAAATTAGTTCATATATCATCTTAAAGTTTACTGTTAGTTAGAAAATGTTTCCTTAGTTTTAAGAAAAATTTTATTTTATTTAAGTTCACTACATATTTTTTTTTTTACTAAAAACTAGGACTCAACTCCCAAAATTTCTAACATCAATAGCACTCTTTTAAGTGAAAATTATCCTTAAATATGATAAAAATTTTCTAATAAATATGAATCTGTTTCTATTTTCAAGTACTTTACACTCATTGTGTAAATATTTGCTCACTTTCGAAGGACTTCCGCTTTGTGAGGACACTGCTTTTAACAAGCTTTTTGCTATAAATTTTTGTCTTTAAATTAAATTGAACTATACAAAACTCATGTATTTAAATTACAAATTAAATTTCATTAGCCAAAAGGTAAACAAATTTAAAAAATGTACTGTATTATATCCTGAAACGTAATAAATTGTGACAACGTGAAATCCTTTACGTAGTTAATTAAAGGTTTTGCTTGAGGGAACTACAAAAAGCGACGCCCTAAGTAACACACGGCATCTATGGCTAGGGAACACTGGGGGTCCTTTGTCTTCTTAAATTTTTACTTAAGTTGAGGAAAAAATTTTACTTAAGTTGAGGAAAATTTTTAAACTATTTTAATGGAAATTTTGGATTAATTTTAAGTTCATGTCTTTTTTTTTTTTTTAGTATAATTCCAAAAAATCATATGGATTTTTTGTTAGTGGCGCCACCTAAGTGTGTGAAAGAAATGCTCATCTTAACCTAATAAATTAACTTGGATTAGTTCTTATTGTATCCATTTCAGTTGTGTGTTAAATAAGAGATATTCACAATTAAACACTATAATACGCGCAGAACGTTGATGTAACCAACAAAAATGAAGCTGCCAAAAAAGTAATAAAAGCATCACTACTATGGCAAAGGCATCACTCCTTTTCTGATGGTTTCATCGATGAATTTAACATTAGCGTGTCATAGGATGGAAGTATTCAAATGTAGCTACTAGCATTAGTCATACTTCACTCTAGGGAAGAAATGACAATGCAATGATTATATATTCTGATGCTTGAGTGGAAAATGTTCATATAATTTGTAATATTTAAGCTTTGATGAAAATTTAATTCATAAGAATGCAGAAAAATAAGTTTAAAGGAGCGAAATTTATGCATTGATATACAAATACTCTTTATTAAAACAAATAAATAATTCTGCATTAGTCAAAAAGCATTTTTGAAACATTTTTCAAAAATTTTTTATTAAATTTTTAGACAAATTTTAAAATATTTTTGGATAATTCAAAAACTGGTTATTGTACAACATGAAACATTTTTAGACAATTTTAAAATATTTTTGAACAATTTTAAATAATTTTTGCACAATTTTAAAACATTTTTGGGCAATCTGAAATAATTTTAACACAATTTTAAAATTATTTTGGTAAATTCTGAATTAAAACTGGAAAAGATATAGTGTTAAATAAAATACATAATCCAAAAATGCACAGATTGCGTCGTCATAAATATTTAAGGCTGAAAAAATGCAAATGACAGGCCAGGTAGTTTCGATTAAAGGTCAAAAAAAAATCTGTTTTTCTTGAATTTTCAAAACTTTTATAAAAATTGCAAAACTGCATATATTCTAACCCTCATGGAATTTTAAACTAAAATATAAAAAATGATTTAATAAAAAAATTAAAAAAGTTCATCAGAACCATTTTCTCAATTTGAATAAATGCTTTAAATTCAAAAAAAAAAAAATATTCGATATACTTTAACTTATGTTTTAGAAGTAATGAAGAGTGATATTTTAAGATATGTATCGGGCTTATATCCAGATCACTGCATTTGAAATATGAACACATGAATTCTTTTGGAAGTGCCTTAGAATAACACCAAAAAATCATAAAAGAATGCCAACTGAAGTTTAGGAAGCAATGAAAGAAGTTATAGTCACAGAATGACTACCGTTTTTTTTTTGCTGGGAAGCTTGTAGATGATCAGACAATTTATTCCAGTCGGATGGTGTCAAATACTTTTTCAAACATTTTCAAAACATAATTTTACACAAATTAAATTTTATAAAATTAAAAAAAAAATTCATTTAATTTCGCTTCAAAGATTGTCAAAGTTGCAGGCAACTCAACTTATTTGCAACCGTCATTACAAAAAGAAAACAATTTACAATATCAAAACATAATGTGAGAAAGGTATTTAAAATTTGTAAATTTTGTGAAAATTTGAAAAACAAGTACAGTGACGAAATAAATTATTGGCACAGTAGCACTTTCAACTTCACGATTGATTTAATGGTCGTATTGAAACGGTTTTTAATAAACAAAGATTTTTACTAGATAAAATGACAAATATTGATTATATAACTTATTAAAAAAGAAAAAACAAAACAAAAAAAAAAATCCCAGTTTCGTCAAACAAAATTATTGGCACAATTAGCCAAGTTCTTAAAATTTTATCGATCTTGCCAATTTTTCCTGATCAATCACCATTATTTCTACTCGTTACATTTCAAAGATTTCACATGCCAAAGTTCAAATGTCAGTGGGCCTTAAATTTTCAAAATTTTACTGATTTTATTCAAAATGGATAACAAACACAAGGAAACCACGGAATTTCAACGCAAAATTATTCTACATTTGCACAATCAAGTCAAATCTTATGCTGAGATTGGAGAAATGATTGGTAGAAGTCGCTATACCATTCGGAGCATCGTTCAGCGTTTCAATGGAGCTGAAGCAGGCACTGGTCGAAGAATGGCAGAATATTGGGAAGAATGGCAGAATATTCGCAATAACCAACATTTTCTTGTTTTTAATGAAGTGTACCAACACTCAGAATATTATGTAGTTAACTGTTTGTAGTTTAATAAAAAAGTTTTCCGTTCCATTTAAAAATAAAGGAACATAAATTTATTTTTCAAAGAAATGTCTATATTAACTTTTTTATACATTTATTCGAAATAATCTACTATCATTTAACCATTTTTTTCAGTTTCATTTATTTTTTTCATTTGTTTGAAATTTAATAAAAATTTACCCACAAAACGGAAACTTGTGGTTTATTTGTGTCCGTAACAATTATTATAAATTTAAATTTTGTTTGCTGTCTGTTTCAAAAAAAAATATTCAAAAAATTTCAATTTGTTTTTTATTTAAATTGGTTGTATATATGTACACAAAATTTTTCGATACAAATTACAAGAACTTCATAAACAGACATACATTTACAAACACATTCATACAAAAAGTGTTTACAGCTTCATATGCATACATACATTTTGTATTGTACGAGTGTATTAAAAAATACAAAAAGGGAAATAATTTCAAACAAATGAAAAAAACATTTATTTTTTAAGGTTTGGTAGGTAAAATTTTGACATTTTTTTTAACTGATTATTTCTTACGGATGTGTCAGTTGATTTAAATGAAAATTAAGTAGACCGGTTTTTAAATGAAATATCATTTCTTTTAAATGATATTTTCAGTAATTTTAACTTACAAACTTTTTTAAGTGAATAATTTTGTTCAATGAAATAAAGTATTTTTTGTTTGTGTTTATTTTTAATCTACACTGTTTTAATAATATTGAAATGAAATAAATTGAATTTTGTGGGAAATTTATCACTACATCTATTAAAAATATTTGTTTATTAAAAATTGCTTTAACAAGGCCCTTAAATTAATCGTGAAGTTGAATGTGCTTCCTGTAGCAATAATTTAGTTCGTCACTGTATAAATTTTGAAATTTTTCTAAAATGGAATACAGAAAAACTTTTGTTTTTAATACCAAAAAGGATTTCAAGAATAAAAAATGGTTTTAAAGAAAATGCGATTTCAGCAAAAAATGTGCATTGCAACGTAGTCGAATTCGGGAAAAACTTATGACAAAAATTGTGGGACGTACGGAAGAATCTAATCGCGCATAGGCGAAAAATATAATGCCAACAAAAAAACTATAAAAATAATATATATTAGATATAGGAGTTATTAAATGTACCCAAAAAAAGCTTTCCAGCAGTCTCATAAAAGCAGTCGCTACTTAAAAACATCTATTCCCAGTAAAAACAGGGTTTCAACTACTTACCAGCCTATTAACTCGCTTAATTAATGTGTAATGAGTGGTCATTATCTTTTCACTTGTAAAAATAACAAATGGGTGGCCATTGTCGCTTACGAACAGCCAAAAAATAATGAGAACCCACTACTTTTTGCACATCGCGAACAAAAGTAATTAAGCGAGTAAATAGGCTGGTAAGTAGTTGATACCATGTTTTTGCTGGGTTACGTGCTCTGACACAAAAAGTATTTTGCATATATTTGAGCCATGGATGATGTGAGCTATTTATAGAGAAGGGTGACGGATTGACATCGAAATATAATATTTTTGGGGCAACTTTGAGAACAAAAGGTTGCAAATATAAAAATGGTGACTTTATAAATAAAATTTAATTATAGCTGTCGGAAATGAATTACAAAAGGCATCGGGGAGGCAATGTTTAAGTGAAGGCTTATCGATAAGGTTATGTTTTGTTTTTTTTTTTTTTCAAAATTAGTTTATGTTATGTATTTTAACATAATTATATTATTTCTAAGTCTTTAATAGCTCACCCAAAAATTTTTATTATTGCTAATGGGTCAGTTCATGTTTCATTCCGCATAGCTGACAGCGTAGTTTAAACAAAACACATTTAGATTAAATCATACATTTTTATTATTACTTAAATTTTTTTAACATTCAAACTAAAGAAATAAATTGTAGTAAATTTTCTAAATAATATGTATACTTGTAAAGTATTTTTTTTTTATAAAAACAGCAGTAGACCTATTGAGATAAAAGAAATTGAAAAAATATCTGATATGTTTATGACTTATGACCTGAAGATTATCGAAACACCACTTATGGTGCTAATTAATAATGACCGATTTGTAATTTATTGTGATTGGGCACTTAAATATAGAACTCTTATAATAAGGGATAAAATATCCAGCGAACAACAATTTAAATTAGTTTACTATTTAATGGACCAAACATTTTTTACATATTAGCTTGTTAAAAACTTAAGTTAAAGGTAATTCTCGGGATATGAAACCCTGCATTAATGGCAAATGTCACTATGTAACTGTTTTTCCGACATTTTAATTTAATTATGTTAGAAGCTAAATGGTCTGACATAAAGATATTAAGACATATGGCAAGACAAATATAAAAACTAATGCTATAGCAAATATGTTATCTGTAAAAGTGTCAAAGTATTTGTTAAAGCCAATTATATCATAACATAAAACAAAAATCCTTTCATTATCTCTTTTTGATGGCAAATATTATGTCATCCAATATGTGTGCCACATAAACCACTGTTCAAACTATTGAATATAGATAGACAATTGCATCGGACATGTTTTGCATCTAACATACATTCATTTATTAGAAATATACTAACATAAATATCTATGTGTGTAAAAATGTTGTACTTCAAATAGTCAAACACAGACATAAATACTTTACAAAATACAACACAAAAAAAAAAAAAAAATTATAGTGCAACTAACTAACAATCGTTGATTGTCGTTTTTTTGCATGCGTTATATGTAAAAACAAAAAATATTATAAAATATTCGCGCGGTTGGCATTCAAACAAAAAACGGAGTCAAAGTTCTGAGAGAAGGCGACAGATAGCACGTCACTTGACTTAAATGGGGACATGGACATCAGGCTTACCTCTCAACACACCACCACACGGTTGTTTACATCATCGCTCTTAGTATATAGTTGTTGTTTGTTTGTTTATTATTATATTATTTTGTTGTTGATTTTAGTTTTTTCTATATAAAAAGAAAAAAAAAAATTCTAATGCCAGTCAGTTAGTGTAAATGCACTTCTGCCCCTGCCATTGCATTGCAATTGCACTCGACACTGCTGCAATACTTTTTTTTTGTTTGCATGTTATTGTTGTACGCAGCAAAAATTAACAACAACAACAACGACAAACCTATAAGCCGATAAACATATTCGTTTATTTGAAAATAACAAATTTTTGTTCATACATTTCAGAAAAACTAGCAAAAATTATACAAAATTTTTCAATTTTATTAAGTTTATCCATTTTTTGTCGCTTCTCGTTCGTCATTGTAGGCCGTACATAAAAAATATATTTTTAATGGTGCTTAAAAATACAGGGTTTTGTTTTCAGCAAAATTTTGTACGAATTTTTAAAAAATGTTTTCACTTTTGATAATTGTATCCCAACAAAAACTTTCACTGCCAAATAAAAATTAAATTTTTATTACTTATAATTCGGCGTCATTTTAAATAAAGTCAAAAATGTTAAAATTAGGACAAAAAGTTCTTGTGAAATAACGAATATTTCGGTGTATCGAATGGATCTGACTCTACTTAAAAAAATGACCTTGTCTAATAAAAACAATGAGATTTGACATCGAATGTTGTAAATCCTAAATTCACAACTAATTATTGTGTTGTTCCATATAAAATCATCAAAAATAATCATCATTTTGGATTACACCCTCTCCAAATTTACCCAGAGTATTTGGAAAAAAAAATTATGAGTTAACAAAAAAAAAAGTCATTAATGGGATAAAAACGGAGAATGCAAATTGTCTACTCTTTGGTATTTTTACGTTTTATTCATACCACCCAATAGTAATTATAGGTAACCCCCCGTTGTCACAAGCAAGTAATTGTACATGTTATAAACGAAAAACAACACTATATTTTGAGTGTCTACACTGTACAGTGCAAGTTCATTTGTAAAATGTCGTCAACAGGAGAAATTCTATCCAAAATGGTTGTCTTAAATGAATTACAGTATTGCCAAGCACTTAATACTCTGCGGTACGGGGGGATATATATCATGTTATTATATTTCTTTTATAAAAACTTAAAATTAGTATTTAAACTTACCTTTAAAAGGCGACTTTATATCCTTTTTCATAATCCTTTTTATATATGTGCCCAAAATCAACTATAATATTAACTCCTATTGCAACAAATAAATAAATTAATATAAAACTTATTACTCGGCAACTCTGTTTTTCGTTTTGTCATTCTACTTGCATCAACTGTCAAAAATTCACTTGCTTCAATATTTCAAGCTGAGTCGCAAATATTATAAGTGTGAGTGCCGTAGTATAAAATTATGAGTGTATTGAGTTTTTGGCACTTGACAGAGCTACCCAGCAAAATAAAATGGATGTTATTCTTTACGAATCTCTTTTTCAGAACATCCAAAGAAGTTAATAGTGCAATTTTTTCGATTTGTAAGAAGTCATTTTAAACAACTTCCAAAACAATTATTTAGTTGGTCCATAAATTGTTAATTCCTGCAGTCATTAAATGCCTTTTTGAAAACATATTTTGAATACCAGTGATATTCACTTTGTCCTGGTCGGAATAATAATTCTTGGCGTGTTCAAAATCAGATTTATAACTTTAAAACTAAGCCACTCCTTATATTCATTTTTTAGTCCCTATATTTAACAACTGCTAATCGATTTTTCATAGAACCGAAATAAACTACTTCCTCCCAATGACACGCCAATGTTAAAATCATTAATGATTCACCGAAATTTTCACAAATTCGTGTTCAGTAGATGTAGTGTTAAACTACTTCTGCCTCAGCTCTTATTTTGCTGGGTATCTTTAGGAGTTTCAAAGGATTTTTTATACCATATTTTGTTAATTAAATTTGAAATTGGGCAGCTAAAAATGTATCTATCACATATTCTTTATCCACTATATCAATATCGATTGCCCGCCCAAGGATACCTTCCTTGTTTACTTATAGGTAACACTGTCTTTGCTGGACAAATATAACATTATATTGCATTTTATTGGGTTTCAACAAATGGATCCCAAATACACTTTTTTGCACATTCTCAATAAGTCCGTGAGTTTTTGAATGAAACACAGTTTTTTGTGCAAAAAATATATATATATTTTTCAACATAATCTCCTTTCAGCTCAATACAATTAGTCCAACTTTTCTCCAATTTTTGTATCCCTTCCATAAAATAGTATTTTTTGAGGAGAATATGGCAGATGAGGTACTAATTCGTAGGCCAATTCATGAAATTTTGCCATTGAGACTCCACACGTGTGCACCTGTGCATTATGGTCAATTGTGAGCAAACGCGGCACCCATATTGCAGACAGCTTTCTTAAATCCAACTGATCATTAAAAATCAATGGTGCAGAGTCCTCATAGTATTTATCAAGCTTTTCCTTGGTTTGATTGACGGTTTTTTTTTGCAAAAAATAATGTTTAATGAGCACTCGAAATTCACTTTTTTCCTTTTTTAAAAAAATCCACGAGGTTGTATGTTTTGAACAGCTTTTAAACGCTAAGTAAATGACAGAACTTGCTCAAAATTTGACAGACTCCTTTTAACAGGTGGTACTTGATGCGAGCAGTGTTGCATTTTATATAACTACGAGGGAAGTTCGAAAAGTCACGGACTTATTGATCCACCCTCGTAGGCTCAACTACAATTGGCTATATATTTTAAATATTAAAATTATTAATTTTAAAAGCTTTTGAATTTTCATACCGATACCTAGCTTTAGTCACTGAAGTCATTTGTAGTTGTGCCTTAAATCACTAAAGGTAAATAATTTTGGAATTTTCAATAAGGGCGTGATCAAAATGAAATTACACGTATAGGTTGCTACTCCGGAGTAGACATCGACTAAGAAAAGATTTTGTAAATTTTAATGAGTAGGTGCAAATAGGGAAACAGTCTCCCACTTAACTGTTAAAAATATTTATGTTTGAAAAGGTCTGGATTCACTTACTGAAGATGTACTTCGTAGACTTTTGAATAAGGTCGTGGTAAAAATGGGATCAAAATGGGAAAAAGTGCCTTCTTATTCACCTGCTGGAGCTAGAAACTTGAAATTTAACGTAAAGGTTCTTTTATCGCTTTTGACATTCTCTAAGACCGCATTATAAAAAAATTTTACGGGGAGGAGTGAAAAGCGGAAAATCTCCCCCCACCGACTATAAATCTGACATTGGTTTTTTTACTAGTTCAAAACGCTTCAGTTACACACATCCACTAAGATGAAATTTTTTTTTAATTTTTACGCGGATGGACAAGGAGGGAAATAGTTACCCCTTTAATGTCCTTTCCAAGCCGCTTGGACTAAAAATTTTAAATTTAAATATGTTTTTCATGTCCATTCCACATGAAAAATGTGGTTTAGATTTGACTTAGAAAGAGAAAAAGCTTTTCCTTAACCAGCATAAACCCCATAATCTAGAAATGTTAAACTTAAGACATCCACTTAAACGAGACTAATCAGTACCCAGCAAAAAAAAAAAAAAAAGTAGCAAAAGAAGAGAAGTGAAAAAGAAGCAGTGATTTGATGCCGGTGTTGTGAAAAATTGGATCGGAACCAATGATTTTTACATAGGGGTGCCGTGCCATAGGGTGGAAGTTTTCTTTTATGATCCTTTTTCATTGCTTCTAAAACCCTTCTTATGGTTTAGTGAAAAATGAGATCTTTTGATGTTCCCAAATAAATTTAAAATTTTTTATTTAAATTTTAACGCATATAGAAACAGTTTTGTATAAAATTTTATATATCAACTGACAAATTTAGTTAAGCATACTAAACAATTTCTCCATATTATAAAAGTCAATTGGCATCTTTTTCTTAAGTAAAACTGTTTGATACATTGCAGTTGGCAACTCTTATGACCATCAGGGTTCAACTGAATATATTTATAGACAAATAAAGGTACAAAGTACAAAAAGTGCATTTCGGCAGTTTATAAAGCATTCATTAATTCATATTCAGTAATCGAGCCTTATTTTTTAAATTACTTTATTCCAAATTGATACAAATCAATTAAACCACCTTATTTCAAAATAACCAAAGTTTAGTACTTAACCATAGTTATGAATATATATATTGTTACAGCGGTATTCATAAAAAAAATCTTAATTCAAGTTTCAAATGCATTTTAGTTAAAAAACATTTTAAGCCTAAAAAAGGTTTATTAAAAATTCGTATTCATAATCAGTATTTTAACTAATAAATGATTTAATGATTTTTTAACTTGAAGATGGCAACACTGTATTTTTTTATTTGTCATATTAATCGTAATGATGCAAATCAATGACTACTAAACCATACGGTACTCGTTTCTATGTATTTTTTCTTGTCGTTTTTCAGAAAAATATTGTTTTTATAAAACAAAAAATTTATGAAAACATGTTTATTAACTAAAAAAAGAAAAAGAGTCAAAACAAAATGCCCAATAAAAGTGTTACATAGATAATGATTTTATTGTAGAAAAAAAAGTATTCAAATAACCGGTTTTATTTTCTTTGTTTTGATTAAACAACACACCACTATAAAACACAATGAATAATATCCAAAAATATTATTATTTTTGCTAAAATTTTTTACCCAAAATTGAAAACGGGTCGCTCGCTCCTCTTTTTGTAAATTTTCGTCTGACGATTGTTTGAAATTTGGGCAATAGTTTCTATTATAAACAAAATACAACTAAAAATATCACAATTTCCATATAAAAATGGTTCTTACTAATTCTTTCCATCAAATATAGAGGGTCCATTATTTATTAAACAAAAACAAATAACTTCTTTTGTTTAAATGCCAATTTTTTGCAAAAATGTTTAAAATGAAAATAAACACAAAGCAATAATGTCATCTTAAAATAGGTTTAAAATAGGGTCGAACCAATTTTAAAATTCGTTTATTTGAACAAGGTTTATTTGAAAAAGGTATTTTAAGCTAAAATTCGTTTATGAATACAATTTTAGCAAATTTTGCTTAAAATTGGTTTGAAACACTGTTTAAAATTTTTATGAATACCGCTGTTAACGTTAAGCTTTTATTTTTTTTTTAAATAAGTTACCCAGCATAGATTTGAAGAGAACTAAATTTTATTAAAAATTAAATTTTTGGAAGTTGGGAAATTCTTTTTCTTTAGAATGGGAAAATCTGAACTAAATGATACTTTAAAATCAATGAAAAAATGATCCCTTAAGAATCACTTCCATTTATTAGTATTATTAAAAGAGGAAAATCCTTAGAAAAAATATTTAAATTTTCTTCTATCGGGCTTTTAAGTTAGTTTTAATTAATTTTGAATGTACCATATAAAGTGTGTATTATACTGTAGGTGATATTGTTATATACTGCTTATACATATGGATGAACATCTAATACACTCAGAAAAAAAAGTTAGTAGACAAAATTTGTAAACGGTTTTCAATCCCACTCTACTATTTTTGCACTGATTTTTAGTAAAAAAATTATTATCTAGCAAACCTTTTTGCTATATACATTTTACAAAATACAGAATTTTTACAGAATATTTACAAATTTTTGTTGCTAATTTCAGAAATCATTTTACAAATTTTTGAAAACCGATTTGCTAAAATTAGAAAAAAATTTTACTAATTTTAAAAAAGTGGATATTGAAGGAAATGTTATTTCTAATTAAAACTTACACCTACAAACTTAAATTTCCTTAAAAATTTTCTTGTTACATATATTTATAAAGGGATCGGAAGTGAAGATTCCGACTCAGGTTTAAAAATAGGATATCCGCTTAAAATAGCACTAAAAAGGTTTTTTAGTTCTAAAAATCCACCCTAAAAACAATTAAAATTTAACCTTAAAAGTAAAAAAAAAAATTGACCAAAATATTTTTCAAAACAGAAATTACCAAATTAAAACAAAATGATTAATTCGTTTTTTAAAAAATATAATCAAAATTTTTGATGCTCGATAAGAAAAATAAATTTAAAGCTTTTTACTAATATTAGTAATTTCTTTTGCTGATTTTAGCAAACAAATTTTAAATTCCACTTTACAAAAAGTCTACTAAAATTTAGTAGCGGCTACTAATTTTTCTACTAATTTCATTGCACTACATGTCAGCAGACATGTGTTGCTTAGATTAGCAAAAAATACCGCTGGGCTCAAATTAGCAGAATTTCCCGTAATAACAGCAAAATTTTCAGTTGCCATAACAGACTTTTTTTGGTGAGTGTACTGCATTTGAGTGAAATTACATGTTTTGCTCAAATACGTGTTTTGGTACATATTTTCCCATATATTTTTATGCGAGTAATACATGTGCAAAACATCTCAAACAACGTGTTTAATTTCAAAACATATTGAAAATAGTCTAACCAACACTGAATTGTGCTGTTATCCATTCATGGAGAATGATAAAGTTCGAAAAAAAATTCAGGCGTCATTCAAGTGGTAGTAATAAATATAATGCTACACACAGCCGAAGGAACATTAGTAGAAACATGTGCGTAGAAACATGTGTGTAGAAACATGTGTTTTCCTCAAAACATGTTATTTTGGTCATAATGGAAACATGGTATAAATATCTATATATTTATATCTAGATGATACTCAAACGCCAATATAAAATAATCAATTGGTATATTTTGTGCAATTTTTTTTATATAAGGGATACATATTTATATAAAACTAATTTCAGTATCAGTTAATGTGGATACAAATCTTGTCCAGGAAAAGTTTATCAAAACAAAAACAATTTTTAATATTTTAAAATTGCTTACGTATACGTGATATTTATTTCAAATGTAAATCATACGCACACAATAACTTTTGCTTGGAGTGAAATGAATATTCAGAAAAACCATTAAGGGGTAAGGGTGAAGGTTTGAAAATTCGCATATGTCACAGTCAAGTGCAAAAGTAAGCCTTAGATATTGCCGCTGCAGCGGGTCCTTGACTTTATGGTGCCGGAATCGATGTTTATATTTTAGTCCAAATTTTTTTCTCAAAAAGTTATCAACCAATCTTGTTAAATTTTTACACACTTCTTTAATATATATTATAGAGTGCTTTAACGAAAGGTTTTTAAGCCTTTGACTGTCCTCAAACAAAAAACTATTTTTATACGGTACGTCCACGTACATAATCTAGTAAAAATGATGTGCAACACATATGACACACGGACCAATATTTCAACTATTTATTATTAAAGCGTTCTATGCATCGCATACGATTCATGTCATTTTTATTCTTTAATATCTATCAATTTGATTTTCGGTATTGTTTATCTTAAGTTTTATTTTTATTATTATTTTTTTTTCGTTATATTTTTAACGTTTTTCAGCATGAATAAAGTTTATTTTCTTTACAAAAAAAAATATTTTTGTCACTATATATCCTGGAAATTTGTCGCTATATATCCTGGAAATTTGCAGTTTTCTCCCATACAAATATTCAGGTCGTATATGAACAAAAAACATTGTCTACACGCCCAGAGCGTTAAATAAAGGAGTTAAAGGAAATAAGACAAATTGTGTATTACATATGATGTGCAAGCGTATCAATCATGACGCCTGTGCATCATATGTGATACATTGTACAGTCAAAGGGTTAAACATGTGGTAAAAATTTTAACAAAAAATGGGAGATTTTGTTCACAACTTTGCCAAAAATTCTAATTTTAATGTTTTTATTTTTCCTTTGTTCAAGAATGAGATTTATGCATCTACTAACGGAAAAAATAGTTTTTTTTTATTTCAGGAGTTATCCTGAATACGCCAAGAGAACTTTTGCTTGAGAGGTCAAGGGAAATGGCAGAATTTTTAAAATAATTAAATAAAAATTTCACAAAGTTCTTCCTAAATATGTATCCCATAGGCTAAATTGTTGGAATAAAATATTTCATTTGATATTTAAAAAAAAAAATCAGTAAAAAAAACACACAATATATTTTCCGTTACCGACTGTAGTTTATTTAAAAAGTAATACTTAGAGATTGTTTTTAAATGAAGATTAAATTGAAATTCATAGAAATATTTTTTTTTAACTATTTGTATCAGTCATTCAAAAAAACAAACTATAAGAATTTACAGACATTGAGTAGGAGTTGATTTTTTTCTTTAAATGTAAAATTTTATGTTTTCTGTTGCTAAAAAAGCAATTCATATAATTCCTCTTTTTTTCAAAATAGTTTGCTTAAATACAAAATTATTTCGCGCACATAGAAAATCAAAATATATACATTTGTATCTGTTGTGTTTTGCAATTACATACAAATAAAGAAAAACAAACCACAAAAATTGTATTTTTTCAACGTTTTGTCAGTTAAAAAATGATGATTATTTTAAACGTTTTTGATTGCTTTTACAACATTTATCGATTGAATGATTGAAAATAAACAACAAAATGGGCTGAATATAATGAAAAATCAGTAGTCATCTTTTTAATTGTATTTTCGATTAATATAATATGTATTTTAGATTATATTGAACGAAATAATATTGGCAGTTTACGCTTTTTTCAGCCTTCGAAACTTACTTAACCCCCTTAATTAAAAAAAAAAATATTAAAGATAGCAATGCTGATTTCTTAACTGATAAGCAGTTACAGGCGAACAGGTATAAAAAGGACTTGAGGCAAAAAATATTTTTAAGATCAACAAAATTTTCAAAATTTTCTTTATATTTCCTATAGAAAAGCACCCTGTATTTAAAACCAAAATATAAAAAAACTACATCAAACATATTCTGTTCTAGACCGTAAATTGTCGATATTTCTCAAAGTTGTTGCATGTTCAACATCCACTTCCACTTTATTTATTATATTTAAATACAAACAAATAAACCAAATCAACACACACACACACATTTATAAGACGCATGTATGTGTTTAATATTCAATAGACACTGTATGGAAAATGTTGAAAAATTTTGTTACAAACAACACAACTACCACAAACACGATATCTATTTGTAAAGCGAGGAAGGAGAACAAATAAATGAAACGAGTCGAGTCGCTAATAATAATAGACAACAGCAGCAGCAACAATAATATTAGCACGAAAAATTTCCTTTTCTAGGTCTAGGCCAGGCGCACAATTACATTCTAAAATAAAAATAAAAAATTGTGTATATAAAAAATACTGAAAACTATAAACTATAAACGTTCTTATGTTCGTTCATTCGTTAAGTTCTAAAACAAGGGATTTGCAAACTTTTTTTGTGGAACCGTTTTTCTTTAAATTTAGTAATATTGCACCCGGAAGATATTTTAAATCTTATTGGTTGTTTAATTAAGAATATTTTGGACGACATAACCGAAAAAGGTTGATAGTTCATTAGGACGAACAAATAATTTAAGTTTATTTATTAAAAAGCTGACTTACAAGGGACTACTTTTAACTCTTATAAGAGAAAAAATGTGAATAAATAGAAAATCAAAAATCGTAAATTCTTTAAACCACTTTGGTCGAAAAAACGTAATTTTAAGAAATTGTACCTAAATCTGAATAACACGGTTTATATTTACAGGGTTGCCAGGGTGGTACGAAATAGTTGCAAAAAATTCCAACACATTATCCTTATTTATTTGGTTCTTTCACAAAAATTAAACTTTTAAATAACACAACAATGATAACTATGCATTATATTTAATATTACACCCAGAAAACAGATTCGTTCTAACAACCGAATTTGTTGCCAATCGAAGGCTTCAGTTGCAGCAAATGAAATTTTTGGTTGTGACTACCGAATTGTTATTGAGGCAACTGAAATACTGTTGTCACAGTCAAGTTCCTCATATCTCAATTGGTTTTCAGTTGTCACAACCGAAAAATTCGGTTACCGCAATCAAACCATTCAGCACGAATCTGTTTTCTCTGTGTTGATCATACGTCCTCTATATTATTTGCAACCAGAAAATACCAACCGTATTCATAGACATTTTGTCGATTTTTATAACACACTTATAAATCAAATTAATATGCAAAACAACAACAAATTTTCTTTATACATAAGACTGTTATAAGAATAAACGTTATGTCTATGCATACAGCCGCATACCACTGGTTCAGAAGTTCGCAATTTTCGCACACTTGCATTTTCGGGAATGGTCGTAGTGGACATATTTTCATGAAATGAGCCAAGGAATACGCTGGTGAAATTCACGTGTAGTGACTGAATCACCCTGTATATCGGTGGCTCTATCCAAACCATTCGGTTGGCAAAAAATTTCGTTGTCACAATGTTTTTGTTTATTCTGTGTAATTTTATTTAATTACAAGTACTTAATTGCACCTGCAACTGAAGACTAAGGCCCAATATTATAACTTGCCTTTAAGGTGCGTGTTAGTTAAAGGTAACTTTAGCTAAAGTGAGGAATAAAGTGACCTTTTACTTTTTTTTGTTATTACAACTTCCTTTTAAAATAAAATTAAGTTTTTTGAAAATATGGCATTACCAGAGCAAAACCCGATTACTTTTGACAAATTAAAATGGTTTTTTAAAATACGTAGTGGCAACGACGTATTTTTATTTATTTATTTACTTACAAGAAACAAAAAATACAAACGAAAAACAAAATTTCTTCGAATTGTGTAAAAGATCAAAATGTTTGTTGTAAAAAATTTACATTTTCGACGCCGAATACAGAAATAAACCAAGCAGCAAAGATACGGTCAAAAAACTACACGGCAACTACACTGCAGAGCAGAAAATGTGGCAACTTCAAATGCTTAAACCTTACGTTAAAAGTTAAAGGTAAGATGAACTTACCTTTAGCTTATCGGTCACTTTTAGGTTAAAGTATACTTATAATAACGAAAAACTAATAATCTGTCCGTTAACATCCTAACTTTAGCTATCGGCAAGTTATAATAATGGGCCTAAATGTAAATAATATTCCACATTTCAGAGTCGAAAATCCATAAGCCCATCTAAATTGGAAGGTTATTATTAGCTAAGCCGGCATTAAAAGTACATATTTCAAACATTTCAAATCGATCATTTAAAGTCACTGATAGTTACCGACATTAAAAAAGCAGAATATCTTTTACTACATATATACTAATGCAGTTCATAAATACACTAGTTTGGAAAAAAAAATTATTTAAAAATTAAAAGGGCAAGCAAACATAGAAAACACATTTCTTGGGGTTGATTCTTTTTTATTTTTCAAGCTTGTCTCCTTTTAACTTGATACACTTTATCAAGCCAGTCTCCAAGTATTGTAAGCCCTCAGCAAAGTATTTGATATTTCGCAAGATCTTCAAAATAGGCTTCTGTTTCATGATTATCACCTCCCTCAACTCGAATATTTTTTCGCCGAGCCATTTCTTAAAATTTAGAAATAGGTAGCCAAAACTGAAGAATAAGGCACTCGCGAATTTTTGCCATCGATGCTGCACAAGTGTGGATTATCTTAATGGAAGATCACATTTTTGGCTAAATGGGGGCGTTTTTTTTGTGATTTCTCTTCGCTTAATTGGTTCAAAAATGATGAATAATATTCTCCATTAATTGTTTTTTCCTTTTCCAAGTATTTAAGCAAACGTTGCCATAACCTTACAAGCAGATTTTTTCAGGGCGTATTCACCTGGTAAAATTATTTTCTTTGACTCTTGATTTATATCTGCTGTGTGGTTGTGAGTATATCTTTTATCAACAGTTCGTCAGCATATTATTGATTTGACCCACACGCCAAAATGTCATTATCGAGAAAAAGCATAAAGAAAGTTTACATTTTTGCGTTTTTGTATTCAAAATTTTAAGACAGATCAAAGTCTATACTTGATATCTTAGCTAAGATACTTGATGTGGAAAAAAGGGGCTTTAAAATCAGAAGGAGGATACTTACTTTATATAAAACAATTTAGTTTTTTGAAAATGTTAGTTGGGTCAAATCAATAATAAGTTGACGAGTTATATATCCGGCGAAGAAATTTAGCAGGATCGCTAAACAGTTATACAATTGTTATACAATTTATTTTTGATTGTGAGTAAATGCGGCAACCATCTTGCCGTTAGCTCTTTCATACCCATTTAATATGACCGTGGCCTCAACTATTTCACTCACTTAAACTCGTCTGTCACTCAAAACTATATCGTGGATTCTATCTATTATTTTCGAAGTAACTGCTTTAACTGGACGTCCTGAATGAGGTGCGTGCAACATATCTTTGATTTTCTTGTGTTTTGCCTTTCAAGTCAAAGTGTTACATAGCAGCAAAAAGTTAATTTTTTCCATTTTTCAAAATAGCAAAAGTTGGGTCAAACAATCGATTCTTAAATAAACTGAATGACGTACAATATTTTCCTACAAATTTGACAGTCGTCTTTCGTAACTTGACACTATTCAAAAACCTACATTGTTTTAAATTTTAATTGCTCCTTATATGATTTCGTAAAGACTTATTGACTTGCCGTTGTAATAAATACAGAAAAATAAACACAAAATATTACAAATATTTTTTCGAAAAAGATGAAGAAAAAATCAGACAAATGTTTTTTATCTCCCAGGAAAATCAATTAATAAATTCCCAAACTACGAGCAAATGTGAACCAAAGAACTATTTATAAGAAACACATATACAATAACTCCGTTTTTGTGTAAATTTATTGGATAAATTTATGGTGCACATAATTCGCCACAACTTCCCTGTTTGCCACAAATGTTCCCTGTGTTTTTCATTTAGAGCCTGCATTCTAAAATCGATTTGAAAAATATTCGCATCACCAGCATACGTTTCCATTTGGTAAAGAATCCCTGTTATTTAAAAAAAAATATATATATAAATTCACAGCGCGCAATGCAACGCATTTAGAATAACTTGTATGTATAAATAAATGTGCAATGCTAAAAGTTGAGTGTTCTAGCCGCCTTCATTTGGCTTTACGTTTCGCGCTTTTATCGCCTCTGCATTCTAGACTTCTATCAATAGTTTCTGTGTTTAGTGCGTGTATATAGAATGTGTTGTATTATACTGAGCAACTGTATTAGTTGCCAGAGTAGTAGATACATAAATAAATTCTATTATAAATGATATTGTTGTTGTCGCTTTGATTGTTGTTGTTGTTGTTATTGCTGCAGTTGCATTCAATTAGCGACAACAAGTTTCCTTTTTAAATGTTTCTTTTTTTCCTTCAATTTTTATCAAATAAAATGAAAAAAATAAATAAATAAATAAATAATATGTATGCGAATTGTGTTATTCTGTTCGTTCGGTTCAACAACATTTCAAGTTGAACTGGCATAAATAAATAAGTACATATAAGTATTCAGTAGTATACTTTATGATCCATGCCCCCCCCCCCCCCTCATCGTCACCCCTCTTTGCTACACTATGTTATAGTAGGTTTTTTTTTCTTCTAGGTTTGATGTCTCTCACTCTCTATTAGAATGTATTTAATATTAAAAAAAAATCATATTGGTTTGTAAATGGATATTATTAAATCTAGAGGGTCAAGATTAAGATTACTTTCAATTAAGATTGGTTTTAAATATCATTGTTAATTATTTAATAAGGCATTTTTCATAATTATTGTTAATACATCGATTTGAAAATTTTTGCAAAAATTTTACAAGGTTAGATATGGGAAAATTATTTAAATATAAATAGTTAAAGTAAGAAAATTATAGTGAATGCAGATTTAAAATATAATATTTGTAACTGTGACAATTTCTATACTAATTATAAGTGTTTCCAATTCGATTAAACGTTTAACCGATTTCTTTGATCGTCTCTATTTCGGTTAATGTCGAATTTAAAACTGAAATACTTATTTGACCGGAATAATCGGTTTAAATAGGTTGATTCACCAATTAAATTTTTAAGAAAAAATAAATTCTTAAGATTACCAAATTTTCTTAGCTTAAGCTAAAAAAATGTTAAGAAAAACTTAGAAATAACGAACGCCAGTAAATTCTTTAAAAATTGGGTGACAGCTACCCAGCAAAAACATGGTATCAACTACTTACCAGGCTATTTACTCGCTTAATTACTTTTGTTCGCGATGTCCAAAAAGTAATGGGTACTCATTATTTTTTGGCTGTTCGTAAGCGAGAGGGTAATGACCACCCATTACTTTGTGTTTTTTGTAAGCGAGAAGATAATGAACACTCATTACTTTTGGGACATCGCGAAAAAAAGTAATTAAGCGAGTAAATAGCCTGGTAAGTATTTGATGCCATGTTTTTGCTGGGTATTCTTACGGCATTAGATAACTTATTAAAAGGACTAAAATTAAGTCAAATGTTCATATACGCCATATATGGTTGCATGTATGAGCATATATGAACAATTGTTTTCTTTTTCAAACCCTTGTTCTGCAACAACTTAATAAGATACAACTCGAATTCTTAAGCGAAAATTGGTGTGGACAAAAGACATTTACCAAAATTTAAGGAAATTTGAATGAAATTTTTAATAAAAAATTAAATAAAAATTGTAATTTATAAATGAAAATTTATTTCATACAAGATATTCTTCGAATATTCCAAACTTGAAATAAAATATTTTATGTTCGTTAAAATTTCTTAATTTCTTCAAAATGTATGAATGCATCATACATATTGAAGATTTTAAGATTAGACTTAGTATTAATAAAAAAAAATATTTTTGTTGAAAAATAATTTACAGGCATATAGAAAAAACACATTCATATATAAGCACATACGGCCATGTACCCTCAAATATCTGATCCGAGCATAATAAAAAAAAAAAACAACCATATATGAACATTTTCACCTGGGTACACAATTTTTAATTCTTGTTTAAATTCCTTTAAAAAAGGTTGCACTTGGTTTAAATCGATATTAGGAGTTCTGACTTTTTTAAAATCATCCAAGAAACTGTATTTACAATCGGGTTCCAAACTGATTTTGTTTACATAAACTTAAATGTAAATTATAACTAGAACTAGTTCCAGGAGTGCTTGTAGAAATATCTGTTTGGAGCAATAAACCCAGTTACTTTTGGAATAATTTCAATCGGTGTTTAAGCAGGCCGAAGAACAGGTTATGAAGCAAAATAACAGAGTATACAATTTAAATAAAATGATATTTCATTTAAAACCGGTTAACTTACTTTGCATTTAAATCAAATGGTTTTTGTTATCTTTTTTTTTTAAATTTTGTTTGAACAACTGACACATCAGTAAAAAAAACAAATTATTAATCACTCAAAAATAAATGTTAAAGTTTTACCTACCAATTCCGTAAAAAATAACTGATTATTCATTTATTTGAATTTTTATTTTTGTTTCTTTTCTAATATACAAAATGTATACTCACACAGTATATAGACACATTTTATCCAAAAGACCATATGTGTGTGTGTTTATGAAGTTCTTGTAATTTAAATTGAAATAATTTGGAAAATAAAATTGGAATTTTTTGAACATTTTTTTTTCTGAAACAGACAGCAAACAAAATTTGTAGTAACTGTAATGGAACTAATAAACAACAAATTTCCGTTTGGGTAATTTTTTTTTGTCAATTTCAGAAAATTGAAAAAAATAAATGAAACTGAAAAAAATCGGTAAATAACAGTAAATCACTTTATTTTTAACTAAACTGAAAACTTTTTTTATTAAACTACAAACAGAAAACTATATAATATTCTGGGTGTTCTTTATTGCTACAAGTTTTTAAAAATAATTCCTTTTTAAAAATTTTCAGATTCTAAAGCTTTTTCTACCTTAGAATACGAGGGCGGCTCAATAAGTTCGTGACTTTTTGAATGAAACACAGTTTTTTTTTGCAAAAAAAAAAAATAATTTTTCAACATAATTTCCTTTTAGCTCAATACACTTAGTCCAACGTTTCTCCAATTCCCTTGCAAAAATTAGGATTTTTCGAGGTCCATAAAATAGGCATTTGTTTGATCAATAATTTCATCGTTGGAGCTAAATCTCTTTCCACCGAGCCATTTCTTTAGGTTAGGATACAGTCACTGGGGGCTAAATCCTGAGAATATGGCAGATGAGGTACCAATTCGTAGCCCAATCCTTTGAAGTTGTCACACGATTACGTTTATGGTCTATTGAGAGCAAACGCGGCACCCATCTTGCAGACAGCTTTCTTAAATCCAACTAATCATTTATAATCGAAACCACACTGCCATATGAAATGTCTATGGCATCAACAATCTCACGCACTTTTACTTTTTGATCGGCCAACACCATATCGTGGATTTTTTCAACATATCCGGGTGTATTGACCTCAATTAACCGTCCAGAACGTTCAGCGTCATTTGTACTTGTGCGACCACAACGAAAATCAGTAAACCACTTTTTTACTATTGAAATCGATGGTGCAGAGTCCCCATATTATATATCAAGCTTTTCCTTGATTTGATTGACAATTTTTCTTTTCAAAAAATCCACGAGGTTGCATGTTTTGAACAGCTGTTAAACGCAAAGTAAATGACGGAACTTGCTCAAAATTTGACAGTAGTCTATTAACAGGTGGTACTTGATGGGAGCAGTATTGCATTTCATATAACTACGAGGGAAGTTCGAAAAGTCGCGGACTTATTGATTCGCCCTCGTATGATAACCTTTTTATTTTACATTGAAAGCTTCATCTAGAAACACTTATTGCAGCAAATTATATATTTTTTATATATATATATATGTATATGTGAACTTTTTATCTTAAAGGAAGCCTTGAAAGCTTCCTTTGTATTGATATTAAATAAATAAATAAATAAATAAATAAATAAATAAACATTTTTTTATAAAACACACATTTTACAAAAGAGCTAGAAACACTGTTTGTATTAATTTGCTCATAGAACCCGAAGCTTTAGAAAAGGTAGAGCTTCCCGAATAGGCACGAGCTCAAACATAGAAAAAAATTATACACGCATATTATAAAAATATAAGCACTAACAGATTTCCAGAAAAACCTCAGATTCAAAGAAAACATCTTTCACTCTTAAGTCCAAACCAGACAGTGAAAATGAATTTCGCGAAAAATGTTCAATATTTTTAAAGAATTTTTTCTTTTGAATTGACTTTGTTTCACAAATAAAAGAGTATACAAAATATCGCACTGCGATAAAACACTGTCTACATTGCCTTTACATAGATTTGGCTTAAAGGTTTGCTTCCACTGAACAAATGTATCTGACAACCTTTTTCTTTTTATAGAGTCCTCAGATTTCTAAAAAAAAACCCCCAAGATTCTAAGAAAAACTTCTTTGTAAGTCTCTATGGATGCTTTGAATTATTGCTAACAAGCACATATACTCGTATATAGATATTGATACCTACCAGTGCTTAGATACCTACTATGTAGACGAACAAAAACCGGTAGATATATATTGCTTGAAATTACGGACATTATTATTAAACCTATGCAGTCGACTCAACTTGATATTTCACCAAAATATACCCTTTGGGTTCTCATTGATACACTTATTTTACATCAAATGATTAATCGCCAATTTTTCCGATTAATCGATAAATGAATTTTCAGAATTTTTCGAATAACGTCTTTACCAGTTAACCGGCAGGATCGAATAATTAGAAACACTTCTAGTTATTTTATTAAAGAAATTGGAATTTTGTTCCACTTAAATTAAAGACACCCTAATCTTCATCCCTTCAAGAATACCCATCCCAACAGAAATAGCCGTCATTGCGTAGAACAAAGTTTATATCACGTTCTTAAGGGAAATATGAAAAACTTGACCGAAACTTTCTTTTTTTTTATCAACAAAAAATGCAACATACTTTAGTTGTTTCACTCTTGTATATATGCAAGAGTAAAATGACATATATTTCATTTTGTTTATGTGTTTTATGTTTATGCGTTAGTTTCAGTCATCTATTTCTTGTAGGGATATTTATATACATATGTAAATTTTACTTGTTTTTGCGTATAAGTAATATGGATTTTTTTGTAAATATCACTCATACGCAGTGTTGCCAGGATTGACGATTTATCGTTATTTTAAAGGTATTTACTGCCAAAACTAACCAATTGACGATTGGACGATTTTGGCCTTCAAAATTACGATTTTTTTTTTTAATACTAAATACAGCAATTTACATATAAAACTACGGTATTTTTCCATTATCTAAATTTAAAAACCAAAAAATAAAAAATAACTTCATGTATTTCTCTGCAACTACTTTTCACGGTTCTCTTCTAAAAATCTCAACTGGTATTTTAATAAAAATATTTTAAAACTTTGTTAACAGTAGCACTTTTATAATTTATTTTTCAAGTTTTTAAGCTATTTTAATTAAATTTTGTGCTTTGTTTGAAATTTTTTATTATACTCTGCATTATTTATGCATAATTATTTAAATTTAAATTATTTAAGTTTAAAAAATAAGCCATTAAAAATCCTCTTCAAACCTCTAATGATCTGTTTTACGATATACACAATTTTTATATTATATGTATTTGGCATTTAAAATGTAGTATGCTAAATATATTAAAATTTTGATTTATTACTTTATTTGGGCAATATAGGAAATCAAATATTGTAGACAATTCAAAAAATTCAGTAAAGTAAAAAAAATAATTTTAGATTTAGTGTTTTTACTTTAGAAGTTATAACGATATTCGCAGTATTGACTCTAAACATTAATACATTTTAACAAAATAATTCCTGTTTACCACAAAGTATGAGTGTATTAGCTGTGCTTAATTAAAAAAAAAAAAAAATCTGTTAGCTGGTTTTTAGTTAGAGGGATATTCGCAAAACGTGTTGTGTGAGTCCTGGAGTAAAAATGGTAACTCAGTTTGCAAGTAGAGACACTGAACTACCTAAAATCAATAATGTACGGCCAAGCCTTAATATGTTTTTGACGATTTTATAAATATTTTTTTTCTGTTTTAAGAAGTTGATTTTTTTTTTAATTTCAAAATTTTGCTTTTGGTCTTAAATACCCAGGAAAACTTTGGTAATGGGTACAATACTCATGCATTACCTTGTAATGTGTACTCCTTACCTATATCATTGTAAAGTTATGAGTTACCGATAATTGGATACACAATTAATTACTTTGTAATGTATACTCCTTACCTATATCATTATAATTCAACAAAAAGTAATTAATTACCGATATTTGAATACATAATGCATTACTTTGTAATGTATACTCCTTACCTTCAGCATTATTATGAAATATAAGGTAATGAGTTTCCAATAGTTGGTTAAATTGTGCATTACTTTGTAATGTATACTCCTTACCTTTAGCATTATTTTAAAACGTAAAGTAATAAGTTACCGATAGTTGGTTACGTAGTGCATTACAATTTATCATAAAATAATGACTGTTAAAATTGATAAATTAATTTAAATTATACGTAGCATAAAAATCAATATTTGATAAATAATTTGTATCCCAGCCCATATATATTAGAGAAAAAATCTTAGCAATAAGTACAAAGCGTCGGCTCGAAATTGCCTTTTTATAATTGTCAAAAGAAAATGACAGCAAAGTTTTACGTTATAGCAGTAATTGAAAACGAATATTGCCGGCGAATTATTGCAACATAAATTGCCGACAATAAATTTTTACGAAATCGAGTCATCCACACAGAAGATAAGATAATTTTGACATTTGCTGCAATATATGTCCACATACGAGTATTTGTATTCCTTCTGGACTACGGGATATGCATTTATTTATATTGCACACTACTGTAAAATCTAAAAACTACTGCAATCTATTGATAACAAGCATTTTTAGTTTCAGAAACTCTAGCATTAGTGTTTTTATTAGTTTGTATTTCTGTAGAAAAGCCTAAATTCGTTTGAAAAATTAAAGATTTTAAGTGGAAAGTTAAAGTTAAAATATGAAAAGTCAAAGTAACCAATTATTGTTAACCTCTTCGTAATCATTTAGGTAACCAATTATTTTTTACCCCCTATCTGCAAAAAGGTAACCCATTACTTTTAGTTTTTTAATGAGCATAATTGTAAGAATGAACCCATCGCCTGTAAAATTCATCAATGAAGTAAGGTGTAAAGTAATCCATTGGCCCCTATGGCATTACATTACTTTGCCCATTATTTTGTAATGTGTGGTTTTGCTGGGTAGTAGAGGGTTAAATAAATGATTTTGCGTATGAGTTAGTAAAATAAAATTTTTGAAATTTTTATATAACTTGTTTTAGAGAGTACAAAAGCAGATTTTGCTGTTGTTGCAAACGAAAATTCGGCTTTGACAACCCTAATTTTGCTGTCCTGCTGGAACAATTGATTTGGGGCTGCGACAATCGAATTTTCAGAAAGAAATTGGTTTGAAGTTTTAAGAAAGTACTAAAAAATTGGTTCATTTAAAATTTTTTTTTTTTTTTTTGAAATATTACTAAAATTATTTAGGACTTTAGTTAATGAAAAATAATAAATTACGTCAAATCAAATTTTGATTTGTATATTCTTCTAAATGAAGTATTAAAATATTTTGCACCTAAGTGCTTTGAATATTGAAAAATTTTATGAATTGGTTTCATATTTAATTTGAGTAGTATATTGTTTCATGTGCATAAATGTTTATATGTATAGTACATCAGGTTATGTTATAGTATATCAGGTCATCCCGATTAAAAGTAATTTTTCAATTAGATACTGAAATTGATTTTGTATAATTGGATTAAATCAAATGCAATTATATAAAATTTGATATAAAAATATATACTTTGATTCGATTATATCGACCATTTGGTCTCATATAATTATATCTATATAATCCAATCGTATAGGAATAGATATAATTTAATATTGGCAATATAAAACTATATATGCTACAAACATAATTATATTAAATTATAATATATAAATTTATTTTTAATCGGGTTTTATTTTTATATATGTTCGACATGCATATTTTTATATGTAATGTAAAATAAATTTGTTATACAGCAACAATTTAAATTTAGCATACACAACAAAATATTTTATGAGCAACAAAAAATAAAAAAAAAAAATAAAAAACTATTTATGACCTAAGGGAAGAATTTGATTAGGTATGAGGTATTTTATGTATTGTATTTTTAAAATAAATTTAAATTAACTTAATTATCTATACAATAGCTTCCGCTAAGCCAATACAAGTAGTCAAAAGTAATATAAACAACACGAGTAGTATATTAAGTAAATAATAGTAGAATGGATATCATTTTGAAACAAATAAATCTGTATAATATCCCAGGTGATAAACATTTAATTGCATTAAATATAAAAAAATTTATAAATTTTTTTTAAATAACAAGCAACAAATGACATTAACAGCAGCAACAATAGCGGCAGCAGTAGCAGCAGCAGGTACGCAGTGAGGTAATATAAATATCACACATTCATACATACTGTTTCTACTCTATGTATCTTTAAAATAGATCTCATCATCACATTGTAAATTATTAAGAAAACAAAAAAAAAAAAATCTAACGAAAAATTAACTAAACATTTGCTTTTGTTTGCTGTTATTATTTCTGTTGTCTTCTCTCTTTTATGATGATATTTATATGTTTGTATGTATGATGATGCAGTAGTAGAAGTAATCTTCTCTATATGCAAATATCCAGAAATTATCTCATTCTGCCATAATATACGAATGCATTAAATTGTTTTTTTTTTATTATATACAAAATGTTTTAAATATAAATAAATTTAAATGATTCAAATCGAACATAAAATACTCTACATATCAACATGTACAAGGTGGCGCAAAAGTAATCCTCCTATCAGAAAATGCTATAAATTTTGCGATTGGCCCCTAATGTCAGTTCTGTTTTGACATTTGTGTAGTAAACACATGCGAAATACACGTTAATAAACAATGTTACGCTACACTGCTCCAGAACGCAGAATATTGGTGACTATTTATTTGAGCAATAATGAAGATGATTTTTCATCAAATATAATCATGAGTGATGAGGCCCATTTCCATCTTAGCGGGTACGTAAATAAGCAAAATTTACGAAGAGCCATTACACCCGCTCAAAGTCACTGTATGGTGTGCTGTTTTCGCTGGAGGAGTCATCGGACCTTTTTTCTTCGAAGACGTCGCGGGCCAAACGGTTACTGTGAATGGTGAGCGCTACAGAGCAATGATCAACGAGTTCTTTTTGCCGCAACTTGATGCATTGGGATAGGAAAACATGTGGTTCCAACAGGACGGTGCAACGCCACACACTGCACGTGCCACAACCGATATGCTGAAGGATGCATTTCCCGGGCGCCCAATCCCCCGTTTTGGCGATTTGCACTGGCCAGCAAGATCACCTGATTTGACCGCTCCAGACTTCTTTTTGTGGGGCTTTTTGAAGTCGCGGGTTTATGTCAACAAGCCTCAGACTCTTGCAGCCCTTAAAGACAATATCCGTCAAGAATGTGAGGACCTATCGACGGAAGTTTTGGCCAAAGTGATGGAAAATGCCATAAAAAGGGCTCAAATGACAATCAACTGTGGCGGCGGCCATTTACATGACATCATATTCTCGACTTGATGTAAAAAAATTAAAAGACCAAATAAAAATAATCCACAAGAAGAATCAAAGTTTTTCATTTTTTTTTAAATTACAACCAAAAAACATCGGAAAGTTATTTTTGCGTCACCCTGTACTTAATTCTCATAAAAATAGCAACGATTACACTAACATTTCTGATTTTAACCTTAAACAATTTTCATTTTTTTTTTAGTAGTTTAGTGTTCAAAATAAGCAAAATTGATAGAGGCATTCAAAAATTACCAGAAAATTAATTAAATTTGGCTACGTTTATTTTTTGGATACTCCCTTCGGCTATTTTTCTATGTAGCAGTATTTTGGCCAGATATATAACTATCCCCTGTAGTGTTTGAGAGCTGCTTTTAAATAAATAGCTCCGATATCTTCAATGTGAAATTATATACTTTATTTTTTTTTTTTTTGCAAAAAATTATATATTACAAAAATTTATAAAAAAAAAAATTAATAAAAATGGCGAAAATTTGTGAATAGTACCAAATAAGTCAAAAAATGTACCAAAGTATTTTTAAGGCTCTAATATTATAACAAAATATACTTGTACTAACAAGATCATCCCTTTTTTTATTACAAATATAATTAGCAATTTTAGGTGTGAAAACAATATGGAAGTGAACAAAATGATTTTATGTTGAAAACTATTTTTGTAGTGTTAAAACATTTGTGAGGTGAAAAAAAAATATGAGTAGAAAAAAATCTGAGATAAATATAAGATTTTATTCACCTCTAAGCGTCTGATGAAAAATATGAAACAAATTTTATTCTCTAGACTCATTCTAAAATTGTACCAAAGCACACAAATTTGTATGGAAAAATTAAAGGTACCTTCACATTTGCATTCATATTTTTATACCCTCCACCATATATGGTGAGGGTATATATCAGTTTGTCATTCCGTTTGTAACATGTCGAAATATAGGTTAAAGACCCCATAAAGTATATATATTCGTGATCCTTATGCAATTTTAAGTCGATTTAGCGATGTCCGTCTGTCTGTCTGTCCGTCTGTCTGTTGAAATGGCGATCACGACGCGAAGACACAAGCGGGGGTGCCTATTTTTACCCAGATTATTGAACATCCTCACGAGCAGTTTGGTATTTAAAATGAGCAGAATCGGTTAAGCGGTTCAAAAGTTATGAGTGAAAATGTGAAGGTACCTCTAAATTTTCCATACAAATTTGTACAATTTTTCTGTATCTATTTTTTCTTCTGTTAAGTAAGTAAAAATGTTATTAAATCTTCTTATTGTTTGATTACATTTATTGTCTTACATAATATGAGAATAATAACATTCTTAGAGCTATATGTGTGTTACTCTGATAACTAAGTTAACGTAAAAATCAACAATGTTAAAGTCGCTAACAGAGCAGACCTCTGTAAATAACATTGCTAAAACTAAATAAATAACATTACTAAAACTAAATAACAAAAGTTCGTTACATAAGTTGACAAAACATATTCACATTACGGTTCATGCACATCATCTTCAGCCCCTATGGTGGAGGGTATTCAAAGATTCGGCACAGCCGAATTTAGCCCTTTTTTACTTGTTTTTTTTACCGTTGGACCGATTTTGTTCATTATGAGTAAAAATTAGCAACCCCAATTGCTCTTTCGCACTTTGATTGCCCTTTCGATAGGAAACATAATTAGCAACTTTCCAGTCTTCAAAATTTTTGGTGCAATGAATGATTTATAAGAAAAGAGGATATAAAATTAAACTTTTGTAATATGGAAAAAATATTTTAAAAAATCGTGAAAAATATATTTACCATCTAGTGTTCATCATAGGTAATAATAAAACTATTTTAAAGTCTCTACTTGTAAAATGAGTTATTATTTTAGCTACAGGATTGTCAGCACATATTTTACGAATATCTCTCTAACTCAAAAACCTGCTAACAGATTTTTTTTTAATTAAGCACAGCTTAAATACTCCAAGTAGTAAGAAAATTACTGAAATTATTTAAAAAATGGATTTCTTGATTCATCTTCAACCTTTGTTGTGTTTTATCGCCTAAATAAGACGATAAATCAAAACTTTCGTATTTTTGCCATAGAAAAAAGATTGGTTGCAATTCGATCAAAACCATTAATATTTATATGTAAGGATTTTATTTAATTTGAAATAACCTGTAATCTATTATTGTATCAAAAATATAGCATAAGGAATCAAAAAGAGGTAAAAGGAAGCAAAAAAGGATACTATTATCCAATTATTGATATTTCCAATAAACTTTACAAATAAAATTCGTTTAAAAATTGCGTACAGTATAAGCAACCGTTTATTTAGTGTCTATATTCGAAAGTGGTAACTACAAATACGGTTATCCTGATCGAGTACATATCATTAAATTAGGGTTTCAATGGAACCAACCGAATTGTGGATTGCATTGATTATAGAAGCCACAAACGATTGGTATTTGTAAACGAATTTTCTGCTATATTTATTTTCCTAAAAAATTATTTAAATTCAAAACTAGTGAAAAAAAATGTATAAGTGTTTGTGGGCTGGTGGGTAGAGAGCTAGCCTAGTACTCCTAATTTCCGAGTTTAAATCTCGGTAAAAGCAAACATTTAAAAAAAAATTTTTTGTAATTAAAATAAAATATTCAAATGTTTAAATAACAAATATATCAAAGAAAACTAAATTGAACTATGGTTCAGTAAGCAAGGGTGTGAATTATGAATCTGAATGCCCAGGTTCGATACCGGAAAAATCTAAAAATATTTTTTTTTTAAATAAAATTTTGTGGAACGTAATAATATTTATGTGGAATTTAAATATTAAATTAGAAAACTCAGTATTGGCTTTCACAACTAAAAATATAATTTAATATGCAGATAGTTGTCGTAACCGCCTGAATCAATTGGACACAAATTCGATGGCCACAACTGATACAGTTTTCTGGGTGTGCATTGAAAAATGGCTTAGTATATAATGAATATTATCAATATCAGAAGAATGAGCGTTAAAGGGTTAAGTACTAAGTAATTAATAAATAGCAAGTACATTTTTCTTTTTTATTGCCCGGTAAAGCGGGATTAATTTCAATTCAATTTCCCTGGATTTAGGGAATTCCGGTTAAGAATAATATCAATTATACTTTTAAATAAATAACAAAATTTTCTATAGAGAAATAAAAAAGAAAGTTATTAGACACTAACCGATGGGGGAAGTCTTTTTAACCATATATGGCCTCATGGGCTCGGTTATAAACTGATTGCAATAAAAAAGCTATATGAGAAATAATCCACGTTGATGTGTCCTTAAAAAGACTCGTTCATATGATTTAACATTTAAAATGAAGTTATTCCTTACAAAAAAAATATATTATGAAATTTCATTATCTCAAATTTATAGGTAAAATTTTACAATGGGCCTGATTGCGGTTAGCGTTGTCGCTATCGACAGTTAGGCGTTTTACTAAAAAATCATTATAAAAATAGTTTTACAAACAGTTACAAAATTGTTATAGATTTGATGACGGAGTTGTATTTATTTGTAAATTTCACAATAAAAAATATCGTATCTTAAAAAAATTTTAAGTAAACTACTAAAAGGCACATCTTTTTAATACCATCCTAGCAAAAACATTGTATCAACTACTTACCAGGCTATTTACTCGCTTAATTACTTTTGTTCGCGATGTCCAAAAAGTAATGAGTGCTCTTTTTTGGCTGCTTGTAAGCGAGATGGTAATGACCACCCATTGCCTTGTGTTTTTTGTAAGTGAGAGGATAATGACCACTCATTACTTTTGGGACATCGCGAACAAAAGTAATTAAACGAGTAAATAGCCTGGTAAGTAGTTTAAATCCTGTTTTTGCTGGGATATTTAGGGACTTTTGTGAAAATTATTTACATTAGAAGGAATCTCTAGCTAAACGCTTTCAATATTTGAATGATTTTCGTTTTTTACACGATCCTTAACTGTGGAGTTGGTGGTAAATTTAACCCTCTCAACATTTTTATGTAATTAAAAAGAAGTTTTTTGTAATTATTGTAATAAAAACAAATATTATTTTTTTATTTTTTTTTTAATAAAAAATGTAGCTTTAAAAAAAAACAAATAATTATGGATCAATTCCATATGAAAGCGATCACCTTTTGGACGACCCCTCTCCGATTTTAAAATAAATAGTCTCAATCGATTGCCCAGCAAAAAATAATGTACCTACATATTTTTTTTTTTTTATAGTGACTGGTTTAGTGGTGGTCTACACCACTGTCATGTGACAAAATTGAAGAATTCTTCATCACCTCATTAAAAAAAAAACTACTAAAGCGATCGCAACGAGTGATAGCTCGTTGGAAAGGTATTGAATCAGGCTTTAATTGAAAAATAAAATTTTCCTAATTTTTCTCAGAAATTTACCTTTTTTCCCATGAAAATTAAATTTTCCCATGAAAATTAAATTTTCCGATTTTCCACAGAAGCTCCTAAATTTTCCGGCTAATTTTATTTTTTTTGGATTCCTCATAATTTTTGCTTTAAGAATCAGCAATAAAAAAATGGGCCCCGACTCCTTGTTTGGACAGGAGAAGAGCATTTAAGAGACCACCTTGTTCTCATTGTTTTTATATTTTTTATAATTGAATTATTTTTAATTATTTAACATTATTTTATTTTATTATTAAAAATACATTTTAAAAATTATTTTACAGTTAAAAATACATTTATGAAGAAAAAATCTTTCTTATTTTGCTGCTTATACTTAATTACAATATTTATTAAAAATTTCAATTGTCTTGGTATCATTATAAAATTAAAGTAACTTTAAATTTAGCACGTCGGCAGACGAAGAGTACCGCTTTACATTAATTGACATATCAGAAATATTTGGTATGAAGCAATGAAACTTTTGCGTTCCAGTTATAGTTTTGACATTATTATATCTGTTTTGAAGTCGTCGCTCCATGGCATCGTGTTCTTTTTGAGTGCATAAAACTGTGTTAATGGCAATTTCCTTGCTTTGAATCCACGAAAACAAATGTTGTACATTTAAGATCTGGTCAGTATATGGCCTTTGCAAACTTGCCTTAGTCGCCATGCGTTTTAGGGTTCCCCCTAACGCATCGCATGGGCCCTTACCGTGGGACGTCGCAAAAAAGTGTCACTCGACCTTGCAGTTTTGTTCTTCTTCAATTATGCAAAGATTGTAAAAAACGTTACTTTGTCGATTGCATCGAATTTTGATCTTAAGAATTCAAACAGTTTCATTTGAAATAAATAAACGGACACATAATTATGAGCTAAACTCTCCGCGACAACAAATGAAATAAATGCAAAAAGGATGCACCGTGCACTGGTCGTTTGCCCAGTGATAAGCCTGAATTTCATCCTGAACGAGAAAAGTGTAATTCTCGGCAAAGTCGCTTATCACAATGAATTCATTTTGGGCTAATTTCTCCTTACTTTCCTTTAGAAATTTCGATTGCATCTCGGATATGAAATGGTGCGCCTTCAGTTCATTCAACTTGAATCCGAATTCCTCGATGAATTCCGGAATCTGTTTTACCATGGTCTCAAGGGAACATCTGCCGCTGCTAATTATCCACTGTTTGAAATGCACCTCCTGAATTAACAGCTGTTCAAACTTTTCCGCCAAATATTGCTCTAGCTCGTCAATCTTCGGACAATTGTCGCATTTGGACAGATGACAATTTTCCGTGGGGTATGCGCACAACGACTTCGACAGGAGGTCCCTATATGTTTCAATTTACCGTGAAATACTTTCAATTTCTTGCATGAAAAGAACATTAATTTGATGTTTTGATGAAACATGCAAACGCAGACTGAATGCGTTCCGTGCCTGTCTAATGCCAGCACGCATTCTTTTGGTCGTAGGATGGCAAACTTAGAAAATCCCACTTTTTCTGCTGGGTATTTCTCTTTGAACTGATGGTATGCTTCGGATAGATTACATAATAATAATCTGCGCTGCTTGTGTACTTTTTCTCCATCTTCACGTGTGATAACATAGTCTCGTGTACCTGGGCAGGCGCGGCTGTTGTCATCATTGCAGTAAAAATCTTGAATCAATTTCACCGTTGCTTCGCTGAGGGTCCTTGAGCCAAATTTCTTGGTGGGAGTCGCCAATATGCCCTTCTGTCGAACTAATTCTTTGCTTCTTCTCGCGATGTAAAAAGATGTTTGAAACTGTTCAGAAATCTTGCGTATAGACCATGATTGAGGCAGCACAGATAAAATGAGATATTTCTCCGGAAAAGTGGTCGCTAAATTGAATTTTCTTTTCAACTGCTCAATCATTTGTTTGCCGTCATCAACGTCATCTGCTTGACTGCATTCGTTATCAGAGCCTTCATCAAATATTGTCGCGATTGCACTCATAACCTTGCCTTTTTTATCTTTCCTGTATTTTTCACTTCGCAACTTTCTTTTTCTAATAGGCGTTTCACCTAAAGTGGTAATAGCCTCATTCAAAGGACTCAAAGACATATTGACCATCGGAATGTCTGCCTCACTATCAGATGAAACATTTTGTTCAATTGTCATTTCACGCTCGGATTGTGGTTGCATTTGTTTCAATGCATTTGCTTGTTGAGACAAATCGATTTTACACTTGGGGCAAATGAATTGTGCTTCTTCACCGTATTGTATATTTAATTCATTCATGTATCGCTTCGAAACACCAGTTAATTTTAATACTTTTATCTTTTTCGAACGATGTCCACTCTTGTTAAACGGATTGCAGCAAAATTTATTCATTTTACTTTAAATTGTCTTTACAGCTTCACTCTTTACTTTACAAAAAAAACACTTTAACACTTTCGAGTTTAGTATTCAACTGAAATTTGACTCAGAGTGTGTGAAGTATTTATATTTATTTTTTGGTAAAAAATAGGTAAAAAAAAATAAGCAATATTTGCTTTTCTTTAATAGGAAAATTTGCGTGAACTACTGGTCATAAAATGTTTTTTAAAGAGGGACTTAATTGGTTATAAAATGTTTTGTAAATTTTTTAAATTACCAGGTAATAAATATTTCGCCATATTTATGGAAAATCCGTGTTTTATGACTTGTTTCTGCACGTGTCATTTTAGGCGAAATATTTATTACCTGGTAATTTAAAAAATTTACAAAACATTTTATGACCTGTAGCCTCAGTCGGGTTTGGTGTGCCATTACATGCCACTGCTGCTATTATCCATGGATTTATGGCCGATCTTGTGAAGGCAGGCAGACCATATTCACTACACACTCAACTTGGGGCTCTTAAAAAAAAAATTGATTTTTTCTTCATAAATGTATTTTTAACTGTAAAATAATTTTTAAAATGTATTTTTAATAATAAAATAAAATAATGTTAAATAATTAAAAATAATTCAATTATAAAAAATATAAAAACAATGAGAACAAGGTGGTCTCTTAAATGCTCTTCTCCTGTCCAAACAAGGAGTCGGGGCCCATTTTTTTATTGCTGATTCTTAAAGCAAAAATTATGAGGAATCCAAAAAAAAAATAAAATTAGCCGGAAAATTTAGGAGCTTCTGTGGAAAATCGGAAAATTTAATTTTCATGGGAAAAAAGGTAAATTTCTGAGAAAAATTAGGAAAATTTTATTTTTCAATTAAAGCCTTCAATACCTTTCCAACGAGTTATCACTCGTTGCGATCGCTTTAGTAGTTTTTTCTTAAAACAACTTTCAATGAGGTCCCCCTTATGAAGAATTCTTCAATTTTGTCACATGACAGTGGTGTACACCACCACTAAACCAGTCACTATAAAAAAAAAAAAAAAATATGTAGGTACATTATTTTTTGCTGGGCAATCGATTGAGACTATTTATTTTAAAATCGGAGAGGGGTCGTCCAAAAATTTGCCAATTTTGATCGTTTTCATATGGAATTGCTCTATGAATAAATGTTTCTTACTAAACTTTTATAGTAAAATTTAAAACGGGGATAAAACTTCCCACCAAGTCACTGACTATGTGCAAAAATTCACGTCTATAGTTAAAGGTTAATACAATTTTAAGTCGTTATGAAACATATTAGCGACTAGAGCAACGGTTCCCAAATGTGGAGTCGCCACCCCCTGGGGGTCCGTAGCTGCATCCAAAGGGACCCGGGAAGGGTACGGAAAAAATTCTTTTAATATAAAAAAGTAATAATAAATAATTATCTGTCGGTTGCCATAATTGTATTTAAAAAATCAAAAGAAGAATCTGATAAAATGTTGTGGTTTTCCAATTCTTAAGACTTTTCAGCCTACGGCATTTTTTTTTTTTTTGTTTTTGTATAATTGAATACACATTATTTTTTTCTTTATTCTATAGAACACGTTCTAAGATGCTAAAAAAAATCTTAAGAATCAAATTTTCCAACTAAATAGTCACAGATACTAAGAAGCTTTTTTTAATTATAGAAAACACCTCAAAATCCTAGAGTTTTTAAGATTTTCTAGCGAAAATTAATTAAAGGTTCTTCTAAAATTTTTATCTGTAAGTCTTTTAAATTGTGAAAATTCTACAATTCCATCTGTTTTTTCTGAAAACCTTCGAATATAAATGTTTTTATTTAAATATAAAAAAAAATTTGAAATTTGGGGGTCCGTCAGCCAGTAAAAATGCTTCAAGGGGTCCGTGAAGTGAAAGTTAGAGTATTCCGTTCTTTTCAAAAAAACCGGTTTTCGGTTTATTCGAAGAAGCGTTTTAGTCTTTACAAAAAAAGTTAACCGTTTTTAAGTTTTTTTTTTTACTTTACATTAAGGCCATTGAAAAAATGTTTGAACGGCTGTAAAAATTCAAATAACGATATTCAAACAAAAATCTTGATAGATTTATATTTGAGCGGATTTTTGTAAATTGTAGATACTGGAACGTCGAATTTTTATCACATTTGTGTAACAAATGTTTTGGGAACTCTACCCCGTATCAGTGTTTCTCGCATCAAAAAAGTTTTCACGATTTTTCCGTCAGATCTAACGGTTTTAATTTGTCTCTTGAAGGAAAAATTGTTGATTAGCTGTTAGCCGAAAATCTATTACACTTAATTATCACACTTAATTTTACCTAAAAGCCAGTTGTATTTTCAAAAATGTAATAAAATGAGTTTTTTTTTTTTTTGAAAAACTTTCTACAATAATAAAATCCATATTTCGATAAGAAATTTTCAACACTCAAAACTAGGTTTGATAATTTGGCAGAAAATGCTAAAATTTTGCATTATTTAGTAGCAAATTTGATCAAATTATCCAACTCGTCAAAATTTTACTTTTTGCGAGATGACACCAAATTAATGTCTTAAGTAATACTTGTATTTTCAATACCCAAGTAATGATTACTTCCCGACTATGATTTAATGATTATTAAAACAGGAACGGGCTTCTTGAATAATTTCTAGATTACTGTTTAAATATGTCTTTGAATCTGGTGATTTTTTTTTTCTAAAAAAAAGAACTTCAAAATCTGAAGAATTTACTGACACATTCGTTGTTGTTTCCCATTAAAAAAATACATTTAACTGATAGTTACATTTTAACTGTACATTTAGTAAATGGGACTTGGAATATTAAAAGTTTTCCCTGGATAAAATCTTTAGAATCTTTTACACTTTTTAGTCGTTAACCTTTGAAATCGTCAACCTTCGAGAATGGTTTTTTTTTTTTTGTAGAGAAAAAATTTTAGATTCTACCAGTTTATTTTCTGTCCCTAAAACTACAGGCTATTTTATACTAATTTATGTTGCAATATGTACCTGTGTCTAATAATTTTAATATCTCTTTTTTTTTTTTTTTCATATAACCCAGAGAATTATTTTAACAATTACTCTACAAATACTTGCACAATGAAATATTGTTTGTTATTGTATAAATGTGGTTTTTGCAAACAAATAAATTCTTTTGACTATTTGTCGTTTTGACATTATAAATAAATGTCGTAATGTTTGTAAGTTAAACTGACGTTAAGGCAAATTGTTGTCGTTGTTATCGTCATGACTGGCATTGTCGTTAAGTTACGCGCCATGAGTGAAAACTGTTAATGACAGAAAGAGCATGAATTGCATAGTACAAAATCTGGTAAGCAGGGAGGGTGAAAGCGAAAAGAGGTTAGATGAGTTTGGGGCTTGTAGAAGAAAGGGGGGGCTACAAAGAATATACTCATATATTAGGGGGTAAAGATTTGACTATTTGTTTGCTGGTTGCGTTATAACACCAGTACTATGTGTGTACTTAAGTGTGCATGTTTGTACATACCTATCAATCGTATTATGTATGTAAGAGTATCGTCACGCGAGTGCACCGAACTAATTCAAGGCTGCATACCACACGAACACAGTATCTATGTGTGTAGGCCTTCCACAATGCTATAGTATAAGTGAGTACTGTATTTTCTTCTCATACTCAATTATGACGTTACCTTTCTTAGTATATGTGTGCATTTTCACACTCATCTCATCTCATCTACCTCCCCTACGCCTAATAATATTTATCTACTCATATGTTCGTTTGTGTTTGTGAGTGCAGTTTTCTTTTGCACAAACCGTAGCATCTGTATGAATTTTTCGAAATGCTTTCATATTAAGTGTACTATTTACAAGTGAATGGTTGTGAGTAAATTTCAACAGCAGTTGAGCGCGAGGGCATTTACAGTTTTGTTGGTTGTACTTTATTTATCTGAATGCATTAAATGCAGGGTACGTATTTGGTGTTCTTTATTATTTCATTTTCACGAAAGAAAATATTTGTGGTCAGTTATCTTGTATCACTGTACATGAATGAAATATAATCAATGTGTTTCATTTTTCATTTATGGTAATTTCTTCTTACGCACACATTTCATTTTCTCATTGTGGTATATTGTGTCTCATGTTTTTATTCTCATTCATGTTATGAAAATTGAAATTTATTTTTATATACCACAAAATGAAAAAGTGAGTAAGACTGCTTTTGAAAATTTTCATGATATGCTTCGTGATACTTTTTTCATGATACACTTCGTGATACTCTTTTCATGATACACTTCGTGATACAAACTTATTTTCATTTTTTTCAATTTTTTCTTCGTAGCTAAATTATGCACTTGTAAAATTTAATGTAAAACACAAAATTAAGGTCTAAATTAAAATAATTTATAATTAATTTGTTTTTTAAATTGATATTTCTAAAACTAAATCATAGATATTCCATGTCAAATTAAATTAAGCACCCGGAGAAAAGATTGGTTGGAATTCGATTAAGACCATTTTGCGATTTTGTTAGATTTATATATTGGAGTTATTTTTTCATTTTTAAAAACCACGTGCTTTTGTTTAAACATTTTTTTGTTACTATAACTGCAGGTAGAAGAAATTGTGAAGGACGATGATACAGCTGATGAAAATGACACAATTGATGAAAATGTACACAATGTACACAATACGTTTTACAATGATAAATATAAACAAACAGTTATAAAAACAAAATAACATTTAAACAAAAGCATGTGTTTTTAAAAATGAAAATAACTCCAATATATAAATCCAACAAAATCGCAAAAATATATTATATTTAATAAAAAATATATCATTCCACAATATATTGCAATGAGTTAAATAAAATTAAACCCAAAGAAAAAAAATTAAAAATTTGCTTGTTCTGAAACTTTTTACATCTGTTTTCTTGTACATGGGTTAGCATGCAAACAAAAAAATTTTAAAAAATCGTGTTTTTTAAAAAATCTATATCAAATTAAAAAAAAAACAAATTTAAAAAGGAAGAATTTTTTCCTACCCTGATCCCTGCTACCCTAATTAAATGGTACATTTGATTAGGATAACCATATTTGTAGTACCCACTTTTGAATATTGACATATTTTTAATAATTGTGATAGATTGCACCGATTATCTAGTATTTTAACTAAATAAATGGTTCCTGTACAGTAGGTACACAGTTAAAAATTTTTAAATTAATTTTATTTAAAAAGTTGATTGGAAGTACCAATAATTGTATAATAAGATAGTTTTTAGTTCCTTTTCCCTCTTTTTATTTCTATAGCAATATTTAAGCATTATTAATTGATTATAGGTAATTCTAAATTTCTTAAGAAATATATTTTAATGGTCTTAATCGAATTCCAACCAATCTTTTCTCCGGGTGCTTAATTTAATTTGGCATTGAATATCTATGATTTAGTTTTAGAAATATCAATTTAAAAAACAAATTAATTATAAATTACTTTAATTTAGACCTTAATTTTGTGTTTTACATTAAATTTTACAAGTGCATAATTTAGCTACGAAGAAAAAATTGAAAAAATGAAAATAAGTGTGTATCACGAAGTGTATCATGAAAAGAGTATCACGAAGTGTATCATGAAGCATATCATGAAAATTTTCATGATATTTTGTGGTATATGAAAATAAAATGTGTTATTTCATGTTTCACACGAGAACATGTTGTGTAAATTTCAATTTTCATAACATGAATGAGAATAAAAACATGAGACACAATATACCACAATAAGAAAATGAAATGTGTGCATAAGAAGAAATTACCATAAATGAAAAATGAAACACATTGATTATATTTCATTCATGTACAGTGATACATGAAAGAAGTAAAATGAGCACTTCGTGGTGTGCAAATACGAACTCTGATTAAATGTAGTCTCATCTAAACAACTGGCAAATAGAGATGTGCTTTTTTTAAAACCTTGTTGTATAAAGTTGTTTAAGGTGTTTGACAAAATACGTTGACTCCTTAATGTTGTCGTCGATTGAATATAAAAAATCAATTGTTGTTGGTAGAGGAAGAGACCATTCAACCAAATAACTTGTCCTTTATTTAACTTTTAGGATTAGTTTGCATTTTTTTAAGGAAGCTCTAAACACACACATAAATATGTATATATTTTCAATTTTGTACTTCCTGAGGGCAAACAGACAAAAGACTTTTTGAAAATTGTTATATATTACTTTTAGTGAACTACTATTGTATTTCGATAAAATTCAATAAATCATAGGGCCAGCCACTTTAATATGCCTTGCCCTAAGAGGGAGATAATTGAATCTAGTGACCTGTAATATGTCACAGAGATAATCAAGCGATCAGAAGGACGCTATTCTGGGACAACGTCATGTTATGGCGATAGGTAATGGACAATATGCATATCAAACTATATATTTTCAAGAGCATATTAATACAATATTGTAACACTATTTATGGTCCTTCGGGTTTGTAAACAGAATAACGCTAAATAGTAATTCAGACTCAAAACAAGTTTATTTGTCCTATTTGGCCTATAAACATGTTCCCTTATCTTAAAACGACATCAAGGTGATTTTCATTGCAACACCAGGAAAGCAGGATCACACTTTTTCCAATTGTATTTTAGAAATAGTCAATTGTATTTCAAAATAGTCAATTGTATTTCAGACATAGTCAATGTCAATTGTATTTTAGAAATAGTCAATTGAATTTCAGAAATAGTCAATTGTATTTCAGAAATTCTCAATTGTATTTCAGAAATTGTCAATTGTATTTCAGAAATAGTTAATTGTATTTCAGAAATAAAAAAACAGTACACCCTATTTTTTGGAGTTGTTATATTTAGTTTCGTTATTGTCTTGTATTTTAATAATTTTTGTATTTTCAAATGCTTTGTATTTCAACACAAAGTCATAGGTTTATATGATAAAAAATATTTTTAAAACACTACGTACATTTTAGGGAAACTAAATATAAAATTCCAATATCCCAGAATTTTAAATCACTCCCGATTGGAATCCCTAATACGTTTTACAGAGTGAATCGAAACTCAAATATTCAGTATGACAACGTTAGCGTTTGGATACAGTAAAAGATATCTGAGGAATGAAATAAATATGTAATTTAACATAGTATATGTTCTTACAATGTTGGGTGTACTATTTTTTGATTTTTGAAATACAATTGACTATTTCTGAAATACAATTGAAAAAGGAATAGTCCTTGGTGAGAAGTCTAAGTCTAAAGGTTTAATATTTTTTCCACAGAATAGTGTTGAATGAATGGTTGAAAATTAGGTTTTTAAAGAACATTAACCCAAATCAAGAAAAAAAAAATTATGGAAAATGCGTCACTATTTTAAGTTACCCGTGTAAAAATCGAAATATATATGAACATATATAATCACATATGGTCATATACATTCATACTTTGTTCAATATATGATCATAGATGATCTCATATATGATCATATATCTTCGGATCCGAAGTTTGAGGGTATATGACCATGCATAAAATATACAAACCCACGAATGATCAGTTACTTTCATATATATTTCGATTTTTACACGGGTAATGATAATTTTCCGTAAACTAAGTTTAAATAAATTTGAAATTTTTTTAAAGAATTTTTATTACTTTTAAGGAAAAGGATTTTATTTTCGTAAGGTGTAACCTAAATTTTAGTCCATACATTATTTTTGTAAGGTGTAACCTTAATTTTAGTCCATACATTTTTCTGTAAAAATAAAGAGTACGGGAGGGGGGTCCATTAACCTCTAACATATCGGTTTTAACATCCATGTGGATTTGCCCGTTTTTTAAACAGTTATATATTATACTTTCGGTTGTCCGAAAAATTTCCAAAATTGAAATGAGGTCCATGGGGGTTGTAACCTGTAACCGACATTATAGACTCTTCAGCATAAAATGGCCCGCATTTAATCTTATCATGAATAAATCTGTTGGATCGACTCACCTTGGCAACATATATGATTAAACGAAACTACTTGCAATGGTACAAAATGTTTTGCTAAAACACCAGACAGAAACGTGGCAAGATATCTTGCAAGTTTTCCAAGAAGACGTCTAATCCCTCAAATGTAAGTGTAGGTCGGATAGGATTATTAATTTGAACAAATTATACAAGTGAATAATTGCAAAATTTAATTGAAATCACCCAAGTCTGTTTTGTTTTAGAATGTATTCATATGAGCTCAGCTACCAAATTTATATGTAAATTTTATTCATCATTCTATTTAAGTTAGGGATATCTAATATTTGCTAAAGTCTGTCTTTTAGGGACATTATTTCGAAGTGATTTTTTAGCCTTTATACTAAATATTTCAAAAAGGTGGCAACACTGCTACCAAACAAGCAATATAAGTATCTCTACAAGCACTCTCAAGCTAGCTAGATACAAACAAATTTAAATTCGTAAATTTCAGACAAGCTCTTATACAAAGATATTTACAATTTTTACCTCTCCATTTCACCCTTTAATGCCTGTAATTTAGATACCTACCGAGTAGACGAAGAAAAATCAAAAGATCAACAGATCCAAGCACTGGTAGGTAGGTATCTCTATGGCTTGATATTACGGGCCTAAATATGACAAAAATAATCATCTTATCTTATTACGACACAGCAGAACATTTTGTCGGTTACCGACGTATTATAATGATTTTCTGTATATGACTTACGTAGAAAAAATATACAATTTTTTTTTCCTTTTTTTTATCAGCTTTAGATAAAATATATAATATAGTAATGCGAATAAAGACACTCGCATCGAAAACACTTGAAACTTTTTGCGTACAAATCTCTAGTTCTCGGGTATGGAGTATCCAAGTAATTGTTAAATTTTTGTGTTCTAGGTACCACGAAGAAACTACTTGATATTTTAAGGGTTATATTTATATATATATAGGAGGAAAAATTAAAAGGTAAATAACGAAAAATTAATTAAAATTCAATTATTTGAAATTTATTCTAAATAACTTTTTATTCATAAAGCTAGTTAGCCAAATACATATTTATATTTTAACCTTTTTTTTTTTTTGTTAACAATATAAGTATTTATAATATAACTATATTGATTTAATGAACTATAAAAGAATTTCATTCTTATTGTTCTTACAACGTTAAATTACAATAAATAAAAATAGCAAAAATAGCAAAAGCTATGGAAGGTTCGACTCCTACCGCTGTTGGCTTATCTGAAAAAATTTGTTAGCATTTTGACCGTTTTGCTCTATCTCGCTTAGTTTCCGAGATATGTACCATTTTATAAGATAAAATATTTATTTAAAAAAATTCTAAGGGTCCAGGGCCTCAAAAACTCAATATTTGAATAAATTTGACTTTTCACGTGGGTTGAAGTTGAAGCTTAGGGTAGACGTAATTTTACACAATTTTGCTCCCTCTTTAAAAATTTATTTACAAAAATAATACAAATTTAAATATTCAATAAAAGAATTTTCATCTTAATCCCAGCAAAAATACATTGAAGTGATTATTAAGAAATTACTTTTTCATTGATTCCAAAGTATCATTTAGTACAGATTTTCCTCTTCCAAAGCAGTTCTTTTTCACTACTTCAAAAATGTGATTTTGAATAAAATGAACACTTTTCAAATCTATGACGGGTAACTTATTTTAAAAGCAGCCAAGGTTAAATATTAACCACAGATATTTACATATAAATTTGACATTATTTTTTTACATGGAAGTTAAAAAAATAAAATTTAATAGGTTTTAAATTTTAAAAATCTGTAAAAAGTATTGAATAGTGGTATCGAGTATCAAAATGAATTTACCAGCACTATAAATCTCATATACATTTTTAAAAATTTTAAAATACTTAAAGGTTTTTGGGTTGCAAAATCCTAATCTCATAAAACATATAATAAATTCAAATTCATTTTTTAAATTCAATGGGTCGAAAGTTAAAGCATTCGATGTCGGGGTATGAAATATAAAATTGACAGATAATTAAAACTTGTTTTACTAGGTTCTTGAATCTGAACCATTTTTTTTTTAATCTTATAATTCAGATATGACATGACATTGAATGACATGACGTTTTCAAAATTCTAAAAGGCAGGTCCAAAAGTAGGAAATTATTTTTGAAATCAGTGGTTTTTACTACTTCTTCCACATTCTTAAAACCTTTAACATTTGGAAAATTTATGATTACATTAATATTTTGGATTTCCCCTTTCACATGTACATATATTTTATACCATTCACTTGACATTGGTTTGGCTGATTGTATTTTTTTTTTTGGCACTAGGTATAATAACGATTCTAATAAAACGATCAGTTGGCATAGAACATAAAAAATTGATTATTTTTATAATTTGTAGATATTTTGATTTGTGCAGTGAACAAAAAGATAGAGTAGAGATACTTAGGCGCTGGTTGGCTGGTCCGTTGTTTGGCTGTTTTGTATTTTAACAACATTTAATTGATGTCAAGGTGTACCGCATAATTTAAAGTGCGTTTTGATTATTAAACACAAACTTATGGGAGCTCAACAGAAAAAAAAATACACACACACAAAAAATATCGGTGCAACAATATGAACAAAATTGCATACATCGAACACTAACAAGGTAGTTAGACAGACTCATGGACAGACGACTGACTGACTGGTAAAACAAATCAATGCACAAATCGAATCATACACAATCATCGCTACTACTGTCATCGCGGCTTGTAGCAGTTAAGCCGCCAGCATTGTATTTGGCATTATTATTATTAACATCACCCTAGCTTTGTTTAAGCTAATCAACCATTATGATTAAATTTACTGATTATTCTGCAAATGTCTCAAACTTTACACTGCACGACTGGAATTCCCCCCCCCCCCCCCCCCCTCCCTGATCAAGAGCCTTTGTTTCACCCAAGTTTCAAAAATGATTATATAAACATTAGAAATACCAAAAAAAAAAACGAACCTAAACTGAATGGGAACCACACTGCAGTGTAATTGCATTCATACACATCAACGCACTTTCGTGACAGTTTCAAATACTACTATGTATGAAATGTGTGTTTGTTTCCCAATATACCATATAGCAATCAAACTGCAATACAACTTGAGAATAAGCTTATATTAACAGTGTGTTTTAAGCTTTTCTTAATTTCGCTTATTATAATATTTATAAAATGTGAATTCACAAGCAGTATTTAACAATGCTAGAGAAAAGATTATTATACATAACTTTTTGTCAAGTATGCTTATGAACAACATACAACAACAACGCAATATGACGATTGAAATAGAAATATTTTTCAATACATTCTAGTCTTGTTGTCTTTGTTATACGCTTATAATGCATACAACAAGTGCCATTACTTTTTCTTTAAATTTGTCAAACGTGTTTTGCGTGTACATTTAGTTGTAAATTTTATATAGTGAACGTGCAATTGCATATTAAATTTAATTATTTTTATTTATGGTTAAAATTAATTATTATTATTTATATTTAAAATGAATTATTATTTTTTATATTTAAAATAAGTTATTATTTATTTTTAAAATTAAAAATAAATGAAATAAAGAAAATAATTATGATTTCTCTTTTTTAACTATTAATAATATACTATTTTTGTAAGCTTATTCTACAATTGCAAGAATAAGCTTATAGTAATCATACACACATAATATTTTCACGAGGATTTCGTTTTGATTTCTCCACAATTGTTACGATAGCCTTTTTCAATATATTCTTAAGTCTTTTTCAAGCTTAAGGCTTGTGTTTGTAAGCTTATAATAATATTTTTCTCAAGTCATTTGGTATGTTGGGTTGTTTCTACATGTGCATTAATACTGTTGATGTGTTGTTTTTGGTGTTGTAAAATATCATGGTAATGACTTTTTGTGTTTACCTTCAAATTGCCGGCAAACATAGAAAAATACTCGAGCATAGTCACTGAACGCACATTTGACTGTACATGAACTTAGAAGAAAACAAGTAAGAGCGGCTAAATTCGGCTATGCCGAATCTTATATACCCTTCACCATGGTTGGGAAAAAACTGAAGTTTATATATGGACATATATGAAATGGACAGATTTATATACGGACGCCTTTAAGAGGAAATTAACCATTTAGTTTGGAGATAAAACTTGGACTCGGGAAGATTTATGGTTCCAGAAAAAATGTATTTTAAAAAAATGTATGTTTTGGGCATAACTTTTTTGCATCTGAACCGATATTTCCGAGTTTTTCAGCAAATATGTTATACTAAAGATTTTCGATCTTTTGCTATATAAGACGTATCCATAGGTCATAATACAGCTCTAGAATAGTGTTTGTTGTTTGTGTATAAAAGGTTAAGAGGTGAAAGAAAAGAATTTCAACAAATCGTTAAAAGAAATCACTAGAACTGCATGTGTTTTATTTCTACAAAATAGTTTGATTTAGCTGGCAAATTTGCATTTAGGATTTTATTTCGCTTTTTTATTAGAAATATTTGTAATTTCTTTAGCTTAATTTTAAAAATTTGAAGGAAAATAGTTTATAATTTTTTTTATAAATTATTATAAGTTATGACCTAAAATAGTTGCACTCAAAGGTAAATTATGTATAAAATTTTCTTAATATGTGAGAAATAAAATGGTTTAAAAATCTTTTTATAAATTCTTTTAAATCGGAGCAAAAAATAGAAATAAAACCGTTTGTATTTTGTTTGTATCAGAGGGTTTTTATACAAGTTTTGATGTTTTTAGCCTATTTATGGATTATTTAATTACACTAGGTCACAAATAACAAACTTTTGTCTGTTATTTGTTTCTAGCATACTTTTTCTCATGGATTTGGACCTACTGAACACGAAAATGAATTTTAAAAATTTTTCTGTCGATTGGTTTGCGAGATACAAATTTTTTAATTTTTTTTTTTTAATTTTTGGAGGTACACTTACTATTTTGAGCATATCTTTAGTCTTCTTTGACCTATTTTATCCTACTACTACTCAAATTAAAGACAATTGAGCCGTCTACAACTTATTCTCAGAAAATTTTCAAATCGGGTTAGTAGTTTTGATGTTGGCGGCTTAAAAAGGTTAAAAAACTGCGTTTTTTTAGTAAAAATGTGGCTGAAAAATTCATATAAAAATTCATATAAAATGTAAAACGCGATGTTAACAGCGATTTTAATTTTTTTACGTATAGCTGACACTTTTCCAAAGAAAATAAGCCCTTACTTAACAAAATCTGATGACAAATGGCCGACTTATTATTTTTTTGGTAAACGACCGAAATTCCGCTATTTCACGATTTTTTGATTTTCATTATTTGCACAGCTTACCTACCCAACGCAAACGAATAAATACATTTGAACTTAATTTAAAATAAACAAATTAGTCTTCGTATATTATTTTTTAATTTATTTACAGCACTACATGCTCATACATATTTAAACATAAGGAGACACGGTTATCAATTGCATTTCAAAACTGTCTGTGAAAGTGTAAAGAAGTTAATATTTAGAAAACGCAAGGAAGACAATGAGTAAAAGACTACGTGTGTTCGAGTGTTTGAACGATCCAGACAATTTCTGCAATGTTTGTGGCCAGTTTATAAAAAAAAATCACGCACACAAGTTTACTCCAGCAGTACAATTGCACTATTTGAATTATTTTGGTATTTCACCAAATATCACAGAACCATGGACACCTAAGTCGCTGTGTGATCTTTGCTATATAATCTTAACCAACTGGGCAGCTGGCGGAAGGTAAGAATTTTTATTTAAACACATTATACATAGGATTCTCATTTGGATTTTTTCCCTGAGAATTTAGGAGACGTGAGCGACGAACACGGCGAGCGCTTTCATCAGGAATTGAAGGCTATGGAACGACGCTATCAGGGCAACTATGACACGGCTATGATGGGTGACTATATTTGGACCCTAATACGTGAGACCGATTGCAGCGAATACAAAAAACAAAGAAGAAGTCAGCAGTTTTTCCACATGGCATAAAATGTACACTTATATCTTTGTTTTTACTCATTTTTTTGTGCGTTGATTTGCTTAATTTAATTAGTTAGTTTAATTTCGTTAGTTTAGCTAATTGTGCGATACATTGAGCATGTAGTGCTGTAAATAAATTAAAAAATAATATACGAAGACTAATTTGTTTATTTTAAATTAAGTTCAAATGTATTTATTCGTTTGCGTTGGGTAGGTAAGCTGTGCAAATAATGAAAATCAAAAAATCGTGAAATAGCGGAATTTCGGTCGTTTACCAAAAAAATAATAAGTCGGCCATTTGTCATCAGATTTTGTTAAGTAAGGGCTTATTTTCTTTGGAAAAGTGTCAGCTATACGTAAAAAAATTAAAATCGCTGTTAACATCGCGTTTTACATTTTATATGAATTTTTATATGAATTTTTCAGCCACATTTTTACTAAAAAAACGCAGTTTTTTAACCTTTTTAAGCCGCCAACATCAAAACTACTAACCCGATTTGAAAATTTTCTGAGAATAAGTTGTAGACGGCTCAATTGTCTTTAATTTGAGTAGTAGTAGGATAAAATAGGTCAAAGAAGACTAAAGATATGCTCAAAATAGTAAGTGTACCTCCAAAAATTAAAAAAAAAAATTAAAAAATTTGTATCTCGCAAACCAATCGACAGAAAAATTTTTAAAATTCATTTTCGTGTTCAGTAGGTCCAAATCCATGAGAAAAAGTATGCTAGAACCAAATAACAAAATGGCTGTTGCCTAGTGTTATTAATATAAAATTTTATTTAAATTAATTATTAAATGTAAAAAAAAAAAACAAAAAATAAACAATAAAAAAATCTTAACGAATCCGCGACCCTTCCACCTGTGGTGAAAGGTATAAAAACGTTTGTATTTTGTTTGTATCAGAGGGTTTTTATAAAAATGTTGATGTTTTTAGCCTATTTATGGATTATTTAATTATTAATATAAAATTTTATATAAATTAATTATTAAATGTTAAAAAAAAACAAAAATAAGCAAAAAAAAAAAGTCTTAAGAAAATAATAAAAAAAAAAATGTAAAAAAAAAGTGAATTGACCTCACCGAGATTTGAACCTCGAACCCCACGGCCTTAGAGAAAAAAAAAAGTATTTGTGACACAGCGTCTAGACAACTGAGCTATTGAAGCTCACACAAAATCATCGTCAATAGAGGTACATATATAAAAGTCTTCGTTCATTAGAGATTTGCTTAGTTTTTATTTAAATGACAAATCTTTATATGTGTGTTGTTTGTGTATAAAAGGTGGAGATGAAAGAAAAGAATTTTAATTATTAATATAAAATTTTATATAAATTAATTATTAAATGTTAAAAAAAAAACAAAAATAAGCAAAAAAAAAAAGGTCTTAAGAAAATAATAAAAAAAAATGTACAAAAAAAAAGTGAATTGACCTCACCGAGATTTGAACCTCGAACCCCACGGCCTTAGAGAAAAAAAAAAGTATTTGTGACACAGCGTCTAGACAACTGAGCTATTGAAGCTCACACAAAATCATCGTCAATAGAGGTACATATATAAAAGTCTTCGTTAATTAGAGATTTGTTTGGTTTTTATTTAAATGACAAATCTTTGTATGTGTGTTGTTTGTGTATAAAAGGTGGAGATGAAAGAAAAGAATTTTAACACATGGATGTGTTGTTATGCTCAAAATTCTACATACATATTAAACAAAGGCACAGGGTATACCAGTGATGTCAAAAGTGACAGCTGTCAAACGAGTGATCCAAAACCGTATGGTGAGGGTTGTTGTTGTATTTCATGTCCTAGGCGAGAAAGAGATTTAAAAACAATGTATACAAAAAAATAATGTGTAAAAGTGAACAACTACACAGCATGGTTTAAAACATATGATCGCCAAAAATATCAAAGAGATACCATAGAAGTGCAACATGACTGTATTTACTAAAATTGTTGTTTCATAAACTTAGTACAAACTCACAACAAATTTTATACTTGGGTTACATATTGTAATAACAAAAACTGTTTTATGTTTTTATAGCATTTTTGCACATAATGTATTTTTTTTATTTTATCTCGGTATTCAAAAGAACAATACATACAACAAAGTTTCATATTTATATGATCTGTGAAATGTATAAGCAAATAAACACACTCACAAAGCACATTTAATTAATCGTCAGCTTATTATTAGTTTGCCCAAAGATTTAAAAGAAAAACAATGAAAATGGTTTTCATTCTTAATTTTATATCAAAGTTGATATTAGTTATCTCAGTTATGATGCCAGATATCGAAAAACGGGTTTCAGAATTAGAAAGAGGATATTGATATTATATATAATCCAATCGCCTCTATTATTACAAAAATGGTGATTGGGCCAAACCAATAATAAGCTGACGAATTGGAAAATCAGACGCAAGGAAGAGAGACAGAATAATTGTCATACAGTTGTTTCACCTACAGTTTTTCATAGCGCAGTTGCTTTTATAGCCTATTAAAATAGTAGTTTTCACGTAGTTTTCTAAAAGGCCGTAAAAAAAAGGCGCTCTAATCACCGTGTCTTCACTGTGTTACATTGTGAACAAAGGGATTTTACTGGAAAAATTAGAGGTAGTCCTGGTTTTTTGCTAATATCTCAGCCATTTATTAACCGATCTGTCTGATTTTTAATAGCAAACAGAAATGGATCACGTGTAACAGAAATAAAAAAGAATCAAGTCCTCATCATGTCTGGGTTCTTCGGGAAACCCATTTCAACACACAGACGGACAGACGGACAGACGGACATCGTTAAATCAACTTCGCTCTTCACAAGGACCCAGAATATATATACTTTATAGGGTCTAAGATCAATATTGTAGAAATTACAAACGGAATGACAAACTTATATATACCCTTCCACCTATGGTGAAGGGTATAAAAATGTAAAAAAAAAAGTGAATTGACCTCACCGAGATTTGAACCTCGAACCCCACGGCCTTAGAGAAAAAAAAAAGTATTTGTGACACAGCGTCTAGACAACTGAGCTATTGAAGCTCACACAAAATCATCGTCAATAGAGGTACATATATAAAAGTCTTCGTTCATTAGAGATTTGTTTAGTTTTTATTTAAATGACAAATCTTTATATGTGTGTTGTTTGTGTATAAAAGGTGGAGATGAAAGAAAAGAATTTTAATTATTAATATAAAATTTTATATAAATTAATTATTAAATGTTAAAAAAAAAATAAAAATAAGCAAAAAAAAAGTCTTAAGAAAATAATAAAAAAAAATGTACAAAAAAAAGTGAATTGACCTCACCGAGATTTGAACCTCGAACCCCACGGCCTTAGAGAAAAAAAAAAGTATTTGTGACACAGCGTCTAGACAACTGAGCTATTGAAGCTCACACAAAATCATCGTCAATAGAGGTACATATATAAAAGTCTTCGTTAATTAGAGATTTGTTTGGTTTTTATTTAAATGACAAATCTTTGTATGTGTGTTGTTTGTGTATAAAAGGTGGAGATGAAAGAAAAGAATTTTAACACATGGATGTGTTGTTATGCTCAAAATTCTACATACATATTAAACAAAGGCACAGGGTATACCAGTGATGTCAAAAGTGACAGCTGTCAAACGAGTGATCCAAAACCGTATGGTGAGGGTTGTTGTTGTATTTCATGTCCTAGGCGAGAAAGAGATTTAAAAACAATGTATACAAAAAAATAATGTGTAAAAGTGAACAACTACACAGCATGGTTTAAAACATATGATCGCCAAAAATATCAAAGAGATACCATAGAAGTGCAACATGACTGTATTTACTAAAATTGTTGTTTCATAAACTTAGTACAAACTCACAACAAATTTTATACTTGGGTTACATATTGTAATAACAAAAACTGTTTTATGTTTTTATAGCATTTTTGCACATAATTAATGTATTTTTTTTATTTTATCTCAGTATTCAAAAGAACAATACATACAACAAAGTTTCATATTTATATGATCTGTGAAATGTATAAGCAAATAAACACACTCACAAAGCACATTTAATTAATCGTCAGCTTATTATTAGTTTGCCCAAAGATTTAAAAGAAAAACAATGAAAATGGTTTTCATTCTTAATTTTATATCAAAGTTGATATTAGTTATCTCAGTTATGATGCCAGATATCGAAAAACGGGTTTCAGAATTAGAAAGAGGATATTGATATTATATATAATCCAATCGCCTCTATTATTACAAAAATGGTGATTGGGCCAAACCAATAATAAGCTGACGAATTGGAAAATCAGACGCAAGGAAGAGAGACAGAATAATTGTCATACAGTTGTTTCACCTACAGTTTTTCATAGCGCAGTTGCTTTTATAGCCTATTAAAATAGTAGTTTTCACGTAGTTTTCTAAAAGGCCGTAAAAAAAAGGCGCTCTAATCACCGTGTCTTCACTGTGTTACATTGTGAACAAAGGGATTTTACTGGAAAAATTAGAGGTAGTCCTGGTTTTTTGCTAATATCTCAGCCATTTATTAACCGATCTGTCTGATTTTTAATAGCAAACAGAAATGGATCACGTGTAACAGAAACAAAAAAGAATCAAGTCCTCATCATGTCTGGGTTCTTCGGTAAACCCATTTCAACACACAGACGGACAGACGGACAGACGGACATCGTTAAATCAACTTCGCTCTTCATAAGGACCCAGAATATATATACTTTATAGGGTCTAAGATCAATATTGTAGAAATTACAAACGGAATGACAAACTTATATATACCCTTCCACCTATGGTGAAGGGTATAAAAATTGTAAAATCCAATTCTACATATTTAGTTGTTTTGGTGTTGTCGTTTATTTTTTCTAACGATTATTAAATTGTGGGTTTAATTGTTAAGTGATTAGAATGCTCCATACGGGTGATGCCTGATAAGTAAAATCTCATTTGATTTTGAAATGTGCTTTATGCAAAATGGATTCATTTTGTGCAGACTTCTATTAAATGTTCTTCAAAGTACTTTGGCCTCCTGAACACGAATCTGAAGTAAAAGAAAAACTAAATCAAATTGCATTTTTGAAATATGGGCCTTTTTGACACCAGTGAAAATAAGTTATGGCTTTAAATATATTATTTTTATTACGAATTCTATATAAAATTACCTTTCAAATATTCAAATGTATTTCAACCCTCTAATGCTCTTTCTTCAGATATCGATAGCATTTATATTATAAATTTGGCATTGGCAAATTACTATATCAAATATATTAAAATTTAGGAGGACAGATCAATTAGTCCGTGACTTTTCGAACTTCCCTCGTAGTTATATGAAATGCAACGGAACTTGCTTAAAATTTGACAGTAGTCTATTAACAGGTGGTACTTGATGGGAGCAGTGTTGCATTTCATACAACTACGAGGGAAGTTCGAAAAGTCACGGACCTTTTGATCCACCCTCGTACACTCACCAAAAAAAATCTGTAATGGCAACTGAAAATTTCGCTGTTATTACGGGAAATTTTGCTAATTAGATCTCAGCGGTATTTTTTGCTAATCTTAGCAACACATGTCTGCAGACGTGTAGTACAATGAGACTAGTAGAAAAATTAGTAGCCGCTACTAAATTTTTGTAAAGTTTTTGTAAAGTGGAATTTAAAATCTGTTTGCTAAAATCAGCAAAAAAAAAATGACTAAATATTATTAATATTTGTACAAAATTTTAAATTTATTTTTTTTATAGAGCATCAAAATTATTTTATTTATTTTTTTCAAAAAATATTTTAACAAAATTAAAAAAAATCAAAGGCTTAAAAATATTTAAAACTGTTAAAACATAAACGAATTCATCATTTTGTTTTAATTTGGTAATTTCTGTTTTGAAAAATATTTTATTTCAATTTTTTTTTAATTCTAAGGTAAAATTTTAATTGTTTTTAGGGCTGATTTTAAGAACTAAAAACCTTTTTAGTGCTATTTTAAATAGATGTCTGTATATTTACTTCCGATCCTTTTTTTTAATGTAACATTTTAGGGCAATTTAAGTTTGTAGGTGTAAGTTTTAATTAGAAATAACATTTCTTTCAATATCCGCTTTTTTAAAATTAGTAATTTTTTTTTGCAAATTTTAGCAAATCGGGTTTGCAAAATTTGTAAAATGATTTCTGAAATTAGCAACAAAAATTTGTTAATATTTTGTAATTTGTAAAATGTAAATAGCAAAAATATTTGCTAAATAATATTTTTTTTCTAAAAATCAGTACAAAAATAGTAAAGTGGGATTGAAAACCATTTACAAATTTTTCTTTTTTTCTGAGTGTAACATTATCAGTAAAATAAAATTACATACCAAAAACTGTTATTATTTTAGATGTTACAGCTTTTTGAAAATTGCGCAATTTAGCGAAATTGACCCTAAATATTTTTAAACTTTACCGAAATTCATTCGGTAGTAAATGTCTAAGTGTATTAGCTGTGCTTAATTTCCAAAAAATATCCGAACTGTTTTTTGAGTTATATGAATGTTCGTGAATGATGTCCGAACGGTGTCCTGTGAGTCCTGGGATAAAAATAGTAACTCATTTTGCAAGTAGATATTTTTAACTTCCTTTGTTATTATTAATACTGTATACCAGAGTGTAAATACATTTTTGGCAATTTTTTAAATATTTTTCTGTGTTTTAAAAGGAATTTATTTTTTTTTTTAATTTTCTCGCTTGAAAATCGTTTGTTGAACAGGAAGGACCTAAAGGCGGAAAAAGTAGTGAATTATACTTTAATTATGTCTATCGACATCAAGTAATTGCTTTAATCAAAAAATATTTAACCAAAAACTACTTAATATCTGACAACCACTCTTTGCCGACATTGAGGATTAGAGGATTAAGAGAAGCGGAAGGATCACGAAAATTGAGTTTTTTTAAGTTATTCTTTAAACGCTAATTTTTGGTAAAAAAAAATAATTGTACATATTAAAAAGAAATTTATATTATACACTTAAATGCATATATAGAGGAGTTAATCTGAGGGTCAATTCTCGTTTTGTGGAACGGTGAAATGAAAAGTTTTTTCACGTTTTCATAGTACTTTTGATTTGCGTTCTGTGAAAAAATGTAAAGAAATATCAAAACGTTTTCATATGAAAAAAAAAAAGAAATGGAACGAAACAAGATTTTTTCACGATTGCACAGCACTGGCGATTCTTGTTTTGTGTAACAGTGCAAACAACTGTCAAAATATTTTCATATGAAAAAATTGTTTACACAGACTATTAATAAGTGAAATAAACATGGAGAAGATTGTAAGAGGAAAACGTGCCAGCGAAAGCCAAAAGGAGTATTTAATTAATTATTAAGAAAAGCATGTGGACATTGCAAACGATAAGTAAGTAGCTTAATAACCATAATCACGCTTTTATTAATCCCATATTTACAGATTTGTAACTGCAGATGGTGCCAAATTTAGAGACGAAAAGTGTAACGAATTAGCGGCGAGCCTTAACAGTTTAACAGACAGTGAAAAATGTAAAAAGTATGGCATATTTATATTCTTTATGAAATGTTTTTTTCTTTAAGTAATATTAGACTTCATACGCGCACCAAATATAGTTGCCCTTAAGAAAGCCGATATAAATCCATGAATCATCTCGAATGGACTGTGGTCATCACGTAGTATGCGTCTCAGCACTTTCAAAAAATTCCTATAAATTATTAAATTATTTACTGCAATGAAATGGTTGTAACATCATTGTCTTACCTTTGTTCATCCGGAATTCTTTGAGTAATATCCAATAATACAATTAATCCAGACATTTTTATATAATTATTTAAAATAAATTTTACGAACTTAATTCACTTTTGTTTACGTTTTTCTCTGTTTTGACATTTGCTTTAAATTTTGGATAACACAGTTACAAAAGTTTCATGGGTACAGTGCGAATGAAATATTTTTTTCATAATACATACGAGAATCGCAAATTATGTATTTGTGAAAAGTTCGAGTGAAAAGTGCTTATGAAAATGAAAAGTTTTTTTTCACTTCACATTATCACAGAACGAGAATTGACCCCCTGGTAAACATCCTGAGTACATCAAAAAATATTTGAAAAATGAAGTAAAAATTTTTAAAAACATTTGCATATTTGTGCAATATAAAACATTTTAAATTAATACCAATTAGAACATTTTTTTTTTAATTTGAAGTTGTATTTTGGTAAAGTGAAGTCCCGAATCCAAATCCGTTAAAAAATATTTTTTTTTTTTTTTGTTGGGGCCGCATTGTGTACATTTTTTAAGCCTTGTCTTCACAATATGGATTTACAACTGGGTCCGAACATGTTCGCCGATGACATCGATCGAAACTTCAGTTTTTTTGAACTTGCATTTTCCGGAGTCCCAAAAATATCGCATTCACCCTAATAAGCCTGTGTACATCAATTCAAGTATCGTTGAAATATTAATATAAAATTTAAGGTTTTCGATGATATTACCTCTAAAATTTTCCTGATTTCCTTTAATCTTTGCACACATAATTATTTCTAAATAAAAACTCAGCTTTTTTCGATTAAAAAAAAAAATGTGAAAGAACAAATAAAAAAATAAAAATGTAATAATTTTCCTGAATGTAGGAAAAATGCGATGTTCAGTGAAAATACTTTGACCAATTTTTAAAATTTATATGTAATTGTTATTAAAATACCAAACTTTACTAAAAATAATATATTGCAGAATATAAGAGAATTATTAAAAAATTTAGGAAATTAACAAAAAATTTGAGAGGTTTGGACACGATTCGATAAGGTATTACACAGAGGAAACAGATTCATCGTGTCAACCAAATTCCATGCCAACTGAATATTTTGGCTGCAGCAACCGAATGTTTTCCTGACACAATTAAAATATTTGGTTTCAACCGAAATTCTGTTGCATTTACCGAATTTCGGTTAAGACAAACAAATATATCAGTGGCTTCAACAAAACCATTCGGTTGCCAAGAAATTCGGAAATTCTGTAGATTTTAAGATTTCCCTTTATATATTTTCATTATAAAAAGTGTGTAGAAATAATTTGGAATTTCTTAAACGATTGTACGAAAACCATTGGTGTTATTTTTTTGATTAATTTAAATAATATTGTAAAAAACTTAGGTCGGCTAACTTATCTAAAAGTATGGCCAATTTAACACTATACATATTTTCATGTATATTTTTTTCATGGCTAAGGTGAAATTTGGAGTGAAATTTGCATTAAAATACCTGTGGATAGTGTGTGTTAAATTAAGCTCTATTCTAGATAAGTTACCCGACCATTATCATTTTGGTCATTTAACAATTAACCTACTTACAAATTTTAGTAAAATGTTGTTTTAATATTTTTTGTATTATTCTTTAGTTTTATTTTAAGTTTAATGTTTTGTTTGTTGCTGCCAACAAATAAGCAACACCAACAACAACAACTAAAACATTATTAGAACTAACAGCAGCAATTGTAAGTATGTAATGCATACTGAGAGTATGTCAATCAAGCAGGTTTATTTCCATTAATATTTATGACCAAAAATTGTTGTAATTAAATACATTTAATCCTAGTGTTGTTGTTGTTGTTGGTTGGTGTTTAGTGTTTGGTTATTCAAGTAGGCCTCAATTGTTTATTCATGTTCAATTTTGTGAATGCATGCAATTTGTTTTTTTTTTAATAAGAATTTTAGTCATTTAATCATTAGAATTTGCATTGTGGTTGTTGTTGTCGTTCTTAATGGTATATCCGGTTCATATTGAAGGTCTTGCATCTCAAGCATTGAAAACTAAATGTTACTCATACGCATTGGTGTGTAATTTTACATGCAAAATACAATTTAAAACATCAAGAGTATGATTAAGATTGAATGTTTAACCTTGAATATTTAATCTTAAAATTAGGTTTTTAAAAAATATAAAAATAATTTTATGAAAAAAATTACTGATTTAGTAAAATTTATTAAATGTTGGTGTGCTACTAAGAATGACGATTAATTCATTTTGATACATAGTTTTTGAACGTAATTGGTGTTATTGAAAGCAAGGACGATAAAGTTGCAACACGCAGAAAAAAGATTATGAATATATTTACTGGCAATGTTAAATTTGCTTCAAATATGCTTCCAAACAAAGCTTTCGCAGCGAGTGTAATCTCGAGTTTCGGTAATTTGGCTTGGCTTGTACAGCCAGATCTTCCGACTTAATTGATTCCTCTGGGGATATTTGAAGTCATTGGTGTACGTCAGCAAGCGCGGCACCTTGGAGGAGTTAACGAACCGAAATAGACAACGTGACACAACAAATGCTGCGCACCGTTATGCAAAATGTAATCAAATGAAGCCAAATTTTCATCAAGTCCGACGGCTGACATTTGTCGGACATACTTTTTCACAATTAATTGAAACAAAATTTATACGAGCGATTATCAGTTAAAAACCAAATGAGTTTTCACTTTTAACAACAGATAGAGCGAAAGAAAATCGGATGATGGTTTTCACGTTATTAGTTCCAAATAAACGAAATTGAAGATTTTGTTTACAAATAGCCCCGGTAGGCTAGTTGGTAGCGTCCTAGCTTATCAGTGCGGGGGTCGTGGGTTCGATTCCTACCAAAAGCTCTGGTATGTTCACGCTATAACGAGCCTAAAGGCTTTGATGCTACTGCTTGGATATAATTTGTCATTATATGATTAATATAAATAAATAAAAAAATACCAAGAAAAAAAATTAAAAAATTAAAAAAAATACCAAAATTAAAAACTCAAAAAAAAAGAAACAAAATCGAAAAATTAAAAAAAAAAAAATTCAAAATTAATAATATTGCCAAAATTTGAAAAATCGTTAAAATTGCTATAACTGTAAAACTCTCCAAATTGGAAAAATTACATAAATTTTAAAAAAACAAAAGTTAAAAAATTGCTACAATTCGAAAAACAAAATTCGAAAAAAAAATTTTAAATTATAAAAGTCGCTTAAATTTAAAATAATCGCTAAATAAAAAATCGCTAATAAAAATATTTTAAAATTAAATCGCCAAAATTAAAAAAAAAAAAATTATGGAATAGAATCTGTTAGATACAATTTTTATTGTCCATATCTCGAAACCTAAACGCGCTAATTTTAACCATTTTGTTAAATTTTGTTTAATTTTGTTTTTATTTTTTTTTTTTTTAATTTTGACAACTTCGATTTTGGCCATTTGAAAGTTTTTAAATTTTTTTTCCCCAAATTTAGCGTTTATGCGATTTTGGCGTTTTTTTAATTTGAACCGTTTTTTTTTTAATTTGATCGATTTTTTTCCAATTTAAAATTTTTTTTTTTGGTTTTAGCGATATTTTTGAACTTGGCGATTTTTTAAAATCTTTGTAATGTTTTTACTTTTGGCAATTTGTTTTTAAAAATTAATGATTTCTAATAAGTGGTTTTGGTTGCTTTTTCTTGTAATTGTAAGAAATTGTTAAATTATCTGTAATTAAATAATCGTAAATTAACCAATTCTTTTTAAATCGAATGGCATTTCCAAATTGCTCAATAACATGAAACAAAATCGAATGAACAATTAAATCCCAAATTTGTAAATCGATTAAATAAAAATCAATTGAATTCCAAACGATTGAAAAACGAATGATTGATTAAATATTCAATTTGCAAATCAAATGAGTAAGAAATCGAATAAATTCCTTATGATTGAATTCAATGATTGGTAAAATCGAATGAAATCAATTGATTGAATTGCTTAGATGTGAATTCGATCGAATGAATTCCAAAGAATGAGTTCTAGCGAATGTTTAAAACATAATTCATTCGATTAAAAAGTAAATAGAATTCGATTTTTAGAGAATACATTCAAAATAGAATTTAATCTTCGAAGCAATGCATTAAGTTTCGTCAAGATGCTCGTCGTGAAACGAATGAGTGACGATTGCATGTATTTGTATTGCATTATGTTGTTGTATTTCTGTTCGTCTGAAGCAAAACTTGATCCGAAAACATTATTTCTGTTCGTCTGAAGCAAAACTTGATCCGAAAACAAATATTTTTAACAAATATTAACACTAGTATTACGGGGCCGGTTAATTTGAGCATTAAAAAAATTTATAAAATTGTTGTAACAAATATTTAATTTGTATTGGTTATTTCTAAAATGCTTTCAAAAATTTTGCATTTTTCATAATTTTGAGTTATTTTGTTTTCTAAGAAAAACAATTTCCCCTGAAGAAGTCACCTAATGACGAAATATTGGGATGAATAAATATTTATCAATAAAAAATAATACACAAATCAAGAAGATCGAAGAAAACTAAAAGAATTAAAAAGAAATTGTTATAAGAGAAAAAAATATTATAAGAGAAAGCAACGATGTTTTATATTAAATTATAAAAAATTTCACCTTAAAAAAATTATTAAGGATATATATCTGAATTTGACAGTCCTTGGGATATACACCTTCATATAAAATATCAACAGTTTAATATGTTTTTATAAAGTTTCTTTAAGAAAATGTTAAAATAACAAAAAAACAAAAAAGTACGAATCATCCCCGAAACATCAGAGATGACACATAAAAAACCGGTAAACCCTTATATTTTTATTTTCTGTAACATATCCGAGTTTCATCCACATCGGCGTTTATGCGTTGGAGGGATTCCTTTGTTACAAAGCTATTATCGACTTTAGTAGTGCAGTAATTAATTCACTCATCCTATCACTGTTAATAAAAAAAAACAAGCTGCCAAGTAAAAGTGAATTTATTTGATCATTTTGGTTAGTCAAAGAAACTATTTTATGTAACCAATTATACCAATATAACTTGTCTTAAAATATCAGACATGCCAGCAGCCCACAAATAGACAAACAAAAAAAATCTGTCTAACGTCTTAAAAATGCTGCCTGTTAACTTAATTGCTGGCTTATCAAATATAATTTTCACCATTACAACAAAAAAGAATAAAAAAAAAGTTATTTTATATTTTGTAAAAAATTTTCCGTCTGAGTGTGAGACATTTTTATTTTCCAACTTGTACAGTGTATGTGCCTTTTTTTTTTGCTTCATCATAAATTTTGTTTGTTTGTCTAGTTTTATTATTACTTTTTTCGGTGTTGTTGACTACATTTTCAAGTTCAAGGTTAGACAAAAATTTTATTTTGGGGAAGAAGTATATGAAATATATTTTTTTCATATACACTCAAACCTTTTACGCATACACTCACATAATACGCATTCATATAGCTCACCCTAAAAGTAGACTAAATATAATGTGGTTCTCAGCCACGCAAAAAATAAAACTGTTTATATAGACCCTGTTTATTAGAGATGATAAATGTGATACAAAAGTTAAATATTTTGGGGCAAATGTTATTTGTAATGTATATAAATTCGGGATTATGTTTTTGCCATATTTATTTATTTGTTTTTTTTTTTAATGTGTTGCTTTCCTTCGAAAGGGATAGTGGAGAGCTGAATGATTGTGAAAGCCGAATAACCTAATTTTTATTTAATTTAAAATCTCAATCGTAGTTTTTATTTACAGTTGGTATAAAAGCTCAACTTTACTTAATCTTGTTTTTATTTATATACTTTAGACAGTGAAAAAGCTCAATAATAAGACTTTATAAAAATTCTAAAACATCAAGCTTTTTATAGTCAATATATTTTAGTTTAATTTAATTAAAAAAAAAAAATTACTTAAAAATAGATAAAATTTAGCTAAATCGTAGGCATTTTTGTCCAAACCAAGCTCCATGGTAAGTATTTTTAGTGGTCTTTGAGAAAGTTCAGTTGTTCATTGACTTTTTTTTAAGCGATTTTACTAAAGCTTTTGGTTGTTTACGAAAAACAATCGCTCATTTACTTTGTGAAGAAATATTTATTAGCTTATTGTACGAGTATGATTTTATTAAAACTCGTCCATAGTGACGCCAACTTGTTGATTTTAACGACCACTTTTCTTCCGTTCGCTCGACACGGAAATTTATTTGATTCCGTGACCAAAAGTAAAATGTGAAATTTTAGACGTTATGAGATTATAAAAGAGAGACTGAGAGAGAGAGAGAGGAGAGAGATAACGAGGGAGTTCGGGTAGTTATATAAGAGAATTCGTATGGGATTACAGTGACCTGGGCTGATATGGTCCCCTGCTGAGCTGCGTCTAAGTGAGTATAATGATCTGGAACGGCACGCTTCCTCTGTTGGCTTCAATTAGGTCAAACCTCCTACAAGAATGTTTGCAAGACCTTCAAGGATGTTCGCAGGACCTTCACGAATATCCGCAGGATCTTCAAGAATATCCTCAGGACCTTCAAGAATTTTCACAGGATCTTCAAGGATATTCGTCGCATCTTCAGGGGTATTTACAGGACGTCAAACGATATTCCCAGGACATCGGAGAATATTTTCATCATACTTACAGGACCTCAAAGGTTATCCTCAAGAGCTGCAATGGGATATTAGTGAAAAATTACGAGCTGCTGTCAATTCACTAATAATACTGATTTTAGATAACCCATATCGCCAACATTTTACTCATGAGCCAAAAGATGTTTCATGATCTACTTGAGTCCATTTAGAGAAGTTTGAAACCACATTTTATATGTACATAAAGTCATTTAACCCTCTAATGGCCAAGGCCGCTAAAAAGCGGTCTTCAGATCTTAAGTATTTTTTCATTAAATAACAATATTTTATTAAAGAAATTGTATTAGATCGATATAAACCCTAATAAACTAATTTTTTTCGCCTTCAAACATTTTTTCTGCAATGAGTGACTAACAGAAAAAAATATTTATAAAATTGTCAAAAATATATTTACACTCTGGTAAAATGAGTTATTATTTTTGTTTCAGGACACACAGGCTACCGTCAGGACATGTTTTAGAAATATCTCTCTAACTCCAAAACTAGCTAAGAGATTTTTTCCAAATTAAGCACAGCTGATATGCTGATATGATGTTTAGTGTCAATCTCGCTCAATTTCGTAATTTCCAAAAAAACGTTTAAAATAACACATACATACATACTTTTATTTTATTAAAAGTGTTTTTTAAACCGAAAACTGATACAAGGGTTTTTCAATAAGAGCGCTACAAAAGTTTTTTTAAATAAAACAAAAACGTTTTTGGATATCAATGAAATTCTTTATTCCTGTAAAAGTACGTCGTAATTTGCTATCCCTGTCGCTCTACTTTTGTAGCTTCCCTGTTGAAAAAACCATATTATTTGATTATTGGATTTCTTGATTCTTTTTCAACCTTTATTGTGCTATATCGCCTAAATAAAGCGATAAATCAAAAATTTATTATTTTTTGCCATAGTTAGTGTTCAATTTCAAATGCATTGTATAAATATTATCGATATAAGGAGAAAGAGTATTAGAGGGTTAAAGCAATTTGAAGTCATTTTTATAAGCAGTCAAGCTTATGCGCGACTACTTATTTAATTACAAAAACAAGGTGATACTGGTAACTTTTTATTTTTTAATTAGCAGGACAACAACTTTCATGCGCTTGAAATAAGCACTTAAATTAAAAATGTTTAAAAGGTAAGAATTACCCTTTTTGATACGCTTAATCTTAAAAAGAGGGCATCACAGCTCATCCAATAAAATTCTTCCTCTGCATTAAATCTTAAACGTTGTCATCTCGCATATTTGCAGTGCGTTTTGTTGGTATTAAAGTAATCTGAATAAAAGCTAAATCGTTAAACTTTTAAAAGTCAATCTAAAGCAGTGCCGGGCAAAACAACTAGTTTAAGCATAATTGTGCTATTACATTTGCATTCCTGATCTAAAGCTTGAATTGTATGACTTTTTGTAATTCATATAAAAGCCTTTTTGCTGTCAATTTATATACTCAACCGTTGGAATTTTTAATGTTAGTATTAAAATTAAATTGTATCGGCATTATGTATGTATTCAGCATGAAAGCTCTATTAGTAGATGAGTAGCTAACTAAAGCTACTACTGTAGAAGTTACAAAAAGTTCCGTAAAATTTTTACATTTTCCATCTCGGTTCAATAAAAGTAAATTTATATACAAGTGTATGCCTGTCTCTGTGGGTGGGTGTATAATATTACAGCAAATTGTAATTTTTAGTAAGTCTTCATTTTCTCCTACATACTTTTGATTTTGTATATGTATGTATTGTGCTTTATATAAATGACATTAAATTTTTATTTTCGAGCTCTGTCGAACTCATACTCTGACCGTCACACATACCAACACATTGTTATGCCTGTCAGCCCTGCTAAACTCCCAGTCTGCTGTCTAAAGTCAGCCAACAGCAATAGCAGAAGCAGGCACACAGTTAAAGGGAAAAAAGGGACATTAATACTTGTGAACGGTTTCAAGGACAAAAGCATTATTTAACTAACGAACTTTGCCTAACCATTGATGTTTGTTATTTCTACTACTTGCTTATACTGCGGTAAATAGGGAAAACTTCCATTGGAAAAATGAACTTTGTAACAATGCAGCCTTCCTTTCTTTACTTCAAACTCATAATTTTTACTTACAAAGATCTCGAATATTTTGTCACAAAATTAAAATGGGTTTAAACACACACACACACCGACAGTACTGAATGCTTTTATGAACAAAGGCAATATCCCTTTGACCTTGAAAGTATATTTCCATACTGTAAAATTTATTGACCCGATTAAGCCGATTGTGTCTGAGACTATGGAGATGATGGTGTTTATATTATTGTTAGATATTTTTGTTGTTGTAGTTGTTGTTATATTGTCTTCTTCTGATAGTTAGTTGTTTTCGTGTGTTATATATTGGAATAGACGAACGGATGGCTGACTGAGGGTGATTGTTTACTTAAGAGATTTTTTTTTATTTGCAGTGTATTTTATTTAACGAAATAATCCAAAATTAAAAAGTTATATAAGGAAACATGGTTGGAAACTTTTTGAAGTCCAAATATATTTTTGTAGGTTAAAAAAACTCAATCGCTTGATTTATGCTAATTGTGTGACACGCGTCCATCTCTAGTTTATATAAAAGCTTACAAGGATAGTATCCCGTTGGGTTATCTCTGATTTTAATGAAATTCAGATATGTGATAGATGATAGAAAAATAACAGACCCCTATTTATTTTTAGGTACTCAATGTCACGTTTAGGGGTAAAAAATTACTCAGTTTTTGTATGTAATAGGCGAAGGGCTAGGAATGTCGAAAAAAAATCCCAGATACCCTTCGATTAAATTAAATAAACATAATTTGGGTGGGTTGTGGATTTAAGCCAGCATGTAACCCACTTAATCAAAAGTTAAATTTAATATTTTTATGGAAAACAACAATAAATGTGCCAGTTTAACTCTGGTATATAAGAGGATATTGTGAAAATTAGGCGATACTCAGTGTAGAAATAGAACAAAAGCGTGTGATGTTTTTCCATACAAATTTTTTCTTATTCTCTGATTGCCATATTTTAAAGTTTTCTTGTTAACAAAAAACATATGGCGAGTAAAGATAATATATACATTATGTGGCTCTAATGTGCTCTTGCGTACCAACAAATGTACAACGAAATATAAACAAATTATTATACTCGTATGCAATTCCTAAATTTTTATTAAAATTATAAATTTTTTATTGTTTTTCTAAGAAAAACTAAAAAATGATATCTAAGAAAACTAAAAAATTATATGTTGTTGAAAGTTTTTGCAGTCACCGTCGTAAATCGTTATTTTTGGCCTATTTTATCTCACAGCGACAATCTTAACAGGGCACGTTGTTATTCTGGGCTTACGAGGTTTTTCTAATTCTCTTCTTTTTTTTGTTTCTTATTCTCACAATAGGGTTGCCACATTTTAAATTTTTTTTGTAAACAAATAACATATGATGAGTTAATATAACACAGATATCCTGTAAAACGTAAAATCAATTAACTTAATATTTTCGACTATTAAATTTTTATTAAAAAAAATAAAATTTACATGCAAAAAAAAAAAAATTATTGTCTTTCCTTCAATTTTCAATTCTGATTGACTACAAACTACAACTCAAACAACACTTTTTGAATGTGAGTGAACTCTTAGTTGGTTGAAATCAATTTAATTTTAAAAGACTTTATTCGTTTTTCATCATTCTATTTGTCAATCATTGAATTTAATCGTTGGGAATTTAATCATTGGGAATTCAATCGATTTTTATGTAATCGATTTACAAATTTTGCATTTATTGTTCATTCAATTTGGTTTCATTCGATTTTGTTTCATTCGATTCAGTAATCTGGGAATAACACGACTACCTTTAGCAGATTTTACAAATTAAAAATAAATAACTACATTATTAGTTCCACAAATACAAGATAACCAAAATTAATAATCAGAAAAGCACCTAATTCGAAAAAAATCGAAAAATTTAAAAGATCGCCAAAAATAAAAATATTACCAAAATTGGAAAAATCGTTAAAATTGAAAAAAAAAAAATGCTAAAACTGTAAAACTCGTCACATTGGAAAAAATCGCATAATTAAAAAAAGCCAAAATTAAAAAATTGCTACAATTATTTTGTTCAATTCTTGAAACAAAATTCAAAAAAAAAAAACGCTCAAATTAAAAAAATCGCTAAAATTAAAAAAATTCGCCAATTCAAAAAAAAAAAACAGAATTTTTCTCGAAAACTAAACAAGTTAATTCAAAATTTTTAATTTTTTATCCGGCTCGAGATCATAATTTAATGTTACTAACAAAGTAAACACTCATTTTTTTTTATTAAAAGGATAAAATTGTGAGGATTAGCATTAGAGGGAGTACACTAGTTAATTTTTATAAATTTTTTTTTTAAATTTTGACGATTTTTTTTAATTGAGATTTTTTTTTCAAATTTGTCAATTTTTTGAATTTTGCCAAATTCTTCAATTTTTGCGCTTTATAAAAATTTTGAAAATTTTCGATTTTGGCGCTTTTTTAAATTAAGGCGATTTCTTTAGTTCAAGCGATTTTTCCAATTATATATTTTGGGGGTTTTTTAATTTATTGGTATTTTTTTTTTGTAAGTTTTGGAGATTTTTTTTTTTAATTATGCCTATTTATTTTTTCAAATTAATGATTTTTAACTGTAAATTCAATAATTGCTCTTTGTTGTTTTTTTGTTATAAAATAACATAATTAATAATTTTTCAATTCGTTTTAAAGCGAATGAGGAAAATCAAACATCATTCCCAGACGCTCAATTATATGAAACAAAATCCCAAATTTCCAAATTGATTAAGTAAAAATCGATTGAATTACCAACGATTGAAAAACGAATTATTGATTAAATTTCCAAATTGCAAATCGAATGAGTAAGAAATGGAATAAATTCCTTACGATTGAATTTCTAATAATTAAATTCAATGATTGGTAAAATCGAATGAAATAAATTTATTGAATTTCTTAGATATGAATTCGATTGTATGAATTCCAAAGAATGAATTCTCGTGAATGAATTCCAAGGAATAAATTCTCGTGAATGTTCAAAAGGGAATTCATTCGATTAAAAAGTAAATTGAATTTGATTTAATTGTTAGTAAGTACTTTTTACGTTGTTACTCTGGGGGTGACACTCAATTGTGAAATTGTTTTTATAGATGGTATAAAAAAAAATTCAATCTTTTAAAAATATTTAAAATCATTTAATTAAAGGCAAATTTATAAAACTTTTTTTTTTTGTGTAGTCTTTAAGTAATAAAAATAATACAAAATGCGCATATCCTCCCCACATCTTTTCTGTATGATTTTAGTTTCACACCAAAAAAAAACAACAATTTGTATGTATGGGTGTCTAAAGTTGAATGTTTGGAAAATATTGTTGTTAATAGCAATAAAAAGGAAGAATATGTCTGCTTCCACAATATAAATATCAATAAAAATTGTCTGTAAAAATGTTTCTTTCTAACCTCTACACCAACATCATCTTTACAAAAATGGAAGGCTACACAGAGGAAACAGATTTATTGTGACAACCGAATTTCTTACCAATCTAATAGTTTGATTGCAGCAACCGTATTATTTGGTTCTGCAACGAAATGTGTTCCTGGATCAATTGAAATATTATGTTCCAACGGAAATTCTCTTGTTCCTGGATCAATTGAAATATTATGTTCCAACGGAAATTCTCTTGTATTAACCGAATTTCTGTCACCACAAACAATAATATCGATGACAACAACCGAACCATGCGGTTGGCAAAAAATTCGGTTGTTACAATGAATCTGATTGGTGTTCGTAAAAAAAGTTTGATGGTATTTGAGAGTAAATAAGAAATTTGTTTTGTTTATGATCCATCCCTTCAAGGGCATCATATACTTTTGTTAATACTCAGAAAAGAGGTGTGATTTTATTTTACAATTGCTTTTCTATTGAAGAGAGATCATTGTACTTTCTTTGGCCTTCCAGAGTTTATTCCTTTCAGACAACGGATGGCAAGTTTCATGTTTTTTTTTTCTGTTCTGTTGGGTGCTCAAAAAAGAAAGCATTTCATTTATATAAAAAAACCCACTCCCAATATTTGGTAACAAAGATAGAATTTATTAGAATTTGTAGGATTTCATTTGAAGGAACTTTTTTTTTGCAATAATTGCGCATTAAATTATAAATTAAATTATACTGCTAAATTATATATTTTGATAGAGATATAACAAATATTTAATTTTCCAGTTGATAGTGAAAGTTACAAGAATCTAATGGATGGATGTTACTTTATGTACACGGTATTAACATGATGTAAAAAGGACATTTAGGAAAACATTAAAAGTGTTAGTTTTTCTTTTCAAATACATTAAGGAGAGTGAATATTACGGAATAAAATATAATTTTGTATATTTTATTTCGATGGATTACACCCAGAGAAAATATTGGTTGCAGTTCGATCAAAACCATTAACATTTATTTGTAAGAATTTTATTTTATTTGGAATAACCTATAATCCATTATTATAGTAAAAATATGGCATTGGGAATTAAAAAAAAGGAAAAAGAACTAAAAAAGAATACTATTATCCAATTATTAGTATTTCCAATTACTTTACGAATAAAATTCGTTTAGAAATTACGTACAGTAGAAGCAACCATTTATTAAGTGCATGAACTAGAAAATTAGAACAATCTATCAAATTTATTAAAAAATTGTCGATATTCGAAAGTGAAAACGGTTACCCTGATCGAATACGTATCATTAAATTAGGATTTCAGTTGAACCAACCGAATTGTGGATGGTATTGATTATAGAAGCCACTAAAGATTGGTATTTGTAAACGAATTTTCTGCTATATTTATTTTCTTAAAAAATTATTTAAATTCAAAATTAGTCATTAAAAATTATAAGTGTTCATTAAAAATTATAAGTGTTCCTAATTTCCGAGTTCAAATCCCGGTAAAGGCAAACATTTAAAAAAATATATTTTTTATAAATTAAAATAAAATATTCAAATGTTTAAATAACAAATATATCAAAGAAAACTAAATTAAATTATGGTGCAGTACGAAAGGTTGTGAAATATGAATCTGAATGCCCAGGTTCGATACCGGAAAAATCTAAAAATAATTTTTTTTCAAATAAAATTTTGTGGAACGTAATAATATTTATGTGGAATTTAAATATTAAATAAGACAACTGAATATTTGGCTTTTACAACTACAAATATAATTAAATATGAAGATAGTTGTCGTATCCACCAGAATTCGGTGGCCACAACTGATACTATTTTCTGGGTGTATGCTCCAAAAACTTATCATAAAAATTTAGTAATAATTAAAGTTTGCATTTATTGTAAATGTACAAATACAGGGCAGCCAAAATTTCTGATATTCAGAATTTTTTATGATTTTTTTTTTTACAAGATGGGGCAATAAGTATCATCCTTTAGGAAAGTGATGCCATTTTTTTAAATGACATTGTGTGCCAGTTTGCTTTCGACATTCGTAAAGTAGACATGTCCGAAATTTATGCTGAATAACGATTTTTGAACTCAACGACAAATTCTTCATCAGATGGCGGGCAACAACTGTTCTAAGAATTATCAACTCGCGCAATAACGGTGCCGCCACCTTTTTTCTTTTCTCTATCCCCTTTCCAAAGAAAACAACACATTACTTAGTAGGAAGAATTTCCTGAGTGTTGCTCCTCTTTAAAAGAAAGTCGATGATTTACCATCAATATTTATCATAAGCGACTAGGCACATTTGTTATATCAGTGGCCACGTCAATTAGAAAAATTCTCGGTTCAGGGAGACGAAAAATCCAGGCATAATTCATGAAGCACCATAACACTCTCTTAAAGTTCTGTGTGATGTGCAGTTACATGGGAAAAGTTGTATGGACCTTATATTTTTGAAGGTAACTATATTACGGTGAACAGAGGTTGCTATAGAACCATGCTGACTGATGCCTTCTTAACGGAATTCGATATGGATTTGATTCTGAAAGATGTCTTCCCGGCGCGTGTAATCTCGCGATTCGGTGATTTGGCATGGCCAGCCTGATCACCCGATTTAACTGTCCAGAATTTTTCCTCTGTGAATATTTGAAGTCGTGGGTGTACACGAACAAGTGTTGTACCTTAAAGGAGTTAATGGGCACCATTGAAGCCGAAATGGACAACGTGACATCACAAATGTGGCGCACATTTAATGTTATATAAAAATCCCAAATTTACATCAACGCCGTTGGCGGTCATTTGTTGGCCTTAATTTTTCACAATTAATTAAAACAAAATTTATATATACATGCAAATAAACATAATCAGTTAAAAACCAAATGAGTTTTTACTCTAAACAAATGTTAGAGTGAACGAAAATCGGCTGATGGCTTTTGCCATCAATCTAAGTGTTTAATCAGTTTCGGAAGAATTAATCAAACACCGTTTACAAACAACTTGTTGTCGTCTATTTCAGGATATTTGGCGGTAATTTAGCATCTAAGTTAAAGCTGCCCAACATTTTATGCTTTAAATATTTTACTTATTCTGTTGTTAGCAACTGTTAATTTAAAAATCAAGAGCTTTTTTGCAAGTTTTAATATTTTTTGCTGTTTGTGACCAACAGTGGTATAGTATATGGGGATTTGTCTAAAAAGGAGGATTTTGTCTTTGAGTGGCAGATTTTCAGGAAGAGAGATTTTGGGTATTTCACGATGTTTTGGGAATTTTATCTCTATTATCGGTATTTTTTAGGGATTTCAAATATTTTATTTATTTTTTCATTTTAAAGGTCATGATTTCAGAATTTAAAAAAAATCTTGAAATTTTCTTAAACATTTAATTATTTAATAACTTTTAAATGAAAGTTTTCTATATAAACAAAGCAATTCCGTTAAAATGGGATTTGTTTGAAAAAAGTTCTCAAAATTAAGAAATTTATCATTTATTGGAAAAGATTGGAGAAATTCTAGGGAAAAAATGTAATAATCCAGTAAAATTGTCTCTTAAATTCTAATGTTAAATTCGTTACCCATTTTTATCTTTAAGTTTGATTAAAAACTGCATTGGGAATTCTAATTTTTTTTCGGGATTTCAACTTACACAATGGAAACTGACAAAACTGCATTTGGGTAATTGTTTTGCATATACAAGTAGTATTGCCGGTTAAGGTGATATGACCCCAAATCAGTGATTTCATCTTGGGATTGTTGATAGATTTATAAGGGAATGATTTTGGGAATTTTGCGAAATACACGAGATTTTAGCCTTACTTTTATATATCTTTGGAGATTTAATTTTTTTTGTAATATTTTTAATAAACACTCATTTTTAACTGTAAAATTATAAATTTTAACATATTTTATTTTGGGCCAAAAATTAGGAGAAATTTCAATTTAATTGGGTCTGCTAAAAAATTTTAATTTTAAAAAGTTTATTACAAATACATAATTGGGTTATAAAATAAGTTTTTACAAAATCACTTAAAATAGGCTTAAAATTTTCCAGGAAATAGGTCCATTCATAAGACTCAGAAAAAATAAATTTTTATTGTTTGTTAAATTTTCGGACGAATAATATTAGAACCTCAAAAATATATGTTTTCTACTCTGAAATAAGAAGCCTAAAGAAGAAACCTACCACATATTTTAAAGTCTTATATAATTTATAGTTTTAGAGTGCTAAATTTTTTATCGATTTTGTTTCTTTAGATCATACTTGGGAATTTATAATTACCATTGAAATTTCATTACCATTAGTTGACACTAATGCAAATGAAAATAATTTCATTACCATTAAAAATGTCATTGCTAATGGTAATGAAATAGCCCAAATGCATAAAAGAATTAATTATAATTGATTGAAAAATCATTAGTTTATAAAAAAGTTTATACGATTTGAAAGTTTCCAAAGTAGCTTTATACAGAAAATAATAAAACAAAATATCAAATATACAAATTTTAACCCGCATAAATAAATATTAACATAAATATTAACACAGAAAATGAAGCTTAATAATGCTAATGGTTTGTTTTAGTTGATGCATTTGTAATGGTATTGAACAACATTGTCATTGATCAATAAAATTAGATCCTTAAATCACTACCACTAATTCAAACATTGGTAATAAAATTATTAATTAATTAGTCCAATCACTGCATTAGTCTCATGTATGCTTTAAATGGGATTTAATATAATTAAGTTAAAAATTGAATTGGGGGTACAAAATTCGGGATAAGAAAGTTTATATAGATTTTGGGGATTTACAGTTACAAAGCTAAAATATTCTTGGCAACACTGTACAAAAAAGCAATTTTTCTAACATTTAATACAAAAAGCTATCAATTGGGAGTCTTATTTTATAACACCTAAAAGTATGCAATATATTTATAGAACTACATTTCACTGTTTCCTTAACTGTATTTAGTGTAGACACAATCCTAGAGACGCTAATATTGTTATAAATATTAAGCTTTTTAAGCAGTGAAAATAAAACTATTTACTTAACCCTAAAACAGCGGTATATTTTAATTAGTACAGTTTTTTTTGGTTATTTAGTGGTTTTATGAAATATTTATGATTTCTGATTCAAATCTAAATCGATTGCATTGGTAATTCCATAGACTTTTTGGGTCTTTATTAAATAAATGTTAAAACTTAATATTCTTAGATCTGCTAACCCATCTCAAAATAACCAAAGTTAAATGCTTTAATCATAGTTATGACATAACAATACTAAGTAAAGTTATTAGGTAGAATTTGGTTTTTGTTCTTATTAGATAGTTTAGAGTTTAATTTGTTCACTTTTTGTATAAATTTTTTATTGTAATCCATAGAACGTGTTATCTAATGTGTCTAGCAGATATTGCTATGCCTTGATTATAGTTATGAGTACTTTAGTTATATGAAATCTCTTAGATTTACAAAAAACTCTGATTATTTTTTAGATAAGTTATCCGCTTTTAATATATATTTTTTTTTGTTAAACATTAAATTATTTAAATAAAAAACAAAAACTTACCTTTAAAATCTGTTGTTGTTTTATTATCGTTTTTATTGAGTATTAGACTTTTTGACATCAACTTTTCAGCCAACAATGGATTCGCCGCTATTAAATATCGTGAAGAACTGTCATCAAATATTGTGGTGCTATCGTTGTTACTATTACTGTTGTTGTTGTTATTACTTAAATTAGAGTTACTATTATGGTTGCTGTTGTTGTTATTGTTATTATTATTAAGAAAAGAACTATTGGCCTGCTCTTGGGTAGAAGATGCTGCTGTAGGTTCCAATGTCAAAGAATTTGTACCAACAGAACCTAAAGCAGAATTTTCACCTGGAAGTTGTATTGCATTTCTCGTTATTATATGTGCAGTCGTTGAGGACACACCAACACCAACACCACCACCATTTCCCGCATTACCCGCATTTCCGCCACCATTGACTAAAGCAACAAATGTATCATGCTGACTACGTATAACAACATCTCTGGTAACATCACTAATATTATTATTCTCTTCCTGTAATTAAAATGCAACAAAAACAAAAAGTATTTTGCTCAATACAAACAAGAAATAGAGAGTATTAAGTTGTAAAAATAAAATAAAACATTTCAAATACTATACTTTCACTTCAACTGTTGCCAAATCCGATAAAAGACTCTCAATTTCAAAATTGCTTTCAGATAGTTGACGAAACAATTCATCTGAAGAATCATTGTTGCACAATGACGGCTCTAAGGCATTTAACTCTGCTGTTGTGCTTTCGGCAAGTTGAGTACTTTCGCTAACATTTTCATTTGATTCAGGAACTTCATCCTGTTGATAAAAACATAAAAAAAACAATAAAAATAAATATAGGTACATAAAACACTAATGCAATTAATAAAATTTTAAATTACACCATTTCCAAGATTTGTTTAAGAAAATTGACATTAAATTTTTTTTGAGACAATTTATCCTGTAATGCCTGTAAGGCTGCTAGAAAGCGGCAATATTTTGTTCAAGAAATTGTATTATATCGATAGAAAACATAATAAACTACTTTTTTCGCCTTCAAACCTTTTTTCTGCAATGAGCGACTTTAAAGCGAGAAGGATGTAAAGTCAAACTTTCGTAAATTTGGAAAAATTAACTTTTAAAAACAAAAAAAAAATATTTAAAAAATCGTCAAAAATATATTTACGCTCTGGTACATATTATTGATAATGGCAAACCTAGTCTGGGGTGCGCCAACTTGTAAAATAAGTTATTATTTTTGTTCCAGGACACACGGGCTATCATCAGGACAAATATCTCTCTAACTCCAAAACTAGCAAAGAGATTTTTTTCCCAAGTTAAGCACAGCACAGATATGCACGAAGTTAATAGTTAGCAAATTAAATTTTGTCAAAATTAATTTATGTTTAGTGTCAATCTCGCTCAATTTCGCAATTTCCAAAAAACGACAATCGCCATAACTTTTAAAATAACAGAACTAGATCACCAATTTTTGTTAAATACTTTTATTTTATTGAAAGCGTTATTTATAGCGAAAACTGATATTAATTTTTATCTTTTATTTAACATTTTTCTTTTATTTATAACTAATTTATTTGTTTTGATGCTACACAATGTAGTAGCGAAATATTAAAAAAAAAAATAATAATGATATATTTTTGTAAGCTCTACACATAAATTAATTATCAAGAAAACTAATATTGTTTGATTTCTTGATTCGTCCTCAACTATATCGCCTAAATAAGGCGATATATGCAAATTTTATTATTTTTGCCTGAGTTAGTGTTCGTTTTCAAATGCATATTATCTATATAAGGATAAAGAGCATTATAGGGTTAATAAAACACTAATGTTTCTTAGAACTATCATGTTTCGTTACATAATATTTTTACTAGAGCTAACATTTTTATTTATATTTAGGTATTTAGAAAAAAAAATATGTTTTGGTCATAACTTTTTTGTATCTGTACCAATATTTCCGAGTTTTTCAGCAAATATGTTCTACTAAAGTTTTTCCATCATATTACAGCTCTAAAATTTTAGTTTTTATTTTGATGATTTTAGCCCATTTATGGAGTATTTAATGACGGTCCTACCGTTCTTAAGATATAAATTAATTTATTTTGTGCCACACCCAATTCACGGATCCCGCTCAGATTTGGTCAGATGTTGTGTATTAATAACAAAGATGCTTGTACCTTCTCCAAATATACAAAAAAAAAAACTGGCCGACATCGTTAAGCCAACTGTATTTGTTACATATATTTAAAAAAAAAACAAAAAAAAAAAAGAAGTCTTAAGAATATATAAAATAAAAAAAAAATTAAATTTTCGTATATTATTTGATCTATCTGTTTTAATTACATATTTTTAATTTCATCAGGCTCAAGATCATAATTTTTTAATGATACTAATATTAGTATGCCAGGTTCCCAATTCGTTCCCAGAAATGAAAACATTAACATTTGGAATGGCAACCCTGTCAATTTGTGATTCGGAAATCGAAGATGGTTGCCAAAGGGTAATTCTATAAATAGATGTAAAAAGCTCATTTGTACGGGTAATTATTCACTAATGAAAAATGTAATTTCCTTAGAGTGCGTGATATAAATGCTTGTTCAAAACGATGAGTTATTTGTGTTGGGTGGTTCAGAAGGAGGCTGAAGATGACCTGGTCGCTCGGGTCGAAAGTGTGCACTCCCTCTAGCGCTGATTCTTACAATTTTTTCCATTTAATAAAAAAATTAGTGTGTACTATTCGTTAGTATCATTCGAAAATTATGATCTTGAGCCTGATAAAATTAAAAATATGTTATAAAAAAAAATTGTACAAAAAAAGTTAAATAGACGGTGGTCGATTGCGCGACTAAAAGAAAAAAACTATTTGCGACAAAACGCTTAGAGCACTGAGCCATTAAAGGACATACCCAATCGTCGTTAATAGAAGTAAATAGTTTTTGTTCAAAACAAATTTGATTGGTTTTTAAATGACAAATCTTTGTATGTGTTTGTTGTTTGTGTATAAAAGGTGATGAGGTGAAAGAAAAGAAGTTAAACAAATGGATGTGTTTGTTTTGCGTAAAATTCAACATATGTACATATTAAATAAAGGTATTTTACGGGAAAAATTAAAGGTAGTCTTGGTTTTTGCTCATATCTCAGCCATTTATCAACCGATCTGGCTGAGTTTCAATAGCAAACAGAAATGGATCACATGTGACAGAAATATATAACAAGCAAGTCCTCATCACGTCTGGGGTCTTTGGAAAACTCATTTCAACACTCAAACGGACATCGTTAAATCAACTTCGCTCTTCATAAGGACCCAGAATATATGTATATACTTTATAGGGTCTAAGATCAATATTGTAGAAATTACAAACGGAATGACAAACTTATATATACCATTTTTCACCACCTGTGGTGAAGGGTAAAAACTAGTAATTAATTAAATAATAAATTTTATTAGTGTTTACTCGATGAATTTTGTTTCCAAAAAAAAAAAAACTGCACCCACACACAAAAAAAAATTAAGTAGAATTTAAAAAACGGCGCCAGACACTTTTCACCAATATTTAATAAAATTTTTCTTGAAATTAAAAAACAAATTTTATTTAAAATTTGGTCAAAATATCTAAATTATAAAAAAAATTTACTACTGAGAACTAATTTTTTATTAGAAAACAGTAAATCTTCCTCCTAATTAGTTCATACATCATCTAAAATTTAACTGTTAGTTAGGAAATGTTCCCTTGGTTTTAAGAAAAATTTTGTTAACTAAAAACTAGGACTTTACTCCATAAAAATATGAAATTTTTTTCTAACATCAAGTTAAATAGCACTTGGTTAAGTGAAAATTATCCTTATCCTGCTTCTATGGTAAAGGTAATATATTTTACCATATATTTTAAAGTGCTTTACACTCATTTCCTACTTTCGGAGGACTTCCGCTATGTGAGGACACTGCTTTTAACAAGCTTTTTGCTATAAAATTTTGTCTTAAAACTAAATTGAATTATCATGTATTTAAAATATAAATTAAATTTCATTAGCAAAAAGGTAAACAAATAAAAAAAATATACTGCAGATCCTTTTCGTAGTTAATTAACGGTTCTGCTTAAGAGAACTACAAAAAGGGATGCCTTACGTGACACACGGTATCTATGGCTAAGGAACACTGGTGGTCCTTTGTCTTCTTAAATTAACTAATTTAAGGAAATTGTTGCAAAAATAAAAAATATCACAGATACATTTCTTGTTATTATTGAAAAATGGAAAAGTCATTAGTTTATTTTTTTGGATTTTTAGCTTAAACTTTATTTGACATATACAAATTTAACTTTTTTTATTATTAAGGGAATAAAGTTATATAATAAATAAATATGAAGTTTAATAAGCGCTACGTCAATTATAGGAAAGTCATTATGCCGTAATGTATAAAATGTGTTTGCAATATTTTGTATTGTAGTCCACAAACAAATTTATTACATAAAAGCGCAAATTCGAAATTTTTTACCCTTTGCTAACAACATTTAAAAATATATTTTAGCTACTTTAAGTTTAATATTTAAGACTGTTAAGATTAGAGATGGGCATGTGAGAGATTTTTAACTCACGCTCACGCACGATCACGAACCAAATATTACAATCATGCACGATAGTTTTTTTCTTAAAAATTAGGAAAACTAACTGGTTTGTTTTAAATTAATTGATTTTTTTTTGGAATAGAATATTGAAAATAATTTAAACGTTTTCAAACAAAAAAATCCTATACCAAATTTTATTATTTTTAAAAATTAGAATACTTTAACTTGAAAAAAAGAATATTTAATTAAACTTTTTAAAATGTATCTGAACTAAGTTGCATGAAAATTTTCCTTAGAAATAGTTAATCAGTTTCTAAAATCAAGTATTTATTTATTTATTTTAATTATATAATTACAAATTATATGTCAATACCCTAACCGAGCACTAGCAACAAAGGCCTTCGGCTCGTTGTAGCGAAAACAGACCAGAGCCTCTGGTGGGAATTGAACCCACGACCCCCACGAAGTAGCCTACCGGGGCGCTCCTAAAATCAAGTAAATTTTTATTATTACATAGGAAAAAATTTTTTACTTTTTGTTTTTAATTGTCTGAACTAATTTTTAGAAAACAATTCTTCAAAATTAGAAAGTGGTTTACTTAAAAACTGAATTTGGAAATAGTTTTCTAAAACTTAGTTATTTTTACTACAAGCGGAAAAAAATGAACACACATTAAGTTCAAGTACTTTCTCGGTTTAAGTTAGACACATTTTTTGAACTAAATGGGAGTAAATTATGTCCTAATTTTTTTTTTGTTGAACTAAACTTAATTTTATTACATTTAAGTATGCAATTTTCTTAAAACTAAGATGTTTTTTCTTAAAATTAATAATTTTTTATTTAATTGACTTGTTTTTTTTTTCTCCTAAAATCAAGAAACATTACTTAGGCAAAATATGAACTATTTCTGAGTATATAAACTATTTCGTTTTTCCTCAAACTTAGGAATTTTTATTCTTTTTAAGAAAATTTTTCTAAGTTTTAAGAAAATTTTACTTAAATAGAGGACAATTTATAGACTATTTTAAAGGAATTTTTTGATTACATTTTAGTTCATGTCTTTTTTTTTAGTGCTAACTAATTGACGTGGCTTGTTTAAATTTTGACAGAAGTCAACTGGCAGATGCCTGTTGACAGGACCAGTGTTGCCTTTTCAGAGGCGGGAAATTCAAAAACTCACGGATTTATTGCCCCACCCTCGTCTTTTGCTTACCTTACAAAAAATTCAATTTAATATGAAGATAATTGCTGTAACCGTCAGAATTCTATTGTTAACAAATTCGTTGGCCACAACTGATACTGTTTTCTGGGTGTATACATATATCACAGAATACAAAAATTCCATCAAGGCAATTAATTTTTTTTTCTTAATATAAAATGGAAATGGTGTAATTCAAACATTATATTAAATACACTTACCTGCATGCAAGCTATGCTATCTAAGCCACCCACAATACGACCATCATTATCCGGACACCATAGAAGAGCGTCATCAATAAATGGCATCGCTGATAAGGCAAAGCCACTAAGAACTTCGTTCACCAGTGCCAGCGTGTCTTTGTCACCGGTGATTGTAAGAAAAATATTTGGTTGACAAAACGGTTTTACACACTTCTCCACAATGAGTGTGTAACCGTTTTATTAAAGAGTTTTTTTTTTTTTTGGAGGGGGGTTGGGGAGGAGTTGATTTGTAAACTCTCTCTCTCTCTCTTTGAGTTTAATTTCTAATATTTAGGCACTTCTTTTGTTTTCAAAAACAAAAACCAACATTGTAAAAATTTAAAGCCAATTTGTTGTAAAAAAACACAAAATTTATATAAAAAATGGACGTATTTTGATAATTTTTTTTAAATTCTATTTTCAAAATTTGTATAAAAAAATTTTTATTTTAACTACTACACTAAAAATAATTTTGATAAAAATTGGATTAAGGCAACCAGTTGGTGTATAAAAAGGTGATGATAAGTCTGAAAAGAAGAGAGAAAGATAAAAAATTAAATAAATTTATTTAAATTATTTGCATAATATTTTTTATTTTTTTGTTTTGTTTTTATAAATCACTTAATGTTAAAAGAAGATTATAAAAATGAATTTGATGGTTTTTTTTTCATAACATTTTACTCAGTCTTCCATATGACTAAATTGACCATGCTAGAGAGCTTCCGGTTTTAATCACAAGAAATAGTATTGATTTGCTTGCTCGATAACACGCTTTTAGCATCAAAGTCATTCCTTAAAAATAGAAAAAAAAATAAAACAAAAAACGCATTGTCATTTTTTTTTTGTTTTAAAATTTTAAAATTTTAAGCAGTGAGACAGTTAGACGCTGAAATAATTTGATTTAATATAACAAATTAAAAAAAAATTCCATACAAATCAACAAGAATTTGGATTTATCTAACAATAAGTGTATACCTTAGAAGGAAACTACACTGAGAGAATTATTTTCAGGACAATGAATTTTCGCATTAAATCAGTGAAGTCAAATCAACTTGGCCGTTGAAAATTTTTATTAGTCTCACAAAATTTTATAAAAACATTTCATACACTCAATACAGAAGTTTTATTAAAAATGATGAAGTGTTTTTCATTTAATTTAAGAAATTGTTCATTCCCTTTGTTAAGAAACTTCATTACAGAAAAATTGCAATAAAACTTGTTCAAGAAAATTCTCTTTGTGTACTTTATCTCCAAAAAATTTTGATATTGTTACAGAAATTTCTTTTATACTGGTAAATTCTTTGACAGCTGGAAAGATCTAGTGTAGTAATAGCTGGAAATAACTAGAATACCTGACTACTCATATAAATACGGGTATTTGGTGATGTAGCAAGACAGTTTAAATAAAACGCTGAAGTGTTAAGAACTCAAGTGTGGCTAACGTTAGTCTATTTACATCGTGTAAATATAGTGTGCTATAAAAGTGTTTACTGTAATTTTAGTGCCTGTTATAAATAAATAGTGTTACAAATAATTTCAAACTGTGTTTATTATTTGCAATATAGAATTAAATCGATTTATTTAAAAGGTAAATAAATCAACGTTTTTATAAAGGGTTAAAATTGTAACAATATTTAAAAAATATTTGAAACCAAAAATTTACAAATTATATTTAACCACCTTTTTATCTACTAGATCTGAGATTAGGTCGCTAAAAAATAGCTATATGTTTATCAGTTTTAGCCTTTCTACCACCTATCAAAATTTTACAGACTGAGAGTACGAGCCAAAAAAGTTTGCTTGCTAGAAAATTTCTTGATTTTAAAAAAATAATAGTGTTTTCATTTCAATAAGCCTAATGTCCCCTTATATCTGCATTACAATCACAAGATTTTGACTAAAATGGAGATTTCAGTGAAAATCTCTTGTAAAATCTCAAGATTTCCCATACAAATCAAATCCCGAAAATTCAAGAGATTTGTAAGAAATCTCATGAAAATCTCTTATATAAAATACAAAACTGCGTTTGGCTTACTTTTTAGACTTTTTACATGAAAAAGTGGCAACGCTGGTTAACAGCTGACAAAAAAAATTTTAAATATCACAAGATAATGAAATAAAATAATTATTAAAAACGTGATAAAATCAATTTAAGCCCAAAAAATGTGTTACTAATCAAAAGAAGTATTACCCGTTTTCCTTTCATCAATATATTGAAAATTCTTGACTCTATGTAGCTTGTAGTTCTAACAGAAAAATAAATTAACATAATTCGCTTTAGATCTTTATATAAAATAATGAAAATTGTACTCCGACAAAGAATAAAGTGCTTTTTATTTGATATTGTCAAATCAAAATTTCACGGACAAGATTTTTGTGTGAGATTTTTATTGACATCTCTGAATTTAAAGCTAAATATAAACGCAGCATTAGACAAATATAAGTTAATATATTATTTTCCTACATTCACATTTTCTAGATACACACATTTTTGGCGTCCTTTTGTTATATGTAATTCGGAAAGATAGATACAACAATCTTCCACAGTTGTATTTTTTATATCTTGGAAGAGTTGTTTTTTTAGTGTTATTTTTCGTTGATACTACATTTAGACAAGCTGCAACATCTAACTCTTGTCTATTTGATTCTTGTCATCACTATAAATGTGATGATTAGCGCAATTTTGTTAGCGAAAAAAAAAAATAGTAAAAAATTAGCGAAAAAAATAGCATAACTCAAAAAACGCGAGTTTTGAGTTAATGATCAGAAATATGGGTCACACCATAATCAAAAATGGTATTGATATCTCTTTTCCTCACTGAGTGGCGACCAAGTGTTTTGTACTTTGCTTAGCAGTTAGGCTAAATTAAAAACTTTAAATACATTTATCTCGGAATCACTTTTTTTTGAGTTATGACAGTCTTCTCGCAAATGAGCAATATGTCATTACCATGTCAGCAACTTTGCTGAGAAGGGTTGCCAATGGAGTGATAGCATCGAAGATCACTTTTTCAATACCAAAGCAGATATGCCATCTAGGCCTGCTGACTTTTTTACGTGGAGATTTGCAAGAACTAGAGTATTCAAAAACCGAAACCGAAAACCGGTCAACCGGTTTCTTTATTTTTAAAAACCGATCGGTTTCGAATATTTTGTAAATTCGAAGAAAACCGAACACCGGTCTTTTTTGTTCGGTTAACCGGTTTTTTAATTACATCACCAACTGGGTTACTTGGTCTCTTTTATTTTTTCCGAACACTTTTATAATCGTTTGTTTGGTTATGAAGATTTATATGTAAGTCTGATAGATTCCGATGAAGACTTAACTGTGGATATTCCAAATTCAAATAGTTTAATTTCTGATCTATATAACACAATAAAGAGCATTCAAAATCCTCAAAAAGAGACTGTACAAAATCATTCATCATTATATGTGACCTTCTCCGAGAAAAGGGACCTAGTGTTTGAAAGTGAAGTTTTGGGAAAAACGCATTTAAAGTTTTATAACGCATTATCACTGTGAACACACCTTCAGTTGGGAAATGCGATTTGGTATGGTTGGTTATGATTGGGTGCCGACTTTGGTGACGTCTTGCCTATGTGGTGACGTATTTTTTTTCGCTTTTAGAGTGACAATTTAAAAACAATTTAAAATCAAAAAAAGTAAAATTTTAATGTTTTTTCCATTTTTATCGATTTTCCCAAGTTCGTTTTGTACGTTTTTATGGGGTAAATAAATTTTTACCAGAAATCTAGCTCATTTCATCTTATTCTACACCCTTTTAGGTACCAGAATCCACTCTTAAGTCCAAACCCGTTTTTTGACACACTAGGTCTCTTTTCTCGGAGAAGGTCACATATGATGATTTCATATATCTTGATAAATGCGACAAAAGAACTGAAAAGTTGGACAATTTATATAATTGTCTTTTGACTATTTGTCCAACATCTACTATTAGTGAAAGAGGATTTTCCACTTCTAGCTTTATTAAATTCTGTTTTTTAACAAATTATATAAGCTTTTTATTCAAATTAAAAAAAACCGAAAAAAACCGGTTGACCGGTTCATAACCAAACCGGTTGACCGGTTTTTTCTGCAAAAACCGAAACCGAAACCGGTTTTTTTTAAATTAGATATTTCGAAGAAAACCGAAACCGGTTTTTTCAAAAGGCCGGTTTTTTGAATACTCTAGCAAGAACCCTTTTAACTTAGGCATAGCATTGGATACTATCTTGAGTTTGGGCAGTGAAACGAAGGAATTGTTCTTTACTCTTTTAACGAATGACTAAAAGGTCTTACTGCCCGGAGGAGCTATAAAAATTATTAAGTTTGGCCCAACGAGTCTTTTCATAAATAAAATTAGAGCGTTTCGTTGCTGCCTGAGAAAAACTGCGAAGCCCGGAACATAAAAACGATGCGGAAATAGTTCGGAGTTGCCGAGAGGTGCTAACACTTGATTGCATACTTTTAAGGGGCGAAATGAGAAAAAGGTCAAAAGTTTTTTTAAACTGCCCTTCACCACATAAAAGGTGATGAAGGGCAACTTTTATTTTTTTAATCAGCATTTTTTTTTTGCTCATGTAATCAACTTGGGTCTCAAAAATTTGTAAACTGTTATCTGAAATCAGCAACAAAAATTAGTAAATATTCTGTAAAACTTTAGCTTTGTGTGAAATGCAAATAGAGAAAAAAGTTAGTAAATAAAAATTTTTCTTTATAATCTGTACAAAAATATTAAATTGGCATTGAAATCTGTTTAAAAATTTTCCTACAAACAATTGTTAACTTTTATTTAACCTTTTTCTTTTATTTTTTACTTCTTAAATTTTTTATAAATAAAAATATTATTTATTTTTCAATAAATATTTTTATTTATAAAAACCAACCTTAGTTTTCCTACTTCTTAGTGTACTCCTATATATGCATGAAAGTTGTTGTCCCGGCATACGGACATTTCTTAATCTTGTGGAAAGGTTACCAATGCCCAGCTAATGCTTAAAAAGAGTGCGCTAACCCTTACAACTAACGCCGAATTGCGTCTTGTTAATTATAGAGAAGTCGTTGTACGGGAGACCTGCTGGCGTTTCTTTCAAAACGTTGGAGTCGATAAAAATATGTTGTGAAAGCAAAGTGGTTGCCCTGGATATTTCCAAGGTATTTGGTGATTTGTGTCAAAGCTTATTGCTTTTGGTGCCGTTGATGTCTTCTCTCGATTCATAAGGAGTTTATTCAGGGATTGCACTATAAAAGTTGTTATAAATTGGGTTTCATCTAATGAGTTTCAGTTAAATTCATGGGCGAATTCCGCAAAGTCCCTTCCCTCTTTGTTTTTTTTCCAATTCTCGGTCAAACTTGGAATTCTCTCTACTCTTTTGCAGATGACTGCTAAATTAAGGATAAGACTGTATATAAAAAATATGGAACCTATTTCACATATCCAAATTTCAGTCAAATTTAAATTCTCACTTGAGAGAGTTTCCTTGTAAGGTCTTTTTTTAAATTTTTAATAATAATTTTATTTAAAATTTTTAATAATAATAATTTTTAATGCATTCAGATAAGGTATCTTTTCATCATAGCTTAAGTACTACACAAATATATAAATATTTTTAACTCATGCAAAATAACATTTTAACATTGCATTTTCATTGCTTCCTTAGAGTAGAGTACACTCACCTGCTAATTTGAGCCCAGCGGTATTTTTTTTGCTAATCTTAGCAATACATGTCTGCTGACGTGTAGTACAATAAAAATTTGTAGAAAAAATTACTAAATTTTAGTAAACTTTTTGTTAAGTGGAATTTAAAATCTGTTTGCTAAAATCAGCAAAATAATTTACTAAATATTGTATTAGTACAAAATTTCAAAATAATTTTTTTTATAGAGCATCAAAATTTTTTATTTCTTTTTTAAAAAAATATTTAAGACAAAATTAAAAAAAAACAAGTAAAAAAAGGCTAAATTCGGCTGTGCGGAATCTTTGAATACCCTCCACCAAAGGGGATGAAGATGATATAGGTATATACTAAATTTTGCATGAACTGTAATATGAATATGTTTTGTCAATTTATGTAACGAACTTTTGTTATTTAGTTTTAGCAATGTTATCTACAGAGGTCTGCTCTGTTAGCAACTTTAACATTGTTCATTTTTACGTTAACTTAGTTACCATAGTATGTAAGACAATAAATGTAATCGAACAATAAGAAGACTTAATAACATTTTTACTTACTTAACAGAAAAAAAAAATAGATACAGAAAAATTGTACAAATTTGTATGGAAAATTTAGAGGTACCTTCACATTTTCACTCATAAATTTTGAACCGCTTGACCGCATTTTAAATACCAAACTGCTCGGGAGGATGTTCAATAATCTGGGTAAAAATAGGCACCCCCGCTTGCGTCTTCGCGTCGTGATCGTGATTTCAACAGCCAGACAGACAGACATACGGACAGACAGACGGACATCGCTAAATCGACTTAAAATTGCATAAGGATCAATTTGCTAATTTCTGTTTTGAAAAATATTTTAGTAAATTTTTTTGCTTTTAAGGTCATATTTTAATTGTTCTTTGGGCTGATTTGTAAACTAAAATAACTTTTTAGTGCTATTTAAAGTGGATGTCCTATTTTAAGACATGAGTCGGTATCTTCACTTCCGATCTATTTTTTTCTATCTATGTAAGATTTTAAGGCAATTTTAGTTTGTAGGTGTAAGTTTTAATTATTAGAAACAACATTTCCTTCAATATCCACTTTTTTAAAATTAGTAAATTTTTTTTTTGCTAATTTCAGTAAACCGGTTTTCAAAAATTTGTAAAATGATTTCTGAAATTAACAATTAAAAATTTTAAATATTCTGTAAAAATTCCGTGATTTGTAAAATGTAAATAACAAAATGGGGTTGAAAACCGTTTACAAATTTTTCTACTAACTTTTTTTTTAGTGTAAAAGTAGTAGTAAGTAGCTATATTTGAATACTTTATGGGGTCTTAAACCTATATTTCGACATATTACAAACGGAATGACAAACTGATATATACCCTCACCATATATGGTGGAGGGTATAAAAATCAAAGGCTTAAAATTTTAAAAACATTAACGAATTTATCATTTTGTTTCAATTTGCTAATTTCTGTTTTGAAAAATATTTTAGTAAATTTTTTTGCTTTTAAGGTCATATTTTAATTGTTCTTTGGGCTGATTTGTAAACTAAAATAACTTTTTAGTGCTATTTAAAGTGGATGTCCTATTTTAAGACATGAGTCGGTATCTTCACTTCCGATCTCTTTTTTTCTATCTATGTAAGATTTTAAGGCAATTTTAGTTTGTAGGTGTAAGTTTTAATTATTAGAAACAACATTTCCTTCAATATCCACTTTTTTAAAATTAGTAAATTTTTTTTTGCTAATTTCAGTAAACCGGTTTTCAAAAATTTGTAAAATGATTTCTGAAATTAACAATTAAAAATTTTAAATATTCTGTAAAAATTCCGTGATTTGTAAAATGTAAATAACAAAATGGGGTTGAAAACCGTTTACAAATTTTTCTACTAACTTTTTTTTTAGTGTAAAAGTAGTAGTAAGTAGCTATATTTGAATATTTCTGTCCACTGACACGCCAATGTTGAATTTATCAATGAAACCATAAGAAAAGAAGTGATGCCTTGTCTCAGTAGTGATGTTTTTGTTGCTTCTACATATGACAGCACTATTTTTCCTGGAATATATCACTCATATGACATGACGGTTGTATATCAAAAATATTAATCATATGCACCCATATATTTATTTAATATAAGAAATATATTTATGTATATATTTAGTGCTTACTAATTTTAAATTTTCCTGAATCAATATCTCTGCAACTAATTTGATAAGGAACACTAAAACTAAACTGGGGTTTTACTGCCACCACAATTAGAAGAGCAAACCTCTGCTGTCTATTACCTACCACCTTTCCTTTAAGATTTTTTGCAGTAAGAACCTCAACAATATCCCGAATATTGTGGCATCTTACTATAGTCAACTAAAGATATTATTACATATTTCACAATATAGACATAAATACGTATTAGGAAACTAATAACCTCCAGATATTCATATCCTACACCTATTCAAAGCAAATAAACTAATTTAGTAAACTAAAGTATTTTTTTTTCCTATAAATAATTACTTTTGTTGTATTTAAATATAAAATTACTTAACTCAATAATAACTAAAACGATAATAATAATAATCATAAAAAAATCACCGTTACCCATCAGTTGTTGTAACATGTACGTACGTACGAGTCGTACGAGTAGATCACATCATACCAAGTTAAAATAATAACAACAATAGCAAAAGAAAAGAAAATTTTTAGTGGTTCCTTTCTTCCGGTTAATCATCATTATTAACACCATTACCATCACCACCAGCCATCAAATTATCATCATCATTGGCAATAGCAACAACAATTACAGCAACAGCAGCAACAACACGAAAAATACTAACAGCAATAGCAACAAATCTGTTGTAATACAATAAAGTTCAATAACATCAAATCAAATAACATCTGCTTGCCGTTGTTTGTATGAATGTATGTAAGTATGCGTGTGTTATTGTTGTTGTTGTTGCATTGCTGCTTTGTATTTGGATTATAAAAGAAAGATAAATTAAAACAACATCGGCAACAAAACCATCGAACTACTGCATTATACTCCTCTAATGTTTTATAGTTGTTGCAATTGTTGTTGTAAATACTCTGGCACTCTTTTTTTTTTTGGATCATAGTGGAGTAAAATGAAATGAAAAACTGCTGAAAAAACCCACGTATAATTTGCAAAAAAAAAAAATAAAAGTAATAATAATAATATTTATTACAAACTTCACAGATATTTAAATGAGTTCGTTCTTTAACACCATTTACATAATATAAATTTTAAGCTATACAAAATTTATTTGAAATAAAAAAGTTTGAATTAAATTTATACTTAATTATAATGGTGGCTAAATTATATTAACACTAATTACTGTTAATTCCATACTAATTTGTTAGGACCTAAGCTCTGATTATTTTGAGATAAGTTAGCAAGCATTTAACACATCGCATGAAAAATCCATAGGATAACCAATAAAACAATTTTTTATTTCAGTCTTTAATTTTCAGTTTTTTAACGAACAGTGTTTTTGTACGAACAAGTTTAAAGTAAGCAAACCATTGTTCTACCTTTTGTCTCGATGATGTAGCGTCCGAGTAACACCTATCAAGCCAAGCTTTGGCATGAACGGTGTTTTTTCTATTAAAAAGCAATGATAAATCAACGCACGAGTAGCGTCACTAAAACAGATGTAACTTGTTCACTAATGAACGAATGGTCATTATATTTTGACAGGTATCATCTTAAGGTTAGTAGTTCGAAAAAATTATACTCAAACCACCAACAATTCATAACCGTTTAATTTGGCAGCACTTTTTTAAGCATGCATTGTGGATTTTTTTTTATTATTATTATTTCAAATGACACTATAGTCCGTTTTAAATTTCAAACCCATGTTATATTTTGCAACTCTATAACATCTTAACTAATCCAGTTATTTTGATTTTTTTTTAATTTGGTATAAATTGGCAGAATGTCAGTTTTTTTTTTGTCAAGTTTCATAATTTTAACCCAAGTAAAGATTGTTTTGTTTTTTTAAAAGTATCCCCCATTTTTAGCAACCTCTTTTAATTTGAATCCACCCTTTTTTGAGTTGGATAAAGGAGGAATTTTGACTTTTATATCCCAAAAACTATTAATTTCCCGATCCTTTCATTCACTCAAGGTGATATATTTTCGGGCGAGAAGAAATGCAACTTGGATGAACCTGACGGGAATACTACTAACTAGAGTAAAGTATTCAATTTATCGATTTTTCGTTTTAATCGATTAATTGTTCAAAAAATTATTTGGAGGTTTTTCATAACCGATTAATTTAATAAAATTTTAAAATTGATCAATTAATCAAAAAACAAAAATTATTTAAAATAATATAAATTTTTTCATTTACTATTATTTTATTTGAAATAGACAACAAAAATAAGTTCAGAAACACTAAAAATTGAGATCGTACTTTATAAATAAGTACTGTCTGTCACATATTCAAATTTTAAGTTAAACTTGGATTAGGCAGACGTAAACATAGCATTCTGTAATACATTCAGTTTGGATAATTTATCTAAAAATAACCTAAGTTAAACCGTAAGCTCAGATATTTTCATAATATAGTTACAAATCTATAGTTAAACTTTGGTTATTTTGAGATAAGTCAGCAGGAATCAATGAGTTAAACGAGATTAAAAAACTTCTGTTTTGATATTTGTCTCCTTCGTATGCAGTGAACACATAAAATACATAAATGAAGATGGTACTTCTTCTCTTAAGAATCGACTTTTCCTCTTTGTTTGATTTTAGTAAATATTTCTCAGGGAATTTTGAAAAATGTTGTGATCGAATGACGCATATGTTGAAAACTTAAAGAGATATGGCAAAACGGACACAGGTTTCAGTCTAGATAATAAAATTAGGCCAGGTCAGAGTACAATTCCGAACCAGATGACGTTAGTAATATTGTTACGGAAATTCGATTCAGACAGAAATCCCTAAATGGCAGCCCTTAAGTGTAAATCAATTCAGTCTGGGAACTTTTCAACACTAGCTAGCAAGTTTGACAATTGCAAAGACCAGTTAGTTCCAGACCACCAAGAGACATCTGATGGCGACATAATGTTCTGGATATTTCTAGTAGACAGCAGAGAACGCTTTCACCATAATCTTCCACACAACTCTAGACAAACCTGGACAAAAACATCTAAACATTTCTAGACACTATCATATGTATTTATAAATGAGCGCCTAGAGATATGGCCTCAAGTTTAAGATAGATCACGGTGCCAGATTTGTTCATATCTGATACCAGATCTAATGCCCGATCTCAGCCATTTGAATCGTTGTTTAAAGGCACCAAAATTAAAATGTATATTTCCTTCTTATTTCTGATCTTTTTAACCAGGGTAGTTGGTTTTTCTATTTTACTTATACATTCTCAATATTTGTTCAATTGTTTATATGATTATATTATTCAATCATTTTATACAAAATCCTGAATAAAATAAGCGAAAATCAGAATAGATCAACTATAAATTAAACTAACATAGTTCGTGAACTAGAATGCCCAACTCTAATTACTCGGTAAGAAATGATTTTATATGTAATTTTAGTTTAAAGCATTTTTTAAATCAATTGAATCTGATTATATAACGTGCCCCAGATCTAACTAGATGTGGCGCAATCAGAGCCAATGAAATCTGTTCAGATCTAATATTTTTCACACAGGAAAAATGACCCATGGAGTTGACAGCTGTAGGATTAGAATGTTCTACGAAAAAAATTATTCATAAAATTTCATTGAGATCATCCGAAGACTGAGTTTAGCTCAGATAAATTTTTACACTGATTTTTGGGAATGAAATCATACTGTATTGCCAAAAAAAAAAATAAAACTTTAAACGGACACGAACCTTTGGAGTTTTTATAATGCTAACGTAATAAATATACAATAATCTGGCATAGAAATTATCTATGTCCGAAAAAGTGATATTTCTTATGTATAGAATTTATAGTTTATAGCAGAAAAATATAAGATTCCATACTTTGAAGCTTTATTACTCACACTACCAACGACAACGACAACTGTCGAAATAAAGAGTAAAAAAGTTAAATAAAACAGGCATTTGAATATTTTGAAAAGAAAAATGAATATTAGTGAAAAAAACTAAACACAATAAAAACAACAACAACAAAATATGCATTAATATACTACATAACCCCCTCAATGTTAACTCTAACTAAATTGACTGACTCAATGACATTGCTGTTGATGGTGGTGTTGTTGCTTTATGATGATCGTCATAATGATGTTAATAATAAAGTTTTTTCGTCGTCATCATCATATTTATTATAATTATTTATCTATGCATGTTAGATACTCGAGACCATAGTTAATTAAAAACTAAGAGGACACTGTTTCCAAGTGCAACTAATCTCAATTTGTTTTCCATAACGAAAATTTTTGTTGTTTTAACTTAGTTTCAGTTGTCACCACCGAATTAAACGATTTTTAAAATTTTTGTTTTAAAAATGATATCTACAGATAATTATACAATTAAAAATTTAAAAATGTGCATACTTTCTCCTATCCCAAAAAGGGTTTGCTCTAATTTTCGAAATATTTATATGACCGGTCACGGAACTGGGTTCCAAGATGTCAAGTGTTATGTCTAGAGTATTTAATCGGATAATCGTTATTTGTTTAATTAGTGTTATGTCTAGAGTATTTATTCGGATAATCGTTATTTGTTGAATCCAGAAATTTTGTCGAGTAATTTAAAATGGCCAAGTTTTGAATAACGAATAATTTGAATAATTTTATACGATTAATCGGTTATTCAAATTGTTAAAAAAATTACAAACATGTTTCAAAAAAGTTTTTTTTAAAAGATTTTGTAAAGGTTGATAATGTCCTCTATAAAAGTATATTTGAAAAGCCTTAAGATTCGAAGTTTTTTAAAATACAGTAAAAAGTACAACAAAGAAAACCCCGAGTAAAAAAAATGATTTGTCACAATATTTATGTTCCTTTAATCTTATTTGATCCGAAAAATGGCAGATCAAATTAGATCCAGCAATATATTTGGGGATCTAAATTGATCCGAAAAAAGGAAGTTGAAATCCCAGCAAAAACATGGTAATGACAGGTCATTACTGTGTAGATTACCATGTAATGACAGGAAGTTACTTTTTTCATTACTTTAAATAACAAAATAATGACCTGATAATTGGTGAAAGAAGTACTTATATGTACACGCACAATAATGATTTACTGTAAGTTGTTTTTTACTACTAAATGTATTAATTTGTTTTGAAAAACTTTATAACAAAATAGAAACTTATCTGCTGAAAAATTGATTTTTAAAATATTGTAATATATTAAAAGCTCTCTATGAGAAATAGCATTGAATTATTGACTTAAATTTTTGGGTTCAAAAAATAGATATTTTAAAGATTTTTAATAATTTAGATACAAATTATTCTTTTCGATTTCTTTAAGTAAGAAAATTTTACTTGATTAAGGTACACTATTGTTTTGTTTAGAATAACTACATACTTTATTATTGTAGGTAACCACTTATTTCTTCACTATGAGTAACCATACTGGTTGTTCATTATTAAGCGAGTAAATAGGCTGGTAACTAGTGAAACCCTTTGTGTGTTACTTACTCTTTTAATTACTTGGTAATGTGTATTTTTGCTGCGTTTTGGTTCAGCAATATATTTGGGGATTTAGAAGGATCTAAATTGATCCGAAAAATGGCTGATCAAATTAGATCCAGCGATATATTGGATGATTTAGTAGGATCTGAATTGATTCGAAAAGTGGCAGATCAAATTATACCCAACAATATATTTAGGGATAAGGTAATATATTAATTAAAAAAAAACCAATAGCATATATAATTATAAATTTATGAAAAGTTCCTGCGCTCACCAAGAGATGGCACTGCTCCAAACTTTTTTTTTTTCTCAAGTTGGTATAACTGTCCTGAGAACACATGCAAAGTTGCAAGTCACTCTGTCAATTCTTTCTTTGTTTACAAGCCATTTGAAGTTGACGTGTCATTGATTTTTTAATATGGAAAAAATTGAATTTCGTGCAGTCATTAGATTCTTTGTTGTGAAGGGTTTAAATGCAAAGGAAATTTATGAACAATTATTAGAAGTGTATAAGGAGTCCTCACCTCCAAAACGCACCATTGAATTTTGGGCTGGTGAATTTAAACGTGGTCGTACCAGCCTTAAAGACGATCCACGCGAAGGACGACCAAAAACTGCAACCACAGCAGAAATCATTGAACAGGTACAAAATATGGTTAGTGAAGATCCAAGTATGACTAAGCGTGAAATTGCTAATGCCATAGGCATCTCAGACGAACGAGTACTTCATATTTTACATGAAGAATTACGTATGAAAAAACTGTTTGGAAAGTTATTGCCGCACACATTAACAATTCAACAAAAACTGGATCGAAAACAAATTTCTCAGCGTAATTTGGAGCATTTTAAGCCGAATAAAACCGACTTCTTGCGTCGTTTTATAACTATCGTTTAGTTCTGATTTTTCTCTTCTAAGGCAGTTCTTTTTCACAACTTATAAAAATGTGATTTTTAATGAAGTTTAACACTTTTCAAATCTATGACGCTACAAAAAGCAAAAAATTTATTGTAGTAAAAATTGCAAGAATTTCGAATAGAGATACATAAGGCCCGATTGCTGAATTTCTCGCTAAACTTTAACGAACAGTAAAACTCAAACTTTATATAGGAAACAACAACAAATGTGTCAGTTAAACTCCCAGGTAGAAGCTAACGGGAGATTGTGAAAATGAGGCTAAGGCCCGATTACTGATGTCCTGTAGAAATCTAAATTACAAATTCAAAATTTATTTGGGAAGAACAAAAGATTTTATTTTTCACTAAATCATAAGAAGGGCTTTAGATGCAATGAAAAAAGATCATAAAAGAAAACTTCCACCCTATGACACCCCTATGTAAAAATCATTGGTTCCGATCCAAATTTTCATAACACCGGAATCAAAATCACTGCTTCTTTTTCTCTTCTTTTGCTACTTTTTTTTTGCTGGGTATGGATGAGACTTGGATCTACCACCATGATCCTAAATTGAAACAAGAACGTTTACAGTGGACTGAAGCTGGTTGTTCAGCTCCAAAGCAGGTGAAGTCACAACGATCAGCAAAGAAGGTTATGGCATCAGTTTTTTGGGATGCAAAAGGAATTTTGTTGATTGATTATCTTCAGAAAGGTAAACCAATCAACTCTGAATATTATTGCAGCCTTTTGGATCAGCTGGATGAAAAAATTCGTGAGAAAAGACCTGGTTTAAAGAAGAAAAAAATTAATTTTTCATCAAGACAATGCACCTGCTCACAAAAGTGTTTTGACGATGGCTAAATTCAAAGAATTAAAGTACGAATTGCTTGAACATCCACCGTATTCACCAGATTTGGCTCCTAGTGACTACTATCTCTTCAGAAATCTCAAACAATTCCTTCGTGGAAAGCATTTTTCGTCGAATGAAGAGGCCATAGCAGCCTCAGACCGTTATTTTGAAGAGCTTCCGGAAAACCATTATAAGGATGGAATAAAATTATTGGAAGATCATTGGAACAAGTGTATTGAGCTTCTAGGAGATTATATTGAATAAAAAAATATATTTCGTAACAAAAACAGTATTCTTTTATTTCGAGCGCAGGAACTTTTCAACCAACCTGTACCATACCATATCTTATCATATAAATCATTACATAATTTTATAAAGATCAATATATAACCAGATATGGGTATAAATGACAAAATATAAGGTAATTTAAAAAAAATTAATGTAATATATAATTATTTATGCTAATGCATACTGATATATGTATTTATATATGATAATATATTATTAGATTAGGCCACATTAACTCAAGTCTACAAATAATTACTAAGCCACACTTAATATTTAATGACAACTAAATAACTTCTCAAATATAAGAGCGTTTCAGAAGCCAATTGAGCCAACTATCTTAGAAAATTTTTCAACAAAATTAAGCACAAAGTTTTTCCAAAATATATTTATTAAAATCAAGTATAGGAACGGAGGGACGTAAACATAGAGGAAAGCTCGATGCTCAACAGAATATATCTATCTATTTATTTAGGTTTTTTATGTGTTCACTGCGTTCAAAATTCAAGATATTCTACTCTTATTTAACTCATTAAGGCCTGCTGGCTTTTAATAACCAAAGTTTATTTCTAAACTATTTTAATGAATGTGAAATATGTATTTGAAGTTAACGACGTGAATATACGTCTGACTAATCCAGTTTTAACTTTATAGGATGTAAAACGCACACACAAGACCTGCGGTGAGGTTCATTCCGATTTGTATAAAATTTTATTATGTGAGAGAGAATAGAATAACTTAGAATGCTTACAAAATATGAACTTTATAAATTTTTAATACATATGAATTTTTAAAGTTTTTGTGAAGTAATTTTTATTTCTTTCTTAAAAGAAATTATTAATAAAAAACTTAATATAGAAAACGCGTATCTCGAAATCTTTTGAAATCGTGTTTTTAAGTTTTCTTGTAGACCACTCTTAGAAATAATCAATTTGTTTTTGTTTTGAATAAAAATTGCATTAAAAAGGTATTTTAATTCAATTTAGTTTTTTTCTTGTCCTGTCAAGTATCGAAAAATCGATATATGCCAACGATATTTTCTACATACATTTTTCCTTAATTAATCGATTAAAATTTGATTCGATTATGAAAAAACTCGAATAATCATTTGAACGATTAATCGATTAAAATGAAATGTCGATTCATTGAATACCCTAGTTATGTTGCAGAATTAACCTAAAAGATACATTTCTGTGATATGTAGACATGGACATGTAAAATGTCTGCGATATACCCCACGTTATTTCTGTGGCATGTCACAAGGGATCAATGCCATGTTAAAGTACAAGTCCAATTATAATCTGGTTCTGGCACCCTTTATTAATTTAAAACAATAAATTTTCTATCGTAACCCACATTCAGTAACAATTTTCTTGCCATAGAAATAGTGTATTGGAAAATAAGTTTTACAAAAACAATCAAGAAATAACTTAAAAAATAAAACTGAAACAAAAATAGAAATAGAAAAAAAATGAAAAGAAAATCTGCTGTAATAATGTTTCGAACCATATAAACCAAGGAAAAAAAACAACAAAACACTTTACATAACATGTTATTGAACTATGAAAATAGAAAAATAGCAGCAACAGCAACAACTACTTTGCCAACACTTTTTATTTTTTTAAAGTTAGTTTAGTTGATGTTGCTGCATACTGCCTCGCCGCAGGCAGTTGTAATATGAAGTTTTTTTTTATAATTTTCTTTCATTTCATTTTCCTCATCATTTCATTTTCATATTATTTTTCTAATGTGCGATGTGTTGTTGCTTTTTTCTATTACTCGTCGTCAATGTTATTGTATGTGCAACAATTGCAATTGCATTTGTTGTTGCTGTTGTTGTGTATGGGTTGCATTGCGCTTTTTGTTGTAACTTCATTTTAGCAACGAACCACAGCCAAATTCATTATAAGTGAAAGTCGAAGCGCGACTATAGTTCGTTAACATTGAACTACGTGAGTGCGCCAATGGATTACTACATAGCAGCAACAACAACAACAACAACAAAAATAACAACACTAGCAGCAATAGTAGCAACAGCAGTAACAAACACCAACTGCACACTCTATAAAACAAAATTGTAATAATGATGTTTTTTTAATGATCATCTTCATTATTAAGTTTACAACCATCATTACACATTGTAAATATCAACATAAAGCAATGAGCTGCAGCATAAGTATCGTAATGCAAAAAATCATAAACAAAATATTTAAGTAAGAAAATAAAAGTCGGTCAAAACCGACCATAGATTGATTTAAATGATACGTATTCCGTAAAGCTGACGAAATTTTTATTAAAACTTTTATGCTAATTACGCTAGTTTACAAAATAATTAAATATTTCTGTGCACAATTCAACAAGTTTTTTAAGAATATATATTTTTCAAATTGTGAAAATGTATAAATTTTGTGATTTTTTTTTAACAAACTCAAAGAAATACGAGGGCGGATCAATAAGTCCGTGACTTTTTGAACTTCCCTCGTAGTTATATGAAATGCAAGACTACTCCCATCAAGTACCACCTGTTAATAGACTACACTCAGAAAAAAAAGTTAGTAGAAAAATTTGTAAACGGTTTTCAATCCCACTTTACTATTTTTGTACTGATTTTTAGTAAAAAATTATTATTTAGCAAATCTTTTTGCTATTTACATTTTACAAATTACAGAATTTTTACAGAATATCTACAAATTTTTGTTGCTAATTCCAGAAATCATTTTACAAATTTTTGAAAACCGATTTGCTAAAATTAGCAAAAAATTTTACTCATTTTAAAAAGTGGATATTGAAGAAAATGTTATTTCTAATAATTTAAACTTATACATACAAACCTAAATTGCCCTAAAATGTTACATAGGATTAAAAAAAGGGATCGGAAGTGAAGATACCGACTCATGTCTAAAAAGAGGACATCCACTTTAAATAGCACTAAAAAGGGGTTTTTAGAATCAGCCCTAAAAACAATTAAATTTAACCTTAAAAGTAAAAAAAAAAATATACTAAAATATTTTTCAAAACAGAAATTACCAAATTAAAACAAAATGATTAATTCGTTTATGTTTTAACAATTTTTAAGATTTTTAAGCCTTTGATTTTTTTTAATTTTGTATAAAACATCTTTTAAAAAATATAATCAAAATTTTTGATGCTCGATAAAAAAAATAAATCTAAAACTTTGTACTAATATTAATAGTATTTAGTAATTTTGTTTGCTGATTTTAGTAAACAGATTTTAAATTCCACTTTACAAAAAGTCTACTAAAATTTAGTAGCGGCTACTAATTTTTCTGAGTTGCTAAGATTAGCAAAAAATACCGCTGGGCTCAAATTAGCAGAATATCCCGTAATAACAGCAAAATTTTCAGTTGCCATTACAGACTTTTTTTGGTGAGTGTACTGTCAAATTTTGAGCAAGTTCCGTCATTTTAACAACCTCGTGGATTTTTTTAAAAATGGAAAAAACTGAATTTCGAGTGCTCATTAAACATTATTTTCGGCGAAAACAAAACCGTCAATCAAACCAAGGAAAAGCTTGATAAATACTCTGCACCATCGATTTCAATGGTAAAAAAGTGGTTTACTGACTTTCGTTGTGGTCGTACAAGTACAAATATGGTGTTGGCCGATCGGAGATTGAATGTGCGATAGATTGTGGAAGACATAGGCATCTCACATGGCTCAGTGGTTTCAGTTTTGAACGATCACTTAGTAATAAGAAAGCTTTCTGCAAGATGGCTGCCGCGTTTGCTCACAATCATCCACCAACGGAATCGTGACAGCTTAGTTTCCATGGCAAAAATAAATGAATCGGGCTACGAATTGGTACCTCAATCATCTTATTCTCTGGATTTAGCCCCCAGTGACTATTTCCTATTTCCAAACCTAAAGAAATGGCTCGGTGGAAAGAGATTTAGCTCCAACGATGAAATTATTGATCAAACAAATGCATTTCATATAACTACGAGGGAAGTTCGAAAAGCCACGGACTTTTTGATCCGCCCTCGTACAATTTAGAAATAAACAATATGCTCTAATATGCATTAAATACAAAATAAGCACCAAAGAAGCAACAAATATGCATTTCACATATATGCATTTTTTTTTTGTCAAAATGTGCAAAATTTGTGTGCCATTATGTTTTAAATTTTATGATTGGTATAAATATTTGATCCATATCAGTTTTGGACTGTCGAGAAAAACTTGTTTTCGAAGAACTTTCGACGAATAATTCGAAAAATTGAAAAAGATATATTTTCTATCAAAATCTTTAAAAAAAAAAAATTTTACAGCACTACAAAAAAATTAAATTTTATTAAATGGTTTTGAAAAGAATAAATTTTTACACTCACAATATATTTCCCGTTACCGACTGTAGTTTATTTAAAAACTAATACGTAGAGTTTGTTTTTAAATGAAGAATCAATTGAAAATCATAGAAATATATTTTTTTACTATTTTTTAAAAATAAAAATTAATATAATTCCTGATTTTTTTTTATTTTTTATCATAATAGTTTGTTTATATAGAAAATTATTTAAAAAAAAATGTTAAGAAATTATTCAAATATAGATAGAAAATAAAAATATATACATTTGTGTATATATTTTTATTAAATTTGAAAAACAAACCACAAAAATCGTTTGGTCTACGTTTTGTCAGTTAAAAATTGATGGTTATTTTAAACTGCTTTCCATAGCTTTTACTACTTTTGTCGATTATTAAATAATGATTTAAAATAAACAAAAAAAAAAAAAAATGGGCTGAATATAATGAAAAATCAGTAATCCTCTTTTTAATTGTATTTTCGATTAATTTAATACGTATTTTAGATTATTTTTAACGAAATAATCGTCTTAAACTTTTATACTGAATCGTTTCCCAATGAAAGGTCATGAATATCCTGAACAACTATCCCACTTTTCCCGCTTCTTCATATTTTTAGGCCTTCTAACACATTATTTTTTATACAAAAATGCTTTAAAAAACTTCAATTGTGATGGAATTTGAAAATTTTTTGAGTATTTAATAGCAATAAAGCCATCAGAATATAATAGTTTTAATGCAAAGCGCTCTTTTGACTAAAAACTTCATTTTGAATAGAATTTCCGTATGTGTAACAATAAAATGTTTTTGAAAAAACTTTTTTCTTCTATAAAAACGGTAGTTTCTTAGAATTTGAAGATTTTTCTTTAGCAAATATTCCCTTGAAATCTTGAAATCATTTCGATTGTTTAAAAAACAGTTTTGAGCATTTTAAACTAAAAAGAATACGTAAACTTATTTAAATACAGATTTTCACTAACAAAATTGAAATATTTCCCTTTTTGTATCAAAATCCCGCTTTTTAATCATCCGAATCCCGCTTTTTGATCAAAAATACAATAGTCAAGAACAACATTAGTCAATTGTTGTACTTCTGCTATTATTTACGATCGCGTTTCATCAAATCTTGCCATTGAAAAGAAATAATATTTCATTTAAAAGCCGGTCTACTTAATTTTCATTTAAATCAAATGGTTGGTTTTTTTCTATTTATTTTTAAATGCTGTTTAAGCAACTGACACATCCGTAAGAAACAAATGATTATTCAGTTAAAATAAATGTAAAAATTTTACCTACCGATTCCGTAAAAAATAAATGATTTATTCATTTATTTGAAATTGTTTCCATTTTGTATTTTTGTTTGTTTTTTAATCTACAAAATGTATGTATGTCCATAGACACATTTTGTGTGAATCTGTATGTATGTTTATGAAGTTCTTGTAATTTTAATTGAAATAATTTTGTATTTAAACAAATAATTTAAATAAAACAAATTGAAATTTTTGGAATATTTTTTTTAAACAGACAGCAAAGAAAATTTAAATTTGTAATAATTGTAACGGACACAAATTAACTACAAATTTCCGTTTTGTGGTTATATTATATTTAAAAAAAAATAAAATAAATGAAACTAAAAAAATCGGTAAATGACAGTAAATCATAGCGAACAAATGTAGAAAAAAGTTAAGATAGATATTTTTTTGAAAAATAAATGTATGTTCATTTATTTTTAAATGGAAGGGAAAACTATATTTTTGGGTGAACCTTGCGAGTATGAAATCAAAATTAAATTCGGAGTCCCGGATTTCGCGAAATTTTTATACAAAAAAAATGTAAGACTGTGATCAAGAAATTTTCTTATATTTACCTCTGCTAGAAATTCTTCTTTAAATGCTTTTAAGTCCGCGGAAGGTCTTCTTATGTGAGACAGGATTTGTCTTATCAATTTAATTTTAATACGCTAAATAATAGTCAAATTGTACGTTCGGTAACAAGGATAACTATTATCCTTTCAAAGTTTAACAGCAATGACATGTCTAATGAAGTAGGTCGAATTTTGTTGAATTTTCAAAAACCGCGAATAATTTAAAAACCACAAATTTGTTTTTAATTTCGATTGCAGTTACAACGGAATTAAACTTTTGTCATAATGTTGGACTAATAACATAATATACATATGTACATACCTTCCCAAAATGTAGGGTATAAGAAAATAATTTACAATGGCAATAGAGCGCAATGCCAACAGCATTAGAGGCAGCAAGCAGCAAAATTTAACAACAACAATGCCATCATCAGCAACCATGTGTAGTGGTTTTTCCACCAAAAGTGCAATAAAAAAAAATTTCAGAAAAAACTGCAATGCCTTCCATGACTGGGAAACTTGTTTTGGGTTCGTTATTCAATAGATGGTATAATTTTAGCAGCCGACTACGACGTTAGACAAAGTCATTAGCAACAAAAACAACAATATGCCTTATCGATGGTTATAAGTTGACAACCCATAATTGACGTTAAAAGTACAATTTGGCAAACAAAATACCGAATGGAAAAGTCATTTGGCATGCTGAATTCAAGATAGAATTTTACTATCAGTTACATGGTATCAGCTTATGTCCACCTGTTAAGCATTAGAAGAGCTGCAATATCGAGTTTTATATGTTTTTTTTTTTTTGTTAATTTTAGTTTTTCCTTTTTTTAGTTTTTGCATTTTTATATACTGCATTTCTATATATTATGCAGTATCTATGCATCCATAAAAACATGCAACTTGCACACAACAGAAACAACAAAAACGAATCTGAAAAAATATTTTCTTTTTCTAATACCGGGATTCCAACAAAAGGAAAATTCAAATTGTATACACACATTAATATTTATGCCTTTTAATGTCAGTGCATTAAGTGAAATAAAATAATAAAAATGAAAACCAACAACAACAGCAGCAGCAGCCGAGAGAGAAAGAGAAATGAAAATGAATTTAAAAATTGAATTTAAATTATATTATTTGCATATGGGTTTTTTGCAACATTATCATTAAATATTATTTTGTAGAATAAAATATTAATATTGAAATCCAAGAAATAAGAAGACGTAGATTTTATAGAATATAAAATTATGAAATATGGCTTCTAAATGTTTTAGATAAAGAGAAGACAAAGGCCATGTGACAATACGAAAAATGACCAGCTGAATTTCTATTATTTTTTTTAGTTTTGATATTTTCGTCTTAGGCACTTTGACTACGAGGGCGGATCAATAAGTCCGTGACTTTTCGAACTTCCCTCGTAGTTATATGAATTGCAACACTGCTCGCATCAAGTACCACCTGTTAATAGACTACTGTCAAATTTTGAGCAAGTTCCGTTCTCTACCCACTAGAGCACAAACACTTATAAATTTTAATGATTAATTTTGTATTTAAATAATTTTTTAGGATTATAAATATAGCAGAAAATTCATTTACAAATACCAATCGTTCTATAATCAATACAATCCACAATTCGGTTGGTTCAACTGAAACCCTAATTTAATGATAACAGTATTTGTAGTTAGCACTTTCGAATATCGACAATTTTTTAATAAATTTGATAGATTGTATTAATTTTCTAGTACATTCACTAAATAAGTGGTTGATTCTACTGTACGTAATTTCTAAACGAATTTTATTCATAAAGTTGATTGGAAATATCAATTTTGGTTCCTTTTCCCTTTTTTTAATTCCCAATGCCATATTTTTGATATATATATGGATTATAGGTTATTTCAAATAAAATAAAATCCTTACAAATAAATGTTATTGGTTTTGATCGAATTGTAAACAATCTTTTCTCTGGGAGTACTAAGTTTCTGAAATATGTTTTTTTGTTTTATTTACAAATACCCTAATTTTGTAATACGTTTTCCTTAGTAACCCAATTTTTCTTAAATTCGGAAAAGTTTTTTTTTCTAAACTAAAATACACAAGAATTAAGTTTTAAGGCGTTTCTCAGAGGCACATCTCCTAAAAAAGCCTTTGCAACTATTACAATTTTGTTTTAAAAAAGATTAAAAGTCGCTTTTTATACTGTACATCAACACTCAGGAGATGTCTTCTACTAAGGCAGTGCATTGTGTTGATTTAAGGAAAATAGATTATGGAAAGAATGAAAAAGGGAGTAGTAGTGTTTGTGGACGTTTGACTTGATTTTCTCTAAATTGTAGGGATGGTGTATCCAATCAATGAATTTTCTCTGTAATGCGTTATGCTATTTACTGGACAAGCGTATTTTTCGAAGAAAAACACAAGCCCTATTGTCACTGATGAGCGCCGACGCTCTTCTTTGCATACTATGGAAATCGTATTCCATTTTAGGTGGTATAAAAAGTAAGGAGGTCAGAATGAGTGAATTATTGGAAATAAAAAGCTTCAACAATTTCGCCAACTCTCCATCAGATGGCGGGCAACAACTGTTCTAATAATTATCATCTCGCGCAGTTAAAGTGTTGCCATATTTGAAGCCCTTTACCTACACCACCTTTCATCTCTTTTCTATCACCTTTCCAAAGAAAGCAACACATTAATTGGTAAAAAGAGTTTCCTGAGTGTTGCTTCTTTTAGAAAAAAAAAAAAAATGAATGCCAAATGTTGCTGTCATCTGCAAAAGAGTAGATAGAATTCGAGATTTGACCGAGAAATTCGTTTAGAAGATAAGAAACATGAATGGGAAAATAAGGGAACCTTGCGTTATCCCTGCATTTAACTAAAACTTATTGGATGAGACGCCATATAAAACAACTCATATAATAAGATCCCTGAGAAAACTATACACGAAACGAGAAAAGTCATCAACAACACCGAAAGCAATAAACTTTGGCACAAGTGCTTTAAGCCATACACGATTAAATGCCTTGAAACCAAGGCAACCACTTTGCTTTCACCAAATCTGTGAATGGCGCGATTCTAGCGCACCAAAACAAATGCCACCAGGTCTCCTCTAGATCGACTTCTACGAAAGCCAAACAACCGATCGTTAAAAAGTAAATTGGTCTCTAGATAATTAATAAGATGGTAGCTAACCATCGAGAGCGCAGAGCAAACTGCCTTTGGGCGGTAATTGTCGACTTACGTCGAGATTTAATAAGCCTTTTAACGCTAAAAACAAAACATCATATTTTAAAAAAGTTGAATTATGTTTTTAATAGATAAAAATATATATATTAATATAAATGCAGAGAAAAATGCTGCAGGTAGAGTAATATGAGCTACTTAGATATGCTTTTTCTCTAGCAGTTGTCCTCTCTCCTGCAGTTTATTTTGTTACCATAAATTAAATTATTTGATCTCATTTACATGAGTGTGTGCTGATGTTTATAACTACAAAAAATATCGGACATAGACCCACCTTACAGTTAAACAATAGACTTTCAAAGTTGTTTTAACAATGTTATTCAAGAACGAACCCTATTAAATTTGGTTGGAACCGGTCCATTTTCACGCCTACATAGAAATGTCTTTTCTGAATTGAGTTTATTAAATGATATTTAGACACACAAAATTGTAGATTGAAATATGGGTTGTCAAGATGGCACCATAAATCACGTCTTCAAATTTACAGAAAATCGGACCATATATAAACCTAGTCCCCATATAAACCCACCTTCCAGGAATTCATAAAAATCCCGGTTTTAGTTACCCTCTAACAAGTTTTAAAACATTTTTCTAAAGAAAAGTTTTCGAATAATAAAATTTATTATTTTATAAAAATAGTGAAATAAATGCCTAAACGATATAGAAAAACGCTAACTTGGCACTTACAAGGAAAGTACCCCAACTTAAACACTCCGTTTTTTATGAAATTTGGTTATGTGATAGGAAAATTAAATCTAAGAACAATTTGTCTCACTTTTAGGCCACCACGACTATCTAGGGGTAAAAGATGGTCAGAGATTCGGGCATTTCGGCAGCATATCGGAAACGTTAAAATTGTATATAAAAACTGATTTAAAATAATTGTATATAAAAACTGATTTAAAATAATAAATGAGAATGTTTGATATTAATTTAGCATAATGTTGTCAAAATGTTCCAAAAAACATCAAATAAGGTATTCAAGCTAAATTTGTTCAAACCGAAAAAAAAAAAAAAGAAACCGCTAAAATATACAATGAAATATGTGAATTTGACAACTGTAATAGTATACTTCTTCTCTATATATGTACAGCATCCAAATATTTTGAAATTTTTACAGCAATAAATTTAAAAAAGTACCAAAGTCCGGTCCGGGGTCCAGTTTTTTTATATGAAAACGACCGGTCACTTTAACATGGGCTTATCCTAGGAGGCGGTCAATTGCTCTCTGTGACATGTCACAGGACTGGTCAAAAAGAACATGTCACAAACCTTACCCCAAAGAAGATATCACAGGACTGGTACTTTCAAATTCATCACATGATATAGGCCTTAAAACCGAGCATGTGATAAGTTTTTTGAGAACCGGTACTGTTTCCATCTAACACAGGACTGTTACTTTTAGAGCCAATACGTGATAGAGAGTTTTTATACCGATCACGTGATAGGTACTTTAGAAACCGATCCTGTTTTCACCTACCACAGGACTGATACTTTCAGACCCATTACGTAATATAGACTTCTAAACCGTTCACGTGGTAGGTACTTGAGGAACCGGTCCTGTTTTCACTCTTCACGGGACAGATCCCAATGGAATATATCCATTTTTGAGCACATATCTAAAATTCACAAAATCGGTATATTTAGATTGAGGTACAGCAGCGCTAGAGTTCGGAAACAAATTTCATCTTCAGCTTTTCTTAGCTATTTCCTTTAAGATGGTGAATTAAAAACTTAGGGATATTTACAATAAAAACTTTAACAGGCAAATAATGTTGATGACCAGAAAATACACATTCCATTCAAGAAGCGTTTAACAACTTTTTCTATATACACAGGAAAAATTTGTTTTCTGTTAAAGGTTTATTTAAAATAATTTTTTTTTTTTTCAATTAAATGTTTAATTAATTCAATAAACTTTTTTATTTCATATTAAAAAAAAAAAAAACTATGAAGGCTCGATTGCTGAATGTCCACTTAAAATTTATCCAACAGTTCAAATGTGGGAATTAAAGTGTGTTAGTTCGTAGCAAACTAGACATTGTCAAAATGAGGCATAAGGTGTAATTGTATCAATTAAAAATTTATTTTAAATTTGAACTTATTTCAAAACGAACTTATTTTAAAACGAGAATTATAGGCTTTAAAAAATGCATCCAGATTTTTTAAAGCATATTATTCTCGTTATCTTTTTACTTAAAGTATACGGTTAAATACATAACCATTAAGTATTCAAGTCACATGAATGGAAATTTAAGAACAAATTCAGTTAGAATGTTGGTAAGATTTTAAAATACTATATGCATAATTCTTTCCCCACTTTTAAAACTTAAATTAAATTTTTTATTGGTATAATTAAAGTTTTAAGGGAATTTTCGGAAAATTTTTAATTCAAAACAATTCAATTACATTTTTTCAAAAATTATAAATGAAATAATTAATTCCTTTATTTATACAAATTCAATTGAATTCTTAATTGAATGAATAAATATTTTGATTGATATTTTGATTCTACAAAATTAAGAGTCCGATCGATTATTCGACTTTGCAAAAAAAAAACATCTGCCAACTATGTGGCAAAACTTTAGCCGAAACCGAAATATTTTGAATTTTATTTTTGATATAATTCAATTTGCTTTAAATGATATAAGTTATTAAAAGATGTCTTTGTTCCATTTCTAGCAGTTTTCCTCTTTCGTCTAGATGTAGCTTGACAAAATTTATTTTTTGTTAATTTCATTTTCATATAAATATTATTCATGGTAATATCTGTTCTGTTCTGTTTTTTTTTTTTTTTTTTGATTAATGAAATTTCATTCAACATTCCCCAACGAGCATCCCGTAATTACATACTTTTATCGATGAAATTTTTTAGAGCTAATTATGCTGATGCTGACCCGTTTAGGAGCATCTGTAACACAATTATGCAGATTTATAGACTTTCACTTAATAATTGTGTAATAAAAAATGTAATTTTTATTTTTCTGAACTCATAGAAAAGTTATTGTTGTAAATACAATTTTAAATTATTTTGTAATATGTCTGTAAGGAATAAATTTCATAGACAAATAAATAAATAAAATAAATAAAAGGAACTTATCTCATTATAATTTCTAGATTATTAGGAAAAATATTGTACTAACAAAAATATTGATAACAAAAACTTTAAAAAGGTTTTGGATCGGTTTCGGCCGAATATGACATTTTGAACTCTACAAAAATTATAAATTTATAGCTTAAAAAATTTTCATGATCTTGAGCCGAACTTAATTTAAATCTTTAAAATATGAGGTTTGTTTGTTGAAAACAATCTTGAGGAGAAATTTTAAATAAGCAATAAAATGTTTTAAACTTAAGAATGAAATAAGATCGTTTCTAAATTTTAATTCTAAATGTTATAAGTACTTAAGTATATAATATTTTTTACTTACCTTTTTGTTGTTGTTATTTAAAATATATATTGTCAATATTATTAATATATATGTAAAATTATTTAATAACGTATTCAATATTTTATTTGTAGTATAAGTAAATATTAAAATTTTTTTGTTTTTTTTTTTCTTTTTTTCTTGCTTTTGATTGTAAAGGCAGTTATTGTTGTTTTATTTGTTTGTCACAGTTGCATTAGAAAGATAAACAGCAAATGATGAGCATTTAGAAATAATTATTAAACAAATAGAAGTTGAGAAATGACGAATCTTTAAATAATGCCTTTGCTACGTAAATTTTAGTTTTATATACAAGTTGCAACACTTTAAGTATTCAAATATTTATAAAAGATATGTTTTTAATTGTTCTTATTAATGTTTTGATTATTATGAAATTATTTGCAATTTCATTCATGTTTCTTTTAATTTCTTGTTTTAAGATTTTTATTATACAATTTTATTTTTTTTTCTTTATGTGTACTGCATTACACTCGCGTTTAGAGCACGCGATTTGTGTTTTTTGTCATTTTATTGCACGATGATGATTTAATTTTACAACGTATTCTTTTAATAAATGGTGTCTTATTAGCCTTAATATCAACAAATCCCGCACGTTGTCTTTGGGGACGCATTTATAGCTATTGGATTGAACACGCATTGAATTAATCTAAAATGAAAAAAAAAAACAAGAGAAATATGGTTATTAATTTGTTAGTTAAAAAAAAAAAGAAATAAAATTATTGATTTTATTTTTTTAAAAAAATAGAAAAAAGTGGATCAAATTTGGAATATTTCTAAATAACATTCTTAGACCCCATTACTGAATGTCCAACAATTAAATTCAAATTTTATTTGGGAAGCAACAACAAATGTGTTAGTAAAAGTTCCAGTTAGTACCCTGTAGGAAATGTCGATAGTGAAACTGTACTAATTCACTATTGACTTTGTCACCAGTACTACTGACTAATTATGCCCCAGCCAACGATTTCTGCTGTAGACATTTAACATGTGCGTGTCATTGCGAATCTACACAACTATTGACTAGGTGTTGACATTCGAACCAGAGTTTCACTAGTACCCCTGAACGAAATGTCGATAGTGAAACTGTACTGATTCACTATTGACTTTGTCACCAGTACTACTGACTAATTATGCCCCAGCCAACGCTTTCTGCTGTAGACATTTAACATGTGCTTGTCATTGCGAATCTACACAACTATTGACTAGGTGTTGACATTGGAACCAGAGTTTCACTAGTACCCCTGAACGAAATGTCAATAGTGAAATTGTACTGATTCACTATTGACTTTGTCACCAGTACTACTGACTATTTATACCCCAGTCAAAGCTCTCTGCTGTAAACATTTAACATGTGCTTGTCATTGCGAATCTACACAACTATTGACTTAGTGTAGACATTGGAACTAGAGATTCACTAAAACATTTTAGTAATTCTAGTCTACACTTTTGGAACTTTTTGCTAGATTTCTACACTAGGAAGGAAATAAGATTAAACAGGTGCATTTATTTTGTTAAATTAGAAATTGTTATTAATAAAAAAAAAAAAATCATTAAAGTAAAAAAAAAAAAATAATTTTGGAGTAGACAAATCTTCAAAAGACTGCACAAAATCATCCACAGTTTCCGTAAAATCTTCATCAGGCTCCACAAAATCTCTAGAGTTGCAAGTTTCACTAAAAATTGTTCCCTCATTCTCGTTATTTTGATACAAAATTTATTGTTTTTTCACAAGTCTTTTGTAATTTCTTTTGCTCATTATATATTTTGTTCAAATATGTATATTTACCTTTTAAATTTATGTATATATATATATATATATGTGCACATATACTTCCATACATGTCCATATATGAGTCCCTGATAGAAATATAGAATCCGATATATCCTATACACATTTCATATATGACTTTCTTTCACATGTATGGATTACATATACTTTCATGTATGTCCATATAATTCCATATTTGTTCAGATTCTTCCATATATGTATATTTATGATACTTATATGTCCATGCATATAACCACACTGTGGAAAATAATGGGCTAGTTTAAGTTCCAGCAGATCTCTTGTGATCGCTGTAGACATGACCACACGAGAAATGATGAGTCAATTTACCTCAATGGACCTACCATATGACTGGTCGCCCCGAGCTTATATTACTTAATTGGTACAAAGTAGATTTGGTAGCATTTGTGTTTTCTTTTAAATAATTTCTTCTATTATCTTGTTTTTAATTTTCATTTCGTTTTTGCTTTCTTTTGTATTTACTTCAATGGAAAAGCAAAACAACATAACTTTGCTGTTGTATTAGAGAGCTAATATTGTGTGATCGAGACCTAATTTATTTTTTCAAATTCTTATTTTTTACTTGAGTAAAAATTTAAATTGGACTTATCTACAGATGTGCGCTTTGTGTCAATTCTGTGACTGTTTTTTTTTTTTGTTTGCGTTAGTCTTGTGATAGGTTCTTTTGTCTTAGTTATGTAGCAGGTTCTTCTTTGTCTTTTCTAGGATATGTCACAATTCACCACCTCCTATAACAAGCCCATGTTAAAGTCACCGGTCCCTTTTCTATGTACCAGTCACGTGACGTGTATTGCGACTGGTCTGTTTCCCAAAGGGCATATACGAATATTTTTCAAAGGGTAAAACTAGCATTATTTTACGAAAATCCAAAAAGAAATAATTTTTTATTTTTTTTTTTTAATATTTTCCATTAACTTTAAAACAAATTTCACAAAAAAAAAATTTTTTTGGGTGAAAAACTTTTTTAACAAAAAATTTTGTGTGAAAAAAGTTCACAAAATTTTTATGTGTAAAACCAAAAGTTTTTCCCCAATTTTTTTTCGTGAAAATTTTTTGGATCAAAAATATTTTTCAAGTTTTTTCGTGAAAAAAAAATTATTTTTTTTAGGCGAAATTTATTTAAATATATGTATTATTTTCGATAAAGAACAATTTATCTCAAATAAATAATCTATTTCGGGACCAAAAATTCACTAGTACATAATAATTATTATTATTTTTTTAAAAGGGGATGTAAATCGGGTTTTTGCTTTTATTTAGTGGCACGCAACAGGGTAATTGATAACACAAAAAAACGGGGTTTCGACGATTGATTCTTGTTAAGGAGACAAAAAAAAATTAACATGCGTCGGCGTATTGATAGATCATATCGGAATTTCATTTTAAAGGCGGTTAAAGTTTCCCAGCTCTGGCAGCATATCGGTATATAAAACTATGTTTTCTTTTCATCTGAGGTATAGGATATGTTCAGCAACTTTGTAGATAATGGTATGGCAAATATTTTTGTACAACATATTAACCCCCTGATTCCCCCCACCATAACTGCATTTTTTGGCTTTATTCTAACAAATTGTAAAAAACACTTCGAAAAAGGGGATGAGCGGGAATGAAATATTCTACAAAAATGTTGGCCATAAAATTCTACTATATATGTCAGAACAGACCAAAACCTCAAATTTAAAACAAACTCCAAAAACCAATCAAATTTAAGATTATCCATTAAAGGTTAATTTAGTTATTGTTTACATATGTACTAGGTCATCCCATCTCTGACGACAAGGTTTGACACTCAAATACCAAATACCGTTGTATCTACGTCATTATGCCTTTAGTTTTGTTGCTTACCTTCTCAATGAAGTAAGGGAATTTTCATTGTCGCACTTGGGAATTTGTAAGAATAAAATGGCTGACTGTTTGGAAAAATTTGATTGCCTTTGCCATGTCTGCGGCAAGCATACCCTTAAGGAATAACAGATTTCATTTTGCAATAGTAATGTGGAGGATATATATAAACTTAATTTTGAACTGGAATTTGTGTTGTACTGTGTAATTTACCTGATAAGAACAATGTAGGATTTCACTGATGGACTAAAACGCAAAATCTTTAATATCTCATTTCAAAGATATTAGTGGACTTACGCCATTTGCAAAATAAACAGTACATTTTAATAATATAACTTGTGTTACAATTAGTACACAAATTTTAAAATTTCTTGAAATGCAATAAGACAAAAGCACCAAAGGAATTCTATTGGAAAAAACCAATTAATTTATAAATTAATCCTTTTAATATTTAAATTATTAAAATTATATAAAAATCGTAGCTAATATTATTTCCTAGCTAGTTTTAATTAATATTTGTTGATACGATTTCCGGAATTTAAAATAGTTAAGTAGAACGTAAATATAGTTTAAGTACCTGCATGTTTTTTTACAAAAAGTGCGTAATTATTTTTAAAATTTTTTAGAATAATATTATTGAAAATGACAATGAAATATATTTATATATTAGAAACAAGTGGATAATAACTACGTAAGTAAAAAATCAATTCCGTCAACTTATATGCAAAAGAGCGTAAACTAATAGTTTTATTTTATTATTTTTTTTTACAAGATATACAATTGAAATTTTAACAAATTTATAAATAAATTTGATAGTTTTGATTATAGAACGATACAATTTTATCGAGAAATGTAGTTCAATGTTCACACAACCCCATTTTAAAATTTTACAGGGCAACCAAAAAACAATTAACAACATTTCAGATTCGAATTTTGTTTATAAAAACGTTATTTTATCGTAGAACCTCGAAATTTTGTGCAGGCATGTATTTTAGTTAAATAAATCATAATGATCAATAAAATTCGTCTTGAAAATTTTGTTAATTACGCCCTTTTGCATTTTAGCTGACGATATATAACATTTGCAACAGAGTAGTAAACAAAACATAGTAAACTAAAAAATACTTTTAATTCTAATTTTAAACGCTTTTAGAATCTTAAACAAACTTATACTGTTGTTAACGAATTTTCAAAAAAAAAAAATTAACAAGTTTCGGCAAAAATTCGCTAATATGATTTGAAATGGCAGCTAATAAATTTACTTGTACATTTATTAATTACTAGCTTAAAATCCCGATACTTCCTTATCAGTAGTTTTAAATATCAAAATATGTTAAGAAGAAAATATTATTCTAATTTCTAAAGATTTTTCTATTTAAATAAATTTGTTTCATCTTTTGAAGTGGATGTTTAAATATAAAGTTTAGAATTTTCTTGTTTATAGGTCATTCCCCTTTCCATCCCATTTCGTTTTCCTTGTCTAATGATTCATTTCCACTCCTTAACATTCCATTTATATCCCCACGTATAATGTTTCATTTACACTCGTTCACCATTTTTTTTTTTACCCTAACAAGTGCATCGATTTCACTCGTTCCAAATTTTAACTTCCCAGCTCTAGCGGTTTTGGCAGGCCGTCAAGGGTGAGAGTTTTTCCTTTTTTGCCCCTCCGCGTTATATTTTCCAAAAGTCACGTCTTATCTGTTATCTACACTGAAGAAGGAACCTGCATACCGAATTTTAACTTTCTAATTTAACGGTTTGGACAGGCCGTTCGGAGGGAAACTTTTCCCCTCATTGCACCTCCAAGTAGGAATTTCCAATTTAGGTGGATTTCTACGCTGGAGTTGGAACCTCGGTACCAAATTTTAACTTCACAGCTCCAGCGGTTTTGGCAAGTCGTCAAGGGGGACAATTTTCTCCTTTTTTGACCTCCCCGTTGGATTTTCCAAAATTGGCATCTTAGCTATTATCTACACTGGAGAAGGAGTCTGCATACCACATTTCAACTTCCCAGGTCCAAAGGTTTGAGAAGGCCGTGAAAGGGGGAGACTTTTTACCACATCCCTGGTCAAAATTCTAAAATGTACCTTATAACATACTCCCAGGAAGGCGTATTTCAAATTTCAGATTTCTAGCTAAAGGAGTTTAGGCAGGCCGTGAAAGGGGAGTTTTTCCCTCTTTTTGCCCCTCCCGAAATAAATTCCAAAAACTCCGTCTTAGCGGATGTCTACACCGGAAGGCGAACCTTCATACCAAATTTTAGCTTCCTAGTTCCAGCGGTTTGGGCTGGGCGATGTTAAAAAAGCCAGTCAGTCAGTAACGTTATTCCTTTATATATAGAAGATATATAAATTTATAGGAGGTTTGCGGAACAAATTATACAGGGTGGCGTAAAAATAACCTTCCGATGTTTTTTGGCTGTAATTAAAAAAAAAAATGAAAAACTTTGATTCTTCTTGTGGATTATTTTTATTTGGTCTTTTAATTTTTTTTACATCAAGTCGAGAATATGATGTCATGTAAATGGCCGCCGCCACAGTTGATTGTCATTTGAGCCCTTTTTATGGCATTTTCCATCACTTTGGCCAAAACTTCCGGCGATAGGTCCTCACATTCTTGACGGATATTGTCTTTAAGAGCTGCAAGAGTCTAAGGCTTGTTGACATAAACCCGCGACTTCAAAAAGCCCCACAAAAAGAAGTCTGGAGCGGTCAAATCAGGCGATCTTGCTGGCCAGTGCAAATCGCCAAAACGGGATATTAGGCGCCCGGGAAATGCATCCTTCAGCATATCGGTTGTGGCACGTTCAGTGTGTGGCGTTGCACCGTCCTGTTGGCACCACATGTTTTCTAATCCCAATTCATCAAGTTGCGGCAAAAAGAACTCGTTGATCATTGCTCTGTAGCGCTCACCATTCACAGTAACCGTTTGGCCCGCGACGTCTTCGAAGAAAAAAGGTCCGATGACTCCTCCAGCGAAAACAGCACACCATACAGTGACTTTGAGCGGGTGTAATGGCTCTTCGTGGGTTACACGCGGATTTTCAGTGCCCCAGAAGCGTACATTTTGCTTATTTACGTACCCGCTAAGATGGAAATGGGCCTCATCACTCATGATTATTTTTGATGAAAAATCATCTTCATTATTGCTCAAATAAATAGTCACCAATATTCCGCGTTCTGGAGCAGTGTAGCGTAACATTGTTTATTAACGTGTATTTCGCATGTGTTTACTACACAAATGTCAAAACAGAACTGACATTAAGATCCAATCGCAAAATTTATAGCATTTTCTGATAGGAGGATTACTTTTGCGCCACCTTGTATAGACAAATTTGTTGTATAAACCTCCTTTAACTTTACGAAGTGTTGAATGAATTAATCCTTTATTAACATATATTATGATATTAGTTTGTAAAAGATTTTTTTTTTTTTTAGTTTCTGTTGTGCGGCACTGTGTATTAATTTGCTTAAATTATGAAATTTCTTTGTAAGTACCGCACAATTATTTCTTAATTTTATGTTTTATTGAAGGTCATTTAACGTATGAGTAATATATTTATAAAGTATTCACCCACAGTCAAGACATTCGATAATAAACAATTAGTTTGACAAACTTTTCCATAACGTATTTGCATTAAAATAAATAACCAATTAAATAAATCAACTCAGATTATAAATATTATTAATCCTTAATTATTTGTTTAAATAAAATGCATTTAAAATATTAATATTTAAAATTTTCTTCAAAAACAAATTAATTAAAATAAATAACATTTTTATTTCCTTAAACAATTGCTTTCTTGAAAATTGCATTGCAACAACAAAAAGTTTAAACGTAACAACATATAGAAAAAAAAAAGCTTTACTTCAAAGTACATATTTACAAATATAGAAAATTTTTGTTGTTATTGTTTGCTATTTTCAAAAGAAGAAAAGCTACATTTAGAAAATAATAAAAACAAAATATGAAATCGAATGTAATAAACAATGAAATCACAAAATCTTTTGAACAAAAGTAAATGACGCTACAAAGTACTCTATATTGTTGTTAATTATTATTATTATTTGTTGTTGTTGTTGTTGTTACTTAAGTATCAAGCAAGGCCGATTTTTGAAACGGTACAAACCCCATTTTTATTATTGGGATTATAAACAAATTTTTTTGGACATAATCTTAAAAACGGATTTTGGGATAATGTCCGAGTATCACGAAATATTCCCCAAAGGAGAAAAATAAATTACCCCGGACATTATCCCCAACTCCGTTTTAGGAATTATAACCAAAATTTTTCGTACAATGAGTGGGGAATATGACCGTTTACAAAACTTCGATAGTGACCATGTACGTTAAGACCAATTTGTTCTTATCCCCTTTTTCTAGATGAAGGCCGCTAGGCAAAAAATTTTGCCCCAGCGTATTCGGCTTAGGACGTTCAACAGAGGAGAAGACCCCATAGCCCAGCCGAAAGACCAGAGTTTCTATATAAATGGTGGTTCTTTAGTTTATATATAAATTATACTTTTTGGCACCTGTTTAATATTTTTGAGATTATTTCATTGGGAGTTACTTCATTATAAACTCCAAACTTTAGAGTTTATTAAATTTTCTCTTTTTTAGATTATTGCATCCCTTTCGGTTTTATTTTATTTTTCCCTCTTGTGAATTATTCATGGTTGGTAAGCACTACCTTTTCATTATAACGCTCTGATCATGACCGATACGAAAATTTTAAAAATACGATTCCAATAGTGACATATGTCTTCTAATATCACCGGGTTTATTTCATAACATTACCTGTTGCATTGGGTTATATCTGCAAAGTACCGTTATAAATCGGTGTTTCGGTAGTTTAGCGTTATTTTAAAGGTAGTTTAAGAAATTTCAAAATTAAGCCGGTAAAATAGAGATAAACCCGATTACACAAAAGAATAAAGTAGCTGTGATAGCCAAATACAGTTATTATGAAAAAGTATTGAATGCCAACCATGGAGTTATTTAATTTTTTGGATTTCATTTCAAATTTGGTTATATCGTTTCTTGGTTTAAATGTTATTTCATTACGGTTAAACTTAGACCAAAATTTGGAAAAAAAAAATGTCCAATCAATGAAAAACTATTGATAACTTAAATTTTAAGGACTTTGAAAAATCATTCAGATTCCTAAAAAATATGTTTTACAAATAAAAAATCTGAAAACTAGTTTTAAAATGTTATAACAAAATATATTTGTTTTTTGTAATTCTCACTATTCTTAGATTTTTTTATGAGAATTTCTAGTATTGTACAAAGTAAAAAAGGATTTTTAAAAATTTTAGTTTCTTTTAGTATTATAAAAAAAGTACTGTTTCGTTCGTGGATGTACTGCAGTATTTTTGCTGAAAAAAGTACTAAATTAATGGATTGTCCATCCCTGAGCTAAATATATATATTTCTTGTCTCTCTTCTGCTCGTTGTCTAATAGCATTTAATAAATTTAAACAAATACACTAATCGACATAAAATATTTAGATTTAATGAATTTATATGCTGAAAATTTTAGAAGTGTTACCAACCAATTAAAAAAATATCTTAAATAATCCTGAAACCAAATATTACCTCGAAATAACCTCCAAAGGGGGAAAAAAATAAAAAACTCCCAAAAAAATGCTGTAAAATTGTTTAGATGTTATTGTAGATACAGGGCTTACTCCCACAGACATTATCACCATTTCCATTTAGGGACTTATGACCGAAATTTTTCGAATATTAGCTGCAAACAGACAGTGGGGTATACCGAGGATAATACCAACTTTAGTGGTTACTGCGACGAAAAATAAAATAAAAATTATGTTTATATAAAAAGAATATTAGAAATAATGTCAACTCATTTTTTTGTCAATATCACACACCCACTCAACATTGCCCAGCCCAATCCGCTGAAACTAGGAAACTGAAATTTGGCACGGAGCTTCCTTTTCGGCGCAGACATTCGTGATTTTTGAAATTCCTACGGAAAGGGGCAATAAGGGGGATTTCTCCCCCTTAACGGCCTGTCCAAACCCCTTTGGCTATAAACCTAACATTTAAAATATGGATTCCCTGGAGTATTGGCTAAATCAGAAATATATATTATGAGTCTTTTGCCAGGGACGTCGTAAAATTTGGGATTCAAACTGCCCAAACCGCTAGAGCTGACGCAAGCTGAGACGGGATTCTGAAAAAATCCTACGGGAAGGGAAGCCTCCTTGACGGCCTGCCCAAAACGCTGCAGCAAGAAAGTTTAAATTTGGTATGTAGGTCCTTCTCCTGCGTAGACATCCACACAGATGAGATTTTCGGAAATTCCTACGGGAAGGGGCAAAAAGGAGAAAGTGTCCCCCCTCGACGGGGGATACGTCAGACCAAACCACCGAAATTTTGTATTAAGGTACCTCCTCCAGTGTAGACATCAGATAAGATGCGATTTTTAGAAAATCCTATGGGAAGGGGCAATAAGAGAAAAATTCTTCCCCTTGTCGGCCTGCCTAAACCTCTTGAACAAGAAAGTTGAAATTTGGTATGTAGGTTCCTTTTCCAGCGTAGAAATCTGTTGAGACGGGAATTTTAAATTCCTACGAGGAGAGGCAAAAAGGGGAAAATCTCCCACTTGACGGCCTACCCTCCCTTTAGACTTGAAATCTGAAATTTCGCTAGAGTTACGACATCCATACGGGGACGGAAACAAAGAGACGGCCTGAACAAACCTCTTTGGCAAGAAATTTGAAATTCGATATACCTGTTTTTTGGAATTTTTTAAGAGATTTTTACAACGATGGGAAAAGGTCTTCTCTTTGGCGGCCTACCCAAGCCCCTTGTTACTAAAAACCTAAAATTTAAAATATGTGTATTCATTAATTTGAAATATGTGTTCCTCTGAGTGTGGGCTAATTACACTGCAAGTAATTTCAACTTTTGAAATAACACAGTAGAAGCCCGAGACACTTAAACTTAATTTTGGGTCGTGGAATTGAGTGGTGTACCATGTTTTGAAAACTTAAACGTTTTAAAAACATATTTAGATTTTAAGTTTGTATATTTTAACGAAAAGACTTCGAAAACTCCTTTGCAATGACTTTATTTTTTTGCGTTTGCGAAACAAAAATGCCATAGTCATTAAGTGTATTATATAACCGGTTTTATAAGTTGCAATATACCCTCAAAATTTCGAGATATGGGGAAAAGAGTATTTTTTGGACTGGCGCACTTAAACTTTTCTAACTCAGTCATTTTTTAACCGATTTAGAAACGGTATTAATTAGAAATGAACGTCCTCTTTCCAAGTATAGAGCAATTCCATATGAAAACGATCAAAATTGGCAAATTTTTGGACGACCCCTCTCCGATTTTAAAATTAATAGTCTCAATCGATTGCCCAGCAAAAAATAATGTACCTACATATTTTTTTTTTTTTTATAGTGACTGGTTTAGTGGTGGTGTACAACACTGTCATGTGACAAAATTGAAGAATTCTTCATAAGGGACCTCATTGAAAGTTGTTTAAAAAAACTACTAAAGCGATCGCAACGAGTGATAGCTCGTTGGAAAGGTATTGAATCAGGCTTTAATTGAAAAATAAAATGTTCCTAATTTTTCTCAGAAATTTACCTTTTTTCCCATGAAAATTAAATTTTCCCATGAAAATTAAATTTTCCGATTTTCCACAGAAGCTCCTAAATTTTCCGGCTAATTTTATTTTTTTTGGATTCCTCATAATTTTTGCTTTAAGAATCAGCAATAAAAAAATGGGCCCCGACTCCTTGTTTGGACAGGAGAAGAGCATTTAAGAGACCACCTTGTTCTCATTGTTTTTATATTTTTTATAATTGAATTATTTTTAATTATTTAACATTATTTTATTTTATTATTAAAAATACATTTTAGAAATTATTTTACAGTTAAAAATACATTTATGAAGAAAAAATCTTTCTTATTTTGCTGCTTATACTTAATTACAATATTTATTAAAAATTTCAATTGTCTTGGCATCATTATAAAATTAAAGTAACTTTAAATTTAGCACGTCGGCAGACGAAGAGTACCGCTTTACATTAATTGACATATCAGAAATATTTGGTATGAAGCAATGAAACTTTTGCGTTCCAGTTATAGTTTTGACATTATTATATCTGTTTTGAAGTCGTCGCTCCATGGCATCGTGTTCTTTTTGAGTGCATAAAACTGTGTTAATGGCAATTTCCTTGCTTTGAATCCACGAAAACAAATGTTGTACATTTAAGATCTGGTCAGTATATGGCCTTTGCAAACTTGCCTTAGTCGCCATGCGTTTTAGGGTTCCCCCTAACGCATCGCATGGGCCCTTACCGTGGGACGTCGCAAAAAAGTGCCACTCGACCTTGCAGTTTTGTTCTTCTTCAATTATGCAAAGATTGTAAAAATTTTTTTATTCTTGTACTGAGAAGCCGCGACGTCTGAGAAAAACGTTACTTTGTCGATTGCATCGAATTTTGATCTTAAGAATTCAAACAGTTTCATTTGAAATAAATAAACGGACACATAATTATGAGCTAAACTCTCCGCGACAACAAATGAAATAAATGCAAAAAGGATGCACCGTGCACTGGTCGTTTGCCCAGTGATAAGCCTGAATTTCATCCTGAACGAGAAAAGTGTAATTCTCGGCAAAGTCGCTTATCACAATGAATTCATTTTGGGCTAATTTCTTCTTACTTTCCTTTAGAAATTTCGATTGCATCTCGGATATGAAATGGTGCGCCTTCAGTTCATTCAACTTGAATCCGAATTCCTCGATGAATTCCGGAATCTGTTTTACCATGGTCTCAAGGGAACATCTGCCGCTGCTAATTCTCCACTGTTTGAAATGCACCTCCTGAATTAAAAGCTGTTCAAACTTTTCCGCCAAATATTGCTCTAGCTCGTCAATCTTCGGACAATTGTCGCATTTGGACAGATGACAATTTTCCGTGGGGTATGCGCACAACGACTTCGACAGGAGGTCCCTATATGTTTCAATTTACCGTGAAATACTTTCAATTTCTTGCATGAAAAGAACATTAATTTGATGTTTTGATGAAACATGCAAACGCAGACTGAATGCGTTCCGTGCCTGTCTAATGCCAGCACGCATTCTTTTGGTCGTAGGATGGCAAACTTAGAAAATCCCACTTTTTCTGCTGGGTATTTCTCTTTGAACTGATGGTATGCTTCGGATAGATTACATAATAATAATCTGCGCTGCTTGTGTACTTTTTCTCCATCTTCACGTGTGATAACATAGTCTCGTGTACCTGGGCAGGCGCGGCTGTTGTCATCATTGCAGTAAAAATCTTGAATCAATTTCACCGTTGCTTCGCTGAGGGTCCTTGAGCCAAATTTCTTGGTGGGAGTCGCCAATATGCCCTTCTGTCGAACTAATTCTTTGCTTCTTCTCGCGATGTAAAAAGATGTTTGAAACTGTTCAGAAATCTTGCGTATAGACCATGATTGAGGCAGCACAGATAAAATGAGATATTTCTCCGGAAAAGTGGTCGCTAAATTGAATTTTCTTTTCAACTGCTCAATCATTTGTTTGCCGTCATCAACGTCATCTGCTTGACTGCATTCGTTATCAGAGCCTTCATCAAATATTGTCGCGATTGCACTCATAACCTTGCCTTTTTTATCTTTCCTGTATTTTTCACTTCGCAACTTTCTTTTTCTAATAGGCGTTTCACCTAAAGTGGTAATAGCCTCATTCAAAGGACTCAAAGACATATTGACCATCGGAATGTCTGCCTCACTATCAGATGAAACATTTTGTTCAATTGTCATTTCACTCTCAGATTGTGGTTGCATTTGTTTCAATGCATTTGCTTGTTGAGACAAATCGATTTTACACTTGGGGCAAATGAATTGTGCTTCTTCACCGTATTGTATATTTAATTCATTCATATATCGCTTCGAAACACCAGTTAATTTTAATACTTTTATCTTTTTCGAACGATGTCCACTCTTGTTAAACGGATTGCAGCAAAATTTATTCATTTTACTTTAAATTGTCTTTATAGCTTCACTCTTTACTTTACAAAAAAAACACTTTAACACTTTCACGTTTAGTATTCAACTGAAATTTGACTCAGAGTGTGTGAAGTATTTATATTTATTTTTTGGTAAAAAATAGGTAAAAAAAATAAGCGATATTTGCTTTTCTTTAATAGGAAAATTTGCGTGAACTACTGGTCATAAAATGTTTTTTAAAGAGAGACTTAATTGGTTACTGCCAATAAGCCGACCAGGTAATAAATATTTCGCCATATTTATGGAAAATCCGTGTTTTATGACTTGTTTCTGCACGTGTCATTTTAGGCGAAATATTTATTACCTGGTAATTTAAAAAATTTACAAAACATTTTATGACCTGTAGCCTCAGTCGGGTTTGGTGTGCCATTACATGCCACTGCTGCTATTATCCATGGATTTATGGCCGATCTTGTGAAGGCAGGCAGACCATATTCACTACACACTCAACTTGGGGCTCTTAAAAAAAATTGATTTTTTCTTCATAAATGTATTTTTAACTGTAAAATAATTTTTAAAATGTATTTTTAATAATAAAATAAAGTAATGTTAAATAATTAAAAATAATTCAATTATAAAAAATAAAAAAACAATGAGAACAAGGTGGTCTCTTAAATGCTCTTCTCCTGTCCAAACAAGGAGTCGGGGCCCATTTTTTTATTGCTGATTCTTAAAGCAAAAATTATGAGGAATCCAAAAAAAAATAAAATTAGCCGGAAAATTTAGGAGCTTCTGTGGAAAATCGGAAAATTCAATTTTCATGGGAAAATTTAATTTTCATGGGAAAAAAGGTAAATTTCTGAGAAAAATTAGGAAAATTTTATTTTTCAATTAAAGCCTTCAATACCTTTCCAACGAGCTATCACTCGTTGCGATCGCTTTAGTAGTTTTTTTTAAAACAACTTTCAATGAGGTCCCCCTTATGAAGAATTCTTCAATTTTGTCACATGACAGTGGTGTACACCACCACTAAACCAGTCACTATAAAAAAAAAAAAAAAAATATGTAGGTACATTATTTTTTGCTGGGCAATCGATTGAGACTATTTATTTTAAAATCGGAGAGGGGTCGTCCAAAAGGTGATCGCTTTCATATGGAATTGCTCTATATATACTTCCCCTATACTATTCACATAAATATGTAGAGATTTTTTCAATAATATAAAAATTTTTCTTTTTTTTTAACTTTTTCATTTTCTACTAGGGTTTCTTCGAATCTTTTTTTAAAAAAACAATAATCTCAAAGGCAGTGTCTTTCTGAGTAAAACAAGTTTTTATTCGTGCAAATCGGTTAAAAATTCACAAAGTTATAGTACTTTTTCTAATCAAGAGATATTAGAATTCCTTTAACAATTTTTTTTTGTTAACGAATCGCCGTTAAAACCCAATTAAAATTGGCTTTTGTTTTATTATTTAAATTAAAAATTTTTTGTTTTTTACTTTAGATTGTTACCCAAGTTCAGCGTATGCCAAAGCCAACTTAGGAAACTTAGGTCAATTTACAGTTCTAGCTTTAGGACTTATTATACGAGTATGATACAAACAAGAAGGAGAAATAAAGAAAATTCACTTTGTATAGGTTAGTACTCTATCATTGTAAATAAGGCATTATTTAAATTATTTTTGTAATAATACCGTTACTTTTTTTCATACTTGCAAAAAAGTTGTTTACTAGTTAGTATTAGTGGTGCAGCTTCAAAAAAGCTAATTGTTAATAAAAATCATTGATTTATTAAAAGTTGAGTATGTTAGTGAATTTCAGGAGGCGTATGGAAAAATGGGATGCAGAATGTCAATCAAAATACATTTTTTGCATTCTCACTTGGGATTCTTCTCAGAAAATCTGGGTCCATATAGAAACGAGCAAGGCGAACGCTTCCACCAAGAGCTATCAACAATGGAAAGCGGTTCGAAGAAAAAGTCAGATCAGAATGCTAGCGAATTACTGCTGGTTGCCTTACAAACGTAGTAGATTAAGTAAAGATTTTTAAAAAATAAACTTAATTAAAAAAAAAAAAATAGTTCATACTTTAAATTATTTCTTTTTGTTGAATCATATAATCGAAATCGGGTTTTCGTTGTTTAGAAAAAGTACTATAACATTGTCATTTTTAGTCCATTTTTCCCATTTTACGTAACATAACATTTTGATACTTGAAATTTCAAATAACTGTTATTTTTTTATGTAGCATTTAGCACTTGCAGGCAAAAATACCATATTCATGGAACTTTTTTCGTTCCAATATTTCTTTTATTTCTGTTTTTTTTTTCTATCGTTTTTCAAAAATTTTAAGCAAATATCTTAAAATTGAAGTGGGTAATGTTCGGAGTAATGTTTCAGTTTTCTGCTTTCAACAGGGGCTCTATTGTGCCTGCTTGATGTCGTTTAGATTTTAAGTGAGCCATTCTTAACGTTTGACAGTTAACCCTTTCTGCAGATTCTACCAAAAAACTTTTTGAAATGAAGTAAATTAACAGGGAATTTCCTGTATTTTGTTTTTCATGTATTTTGTTTTTAATTTATCTGTATTGTTATTTTTTTTTTCGTTCGTCTATAGCGAAAGGTGTTCTGCAAATACCAAATTTTCTAACAATTTTTGCTTGTTGATGGCTGCCCTGTGCATTAGAATGATAGAAACATAAATTTTGTCTACTAGTGTAAATTGTTATTCTGTTTTAATTTATTTTACTCACCCATGAGTAAACTTTTAAGACAAAAAAAAAACCAACAGACATAATATTAACATGTATAAAACAACAATAAATTTTGATCGTCGTTACTAACTACATTGTTACTACTGTTGATTATATGTTATTAGAAATGTGAATGTGTTTAACCAAATGAGTGTATGATTTACACAATCAAATATAAAAAACTACAACTACAACAACTATGCATGTATTTATGATGACCTTCTCACACTGTCATGGCTGCAAAGCTTTTACAAATAATAATGATTTGAGTTAAAGTAGTAGTTATGTATGTAATGTATTCACACTACTAAGTATGTGGTAGAAGACACACATTCACTATTCGCATATAGGGTATGCAGATGATTTTACATATTTGTTTTATTTGCCGAGTATTGGAAAATATTTTTTGGGAATTTACAGACTTTATAACATATTTATTTTAAATTAAACGGCTATTTTAAGACCACTAATAGCAATATTATTGCAGGGCATAGTGAAAATTCTTGTTATTAAAATTGTATGCTTAAGGAGAAATTTTAAGAAAAAAATTTGTATTTTAAAAATACATAATCGATTTTGAGCTTATATGTCCTTATATTGGGCGCCATTATGATATCCAACACTGTTGACGCTTTATCTACAAGACGGGGCAATAAGTATCACCCAATAGAAAAGTGCTGGTATTTTTGAAAATAGCATCATATGTCAGTTTACTTTTGGCGTTCGTCAAGTAGACACGTGCGAAATTTATAGTGAACAACAATGAATTGATTCAATAAGAAAAATTTACGGTTCTGGACGGAAAATCCACGCATAATTCTGAAGCACCATAACACCCTCTCAAAGTCACCGTGTAGTGTGCAGTTACGTTGGAAAAGGTGATTGGTCCTTAGTTTTTTGCGAAAGAGCTGACGGTAACGCTATTACGGTGAACGGCGACCTCTATAAAGGCATCTGGATCTGGAGGACATGAAGCTCTACAGGACTGGGTCACTTGTTATACTACAAGCGACACAATGAGTATCTTTAAGGATGCCTTCCCAGCGCATGTAATCTTGTGTTTCGCCAGCCAGATCTCCCAATTTAACTGACCTGAACTTCTTTCTTTGAAGATATTTGAAGTTGTTAATGTACGCAAACAAGATCCACACTTTGGAGGAGTTTGATAATAACATTCGAGCAGAAATTAAACCCAAAAGAGCCCAAATTTGCAACAACGCCAACGATGGCAATTTGTCGGACATAATTTTCCACAATTAATTGACACAAAAGTTATAAGTGCGAATAAACATAATGAGTAAAAAATCAAATCAATTTTCACTTCAAAACAAAAGTTAAGGCGAAAAAAAAATCAGATGATGGTTTTTGCCCCATAATGTATTTTCTCGTATAATATTGCTATCGGCGGATAATGTATCGATTTTCAGTTTTAGCGTTTTCGTAGCTTATTTTCAGTATTGTTACAAAATTTTGAAATTTTTTATTTTTATTTATTTATAACGAGCTTTTAACCTTCCCAGCAAAACTTTAATAATGGGTGCGATATTCTCATGCGTTACCTTGTAATGATAGCTCGTTACCTTTTTCATTATTTGCAAGCATTAAGTAATAAGTTACTCATTATTGATTACGTAATATATGATTTATAAATGTAAAGTAATTATTGAAATATTTTTGAAAATCTATTTTTAGATACATAACTTTGTGTTTTTTTGTGAGCAAAAGGATAATGTATGTTTGTTTTGACAACACTAGCGAAAAAACGAAGCGCAAGAATTCATTTAAGTTTAAAGCAATCAAATACTATATGCGTCGATAGCTCAGTGGGTAGAGTTCTTGGCTGGCAACCAGAGTTCCCTGGTTCGATTCCAATCATGACCACATTATTTTAAATGACGTTTAAAATAAAATAAAAATTCTTTTTTAAAAATTTATTTGTAGACACATTACTTTTTCCATTCTCGTAACCATATAAGTAACCCCTTACATTATCACCTTTTAAGAAATGGGTATATACATTACATGAGCCCCTATGTCTACGCATTATTTTAAACATTATTTGGTAATGTGTGGTTTTGCTACGTTTGTATATTTACAAAGGAAAAATAACTATTTTTGGATAAGCTGATATATGTATTTGGATCTGGCAAAATTTTTGGAAGTTTTAATTTCTTTGCAGCGGTTTTTAATTTGATTTAGTAATATTTTAAAGAAAAACAAAAATATTTAAAAAGAATCGAAGAAGATCTCTTCAAGTCCGAAAAATTTTTTTTCCCAAAACATTCCGCAAAAAAAAACTCTATGCACACAACAAATTAGTGTTATATATATTTAAATTTTTACATATATTTCTGATTTTTTTTTTTTTTTTTGCACAAAAAAAGAAAACAAATTGTGTTTTTCATTTCATTGAATAGAAAAAAAACATTAAAATATATTTACGTTCACTCAAGTTCGCACTTGGGACACACGGCAAAATTTATAAAATCTATAATATGTTTGCAATGTGCATTATTATTATAGTGGTTTTTTGTGTGTTAAACGTGTTTGTATAAAAAAAAATAAAATTTCAAGTTCCTTATTTTAAATAATGGTGATTGATAAACGCACATTTCATTTGTTCAAATTGTATTTTTTTTCTTCTTCTTTGCGAAATTAATATATGAAATACATATTTTAAATATTTAATATGGGGGTAATAAATTTAGTTTGATAATTTTAATTAAAAGTGTTAAGAGTATATTAAATTTACATAAAATTTCAATTGAATTATAATTGAATCATATTTTTTATTTTAAAATACTTGAAAATTTCAATAAGTTCTCAAAATCGAAATGGATTTTTTTTTTTATAATTTATTAACTAAAATTGTTACATTGTTTATAAATATATGCTGTCAACAAATCAACACAATAGTTTAAGGTATAATATTTTTAAATTTTTAAAAAAAAAGTAGGATAACCCTTAAATTTAAAATTATCAAAATTGGCTGTTATATCTCAGAACATGATTAGTTTACAATGAAATGAATGCAAAAAGTACACATATAACACAAAATTCATAACTTTTTATGATTTTTTATAAATATCTCGGGAATTATTAAAGACTCATTGACGAAATTAACAGATAGCAAAGTTTAGAAACAACATGAAATTTTTCAGAATTTTCTGAAATCATACATAAAAAAGAGGAATCAGAATATGAAAATATTTTTTCTTAATTTTAATGGAATCTAATTGGATAACTATACTTAGTCTAAAACTAGGTGAAAATTTGATACAAATCGGATATCTCCAACCGTGTACATTTGAGGTTGAAATTTCGAAATTTTGGTACAAATCAAATTATATCTTGCCAATCATCGTTTGTAATCAAATTCAGTATGCTGAACACGTATAAAAACTTTTTTTAATCGCTAAAACATTTTTGGGTTTTATTGTGAAAATTTGGCTGAAAATCGAAGTTTTCCTTAATCCAAGAAAATTTAAAAAAAATACTACAAGAGTTTTCAAGAAACCGACCTTTTCAAAAAAAAAAAAAAAAAATAAATAAAAAATCCGGTTTCGGTTTTCACAAAAACCGGGTTTTCGGATTTTTTTATTTTACATTAAATGGCATCAAAAAAATGTTTGAACAGCTGTAAAAAATTCAAATAAAGATATTGAATCAAAAATGTCTAAAAGATTTTATAAACTATCTAACAGTTGGGCGGATTCATGTAAATTCTATATACTGCAACGTCCAATTTTTACCGCATCTGTGTTCCGAATGTTTTTGGAACTCTGCCCTCTGTTTTAGTACACTTAAAAAAGTTTGTAAGTTAAAATAACTGAAAATATCATTTGAAAGAAATGATATTTCATTTAAAAACCGGTCTACTTAATTTTCATTTAAATTAAATGCCATTTGTTATTTGTTTTTAAATGTTGATTAATCAACTGACACATCCGTAAGAAACAACTGATATAATCAGTTAAAATAAATGTCAAAATTTTACCCACCGATCCTTAAAAAATAAATGTTTTTTTTCATTTATTTGAAATTATTTCCGTTTTTGTATTTTTTGTTTTTTTTTTAATATACTCGTACAATACAAAATGTATGTATGCATATGAAGCTATAAACACTTTTTGTGTGAATGTATTTGTATATGTATGTGTGTTAATGAAGTTCTTGTAAATTGTATTGAAAAATTTTGTATATATACAACCAATTTAAATAAAAAAACAAATTGAAATTTTTTTAAATATTTTTTTTTGAAACAGACAGCAAACAAAATTTAAATTTGTAATAACTGTTACAGACACAAATAAACCACAAGTTTCCGTTTTGTGGGTAAATTTTTATTAAATTTCAAACAAATGAAAAAAATAAATGAAACTGAAAAAAATCGGTAAATGATAGTAAATTATTTCGAATAAATGTATAAAAAAGTTAATATAGATGTTTCTTTGAAAAATAAATGTATCTTCCTTTATTTTTAAATGGAACGGAAAACTTTTTTATTAAACTACAAACAGTTAACTACATAATATTCTGAGTGTATTTCCTTGTCAAATTTAGCGGTTTTAATTTGTCTCTAACGGGAAATATTGTAAGTTATCTTTAAGCCAAAAATCTAACGATTTTTTTATCAAACAATTTTCTTAAGAAAGCCATTTATCTTTTAAAAAATATAACTGGCAAGATGTCGCCAAGTTGATGTCTTCACTAATTTTATATAGTATTTCTTTTATTTTTATTCCCTCCACCATATACATATGGTGAGGGTATATATCAGTTTATCATTCCGTTTGTAACATGCCGAAATATAGGTCTAAGACCCCTATTTTAAGTCGATTTAGCGATGTCCGTCTGTCTGTCTGTTGAAATGGCGATCACGACGCGATGACGCTAGCCGGAGTGCCTATTTTTACCCAGATAATTGTACATCCTCCCGAGCAGTTTGGTATTGAAAATGAGCAAAATCGGTCCAGCGATTAAAAAGTTATGGGTGAAAATGTGAAGATACCTCTAAATTTTCCATACAAATTGGTGTATTTTAGTACAATTTCATAGTAGCGACTGGTATATAATATATATTTTCTCATAGTTTTTCACCAATCGCTTAGAAATTAATAATATTTTGTACACCTTAAATATATTTAACCTCAAAAAATTTTTTGTCACCACTAAAATTTTTTTCACCACAAAAAATTTTTTTCACCTAAAAAAATTTGTTCACCTCAAAATTTTTTTCACGTAAAAAAATTTGTTTCCGCATCCAAAAAAGTTTTTCACTTCCATAATTTTACTTCAAAAGTTTTGCATTGTTTGTATCCAACACAATAGGGAACATTGGTGGAGGGTATTCAAAGATTCGGCACAGCCGAATTTAAGTCTTTTTTACTTGTTTTTTTTTTAACTCTAGATTTCAAAAGTTTTTCAGTGAAATAATTTCGTTTAATAGTTGAAAATAGTGTTATTTTTAACAACTTTAACAGGCTTAACCGGTTAACCGGTTTCGGTTTTGAATACTCGAATTTCTACCCTAAAAATTCCTTATTTTTAGCGTATACTTTATTTAAGTAATATTTATAACACTCATACGCCCTGAAGTGCCACGCTCTAAGGGCTTAAAACACTTTATAGTTGGGTTTTATACTTGACAAAATTTAGGCTATCATCTGATAGTCTGATATTTTTAAATCAGTATAACACATAAAAATCGGTCGAAATGTATTCCCGCAAAAGTGCAATAAATTTAGCAAAATTATAAATTTTTGGGTGAAAAATATCCTAAAATTAACTTAATCCTTTTTTTTTAAATAGTTATTTATATTACATATGTATATTCATTGACAAGCTGTTTACTGTGACTAGTATTGGTGTAGTTGTTAAGATAGACTCTGCAGCCAGAAAATCCCGGGTTTGATTCTTGGCTCGAGGTACTCTCATGTGTTCTAAGAATCTACAACACACACAATTACACGTTGAGTGCAATTGTTAATAATTGTTGGAAAATTTTGAAAAATTATTTTTTTTTTTGGGTTCTTACCATATTTTGAATCGCAAACATCTTTTTGTAGATTTAAATTAACTCATGAACTATATCTACCCACTGATTGGTTCGAAAATAAAAATATTTTAAAATCAAGCAGAAACAACATTCATTCAAATAGAAACAGCTTTGAAATAAAACTAAGCTTGTTTTCTTATTCATTTAAATATGTTTTAACTTATTTTTAAAATGCGAAAACAAAATCAAAAATGTTGTTATATAAATTTTAAATTCAAAAAATTTTATTTTAAGCCCTTGAATTAGATTTACCTTTTTAGTGATTCACTTGTTACATTTTTTTCTCTGTGTAGACTCATTAGCTAAAAATCATATAAAAACAACACATAGTTTCAACTGAAAATGTATGGTTGTTTACAATTAATAAAATTCGAGTGACATATTTACGTACGAGTAATATAAAATTATTGAATCATAAATATTAGTCATACGCATCTTATTAAAATATTTATGATTATATAAAATATATAAAATTTTTGTAAAAACAATTGTATTAATTTGATAAAAAAAAAATTATTTATTAAATTTTTTCTTTGAAAAAGTGTCCCAGCGAACGATTTAATAATAAGAAAGTCGCAAATTTAAAATTAAAATAATTGAAATATGTTTAAAAATACATTATTGTTCTTAAATATATTTAAGATAATTAAATGGCTTGTTGATTGTCTCTACTTAAAAAATAAATTATTATTTTACAGAATTTTTCTTTTGGGATACGCCTTATGGATATTCCCTTAAATCGGAATCAGCTGATCTGCACCGAATTAATAGAAAAGAAGACTTATATAATCGAAATATACTCATAGTTAAAATTCGCAATAGTTCAATTTCGCAATCCTTAAAAAGTTAAAATCGCTTTAACTTCTAAAATAACAACCACAGATCAACAGTTTTCGGTAATTAATTTTTTTTTATTGACTTATGGCAAAAACGGTAATTATTTGGGTGGTGTCTGGTCATATCCCTCACGGACATGATTTTCGGGCAAATTTCCGCACAGAAAGTAGGATAAATGGACATTGTCGCCATTAAGAAAAAATTGTGTGGTCATTATTCCCATTATTGTGATGAAGACAACGTAGCCTCAGCAAGGCCTGCTTCGGACACACCACAGAGTAGAAAGCTCAGGCCACTGGACGTCTTTGCAGAAAAACTTTACTGGCATTTTGGCAATCCCCACAATCGAAATTATGTATTTTTGAAAAACATAGGAAATATGTAAACATTAAAATTGGGGATTATGACCCAATTTATTTTTGTCATAGTCTGTATTTTGGTTTGGGAGTTATGACCGAAACACATTTGGACATAATCCAAAAATCAGAATTGGGGATAATGTTCGGGGGGGTTATGACATATTACCATAAAATTTAAAAATATAAATAATTCATTATACGCCCATAAATACTGTAAAATACTAATAGGCAAAAGTCCTATTATTAAAAAAAAAATTATTCAAAAGGGCGCCGCGGAAATGTTTATTTATAGTCCGGGGGAACATTAACCGACCGTATAATAAAATTTTCGAAAGCAATACGTTTTGACTCCGCTTTAGTTCATCCGTTTCTGTACCGTTAAATACGGACTTCCCCGATTTTTTATCAGTTTTTCTTCCGTTGCTTTTGAGTTCGTTTTGGTGTCAAAAAAGAATAATTAAAAATGTCTGTGATCATTATACCGGTCGCGCGTTAAAGTTTAGAAAAACAGATGAATATTTTGAGTAAGCTCTCTTACTTTTCACAGTGAAAATAAATTTAAGTGATATCTATTGAGGTCCTAGGGGAATATATATATGTGGTAAATTTTTATGGAATTCAAAACAAGCATTACGGCAATGTGTGCAAATTTATGCAGTGTTGCAAATAAAAATATTGTCTGACAGTTTACAATAGATTTTGTAAAAAAAAATTTTGTTAAAATTTGAATTGTGTCGTATTTCGTGAACGCCACCAATCAAACCTTAATTAAAATTTTGTTTAATTTTTAATGATTTTCAATGGGCCATAATCGTAGTAATAGATAGAGATGAAAACATATCATTTAATTAAATTTGTAAGAGTTTTGTTTTGTTTTGTTATTTTATTCAATATCTTTATAAATAAATTTAAAGAAAAAAACCATAATTTGTTTTACAAAATTAAAAAATTTAGGCATTTACACAAATCCGTTTTTGTTGAAAAAAAAACGGTACCAATACGGACCGTTAACGGTTCGTCATTGACGGACTTTTAACGAACAACTCCGTTTTTCACCCGAAATATCGGTCTTTTATTAAAGGTTTTTCAACGGATTCGAATCAGTTTCAATGTTTCTTAACTTCCGTTTTCCAGTACGTATAAGGATCCAGAAAACGGTTCGTAAAAGGAGGTGGATTCAGTTTATTGGGTATAGTAACTTAAGAATAGAAAAAAAAAAACTGTCAAATACATATAAAGGTTAGTGCAACCATAATGCACGATGTTAATTTGTGAGTCACACCTTAACGTCAAGTTTTTTGCTCAACTTAATTTGACATTTCTTTGTTTCAGTGTTTGACAAATTCAACCATGGAGAGGTACACCATTGAACAGCGTGTTAAGATTTTTGAAACCTTTTACGAAAATGGGCGTTCAAATCAAAATGCACTTCGTGATTTTTTGGTCAGCATAATCGACCAAATGTGTCCATAATCGGGAGAATTGTGCGCAAATTTCAGCAAACCGGGTCTGTAGGAAATGTGAAAACACCTGTGCATGCTCGCCCAGTTCGTTCTGCGGAAAACATTGCTGTTGTTCGCGATAGTGTGGCAGAAGAGCCGTCAAATACGACTCGTCGTCAGTGTTTACTATTGCGAGATGATAACGGACTTCTTGTGGCCAGAAATTGAGAATATCGAACTGGACGATATGTGGTTCCAACAGAATGGTACCAATTGCCACACAGCCAACGAAACAATGGCTCTTTTGCGCGAGAAATTCAAAGGCTGTGTTATCTTACGTCGTGGCAATGTTAATTGGCCGCCACGATCATGTGATTTGACACCGTTGGACTTCTTTCTTTGGGGTTATTTGAAAGAGGAGGTGTACGTCAATAAGCCAAGAACAATTCAAGAGCTAAAGAATGAGATAATTCTGCACATTAACGACATTAAGTCTCTATTATGTCTCAGAGAAATAGAAGATATGGACCATCAGATAGAGGTATGCCACCGAAGAATTGGCGAGCATTTGGCCGATATTTTGTTTCACACAATAAAAAATATTAAGATAATTCTTAGAAAACTTTTATTTTTTTTATGTTATTTACAATTAACATCGTGCGTTATGGTTGGACCACCCTTTATAAAATGTTAATTATTTTTTAGTTAAATTTTTGTTAATTGAAAATGACAATTTCATTTTGTTTAACTATCATCATTAACAATTAAAAGTATATACATTTGCTAAATTTTAGTAGACTAAAAACATTTACCCTATTTTTGTTTATTTTTTTAGAATAAACTGTTTGAAATTTAACTAAATTCAACTTGAATGTAATTAAAACTATGTGGAGTTTTCCTCTGGCGGCAGGATCCATATTATGTGGGTACCGGGCCACTCGGGCATAGCCGGGAACGAAAGGGCCAATATACTAGCCGTCGGGGGAAGAGAACTCGAGGCAGTTAACTTGGCGAACGCAAAACCGTTTGAGGCAACGAAAGCGAAATTAAAGGCGTGGGCAAGAGAAACCCACAACGGGACGGTTGCCAGGACCACTAGGATTTTGTGGGGTGGACCAGACGAGAAGAGGACAAGAGGCCTCCTTATTGGAAGTAAATCCGAGGTCAGTATGATGGTACGTATCCTGACTGGTCATGCAGGATTACGGGCACAACTGTACCGGATTGGACGGGCAGATTCTGATGAGTGTAGAGTGTGTGGCGAGGAGAGCGAAACGCTGGAGCACTTTCTCTGCCACTGTCAGGCATTTGCAGAATGAAGATCCAGGCACCTCGGGGGCGATGTTATATCGGACCTGGAATACCTGAGAAACGTCGACTGGAAAACCTTGAGGAGTTACGTCCGGGAAACCAGGTTTCTGAAAACCGGACGTTAACAATCTTCATGTTCTTAAGGAGCGCACAACAGGCCCAGCAGAGGCCTAGGTGTATATCGTAGTGATATGAGGTTGCATTTCGATGCTTCATCCTCCTTTCGACCTAACCTATGTGGAAATAACAGTGTTTTTACCTACTTTTTGTACTAATATTCAGCAACATTTTTTTTGTTTGCTGATTTTAGCAGGATAATTTGCCATTTTCAGTTAACTAAAATTTTTTTATTTAACAGTTTGGTTTCTGTATATTTTACAGTTCAATTTAGCTAATTTCAGCAGTTTTTTTCTGCAGGGCCCTTTTAACAAATTTTTTAGCTTTTTCTATTATTTTCTGTAAAATATTAAATTTTTATTCTCTAATTGGTAAGGGCCCTTGAATCTCTGTTACACTGTGATAAGCCATATTGGGTTCTTGTAAAACTTATATTAAGTTAATTTTTTAACAACTTTAAATACATAATAAACTTTAAAAAAATTAAAACAAAGAAAAGAATTTAAAACTTAATCTTAAAGAATACAAAAAATAAACTGTAAATTGTTTTATTTGTTATTATAATATGTATAAAAATATAAAACTAAACAATAAATTTATACGCAACCTTCAAAAAAAAAAAAAAACAAATATCTAACAAACAAAAGCTAATAGTAGTAGTATGTAGTAGAAGTAGTCATTTACAGTATTATCATTGTTGTTTTTGTTTTCGTTGCGGCTGATATTTAGCTGCAGTTGTTGTTAATATTGTTATTGTTGTTGTGTTTTGTATAAAATATGTATTTTTTTACAAATAGAGGAGAAACTACTACTAAATCAACTTATATGCGTATCAGGAAGTTAAATTTTCAAGGATTGACTCATTGAAAGGCGAATGAATGCGATCGAGACAAAAACAGAAAATACGAATGAAATCAAAGAGAAAAATACAAAAAAAATATATATAAAACAACAATAACAAATAATAACTATTAAACGCGCATGCACGAATTAATAGAAAAACAACAAAATGCCGTCAAGATCAACAAAAATTAAATAATAGAAATAAAGTAGTTGTAGTAGTAAATAAAGAAAATCTTAAAACAAAATAGAAGAAACATATAAATGAAACAGTAAAAAAAAGCTTTTTGTCAATTTCAACTTTATTTTTTTGTAAAAAAAAACATACAAAACACTTGAATTTTAACTAGAGTTTTGATAATGTATTGTAGTTATTTGAATTTTTTTAAATCGTAATTTTGAATAGCAAAATAAAACATGTTTTTTTTGTCCAAAAACTAATTTAAATAAGAAGCTATAATACAATAAATACTAGTCTACAATAAATACTAGTAATGTTGTATGTTATTCACAAGCGCTTAATGGAGTTAAACTCTTAAGAGGTTTATGTAAGAGGTGCGTATATTATGATTAGAAGTCAATTCAGATGAATTCTTTTTAATTGCTTTAAAATATTTTAAAATAAAGTTTATTTTTATTATTATTTTTCAAATCAGTTTATAGAAATGAGTCACATTACAATATTTTTGGGTTAATAAATCCAATTAGATCTGGTGCCAAATCTGATCATATATGATAATATATGACATATGTGATATATTTTGTGGCCAGCTAATCAGATCTAAAGCCAAATTTCTCTGTATCTAAAGGGATGTGGAATACTGGCAGATTTTTATGGCCAGATATGAGCAGATCTAATCATCTAATTATCTGGCTGATCTGATTATAAAAAGTGCGCCAGATCTGTCGGGTTTGGTTCAAATCAAAAATCTCAAATGTATCCCTAAATTTGAGGTCTAACTATATCTGATACTATTAGATCTATTGAGATCTGTTTAGATCTCATATTTTTTAAACATGAACGGTGTTTTGAGGTAAAAAACATTTTAAATATGAAAACAATTTTTTTTTTGTAAAAAAATATGAGGTGAGCTCCAAGCTCACAAGTAGGGAGTAAAATAACTAGTTAATGTAAAAGATAAAATAACTACTTATAGGTAAAGCAAAAATAATTGGTTACATTTCATATAATAAAAACTTATTTTAGTTAACGATTTAAAAAAAACCAAAAATAGATTTTAACTGCCAAATAAGTACACAGAGAAAACAAATTCATTGTGACAACCAAATTTTTTGTCAGCCGAATGCTTCAGTTGGGGCAACAGAAATTCGGTTAATACAACAAGAATTTGGTTAATACATCAGAATTTCGGTTAAAGCAAAAAATTTCAATTGTATCTGGATATATTTGAATACCACAACCAAAAAATTCAGTTGCTGCAACTAAATTATTTAATTGGCAAGGAATTAGGTTAACACAATGAATCGGTTTTCTCTGTGCAATTAAAACATATTACTAGTAACTCATAACTTTCATTTTGAAAGTAATGCAGTATGAAAGGAACTGGCATGTAATATAGTAGCTGTATAACACATTATAAGTAACTCATTATTTTCACTACAGTGGGCAGGAGTAGATCATTATTGGTAATGCAAAAATCAATGTGCTATTACTAAATTTTTCCTTGGATTATTCAACTCCATACGATTATTTAACACCATATGCTCCATACGCTACTATGAATTTATACTAAAAATTCTCCGACTGGGAATCCCCCAACCGCTTACATGCCGAATTGGAAAAAAGTTGAAATATATAATAGAAAATCCAAATTAAAGACTGATCTCGTATTTTTAAGGGCCATCTCAGATGATCAGGGCTTCAAAACGGGGGTACCAAAAAAGCCCATTTTGTTGTACTTTTTTGTGCGAAATAAATAAAAAAAAGGACTTCGGTAAAAGTTGGTAACAGAACGCATGCATAGAAGTTCTCTGGAGGAATTATTCTTTTCGCTTTTTATAGGGAAATTAATTCATTGCCATTGATCCATGAAATGAGGAGACATGTTTATGTTCTACAACCGATTATGGAGTTTAAACCATTAGCAATAGGTTCGTTTCATTCAAACCAGAACACGTTGCTTTAGAATCAGTTCTAGAACCCGTTAAAGAACTAGATCTGGGCAGTGAAACTTTACATTTTGACTTCTCTGAATCACTTCTAGAACATGTTCCATAGATTCAAAGGTAACCTGTTCTAAAACATTTAGATGGGTCTGGCCGCATATTCCCGGCGTTTTTCGGCCAATGCTCGCTTCAAACGAATCAGTATTGGTCCCCGGTTTTCGTCTGGCCCTACTTCTCCAGTTCATTAAAGATGAGACCCTTCTTGTCCCACCAAATTCAGAGCATTACCTTGGCGCCATGGACATAAGGCTTTAGGGTTGATTTGTCTGGTTGTCCGGGCTTCACATATGATTTCTTGCGCTTCGGGTTGCCGTAATGGATCCATTTTTCATTACCAGTAATGATTGAATGCAAAAATGACTTCTTTTTATGGCGTTAAAGCAAGATTTCGGATATGTAAGATCGCCTTTCAATGCCCCTCGGCTTAAAACATTATTAAATTGCTCCTTGAGTGACTTCCAGTTATTTTGCAAGTTCTTGAGTTTGATAACAATCTTCATCGAATAATGCCTCCAATTCATCATCTTCGAAGTTTTTTGGCTAATGTGGGTGGTCTTTGTCTTCCGTGTTAAATCACTACTTCTGAACCACACAAATCATCTCTCGCATGTTGAAATCGATAGAACATATTTAGAATAAGCTTCTGTGAATAAATGACAGAGGTATTAAAGACTCAAACCTTGTGTGAAAGATACGCCATCTCTTGTAAATCCCAATAAAAAAATAATTTAATGAAGTTTGAAGTATGCTAGAAATTTTACTATATTAAAAGAAGTATTTATTGGCATTTCAGAACTAGTTCTGAATTTTTAGTTTAATTGATAACTCAATTTATCGAAAAATCACCCAATTTTTATTTTTTTTTATTACAAAAAAAAAAAAACGTTTAGATATGTTATTTTTATCGATTCACAAAGTTTCAGCGTGTTACTCGGCTTCGTTTTGGACAAAATATTCGTTGATTGTAGTCAATAAGAATGCCCATATTCGTTCTATAATTACACTGAAAGCGACGTGATACAAAAATAATACTTTGTACAAATTTATGGGATCACTTGACTCTTCAATCCCTGTAGGGTACCCAGCAAAACTTTGGTAATGGGTGTGATATTCTCATGCGTTACCTTGTAATGATAGCTCGTCAACTTTTTCATTATTTGCATGCATAAAGTAATAAGTTACTCATTATTGATTACGTAATAATTGAAATATTTTTGAAAATCTATTTTTGGATACATTACTTGGTGTTTTTTTGTAAGCAAAAGGGTAATGTATGTTTGTTTTGATAACACTTGCGAAAGAACGAAGCGCAACAATTCATTTAAGTTTAAAGCAATCAAATGCTATGTGCGTCGATAGCTCAGTGGGTAGAGTTCTTGGCTGGCAACCAGAGTTCCCCGGTTCGATTTCCATCTTGACCACATTATTTTTAATTACTAATATTTTAAATAAAATATTTGTAATAATTTTTTTAATAAAAATTCCTCTTTTTTAAAAATCTATTTTTAGACACATAACTTTCTCCATTCTCGTAAACATATAAGTAAGCCCTTACATTATCACCTCTAAAGTAATGGGTATATACATTACTTTGAGGCTCGTCGCCTGAAAAATTCATCAATGAAGTAAGGTGTAAAGTTTTTTTATATTAAAAAATCATTAATAAAATGCAGACAATACAATAAAAAATTCCATTAAAATTTAGACAGTTGCATAACAAAATCAAATAATATAAATTTAAATTAAAATGTAAATGAAATGCAATTCCAATAATTATAAATAAAAACGCCTTAACAATAAAAAAAATTTAAAAACGAAGAAATTTGAAACAAAAAAATCTTGGTATTTCAAAATAAAACACGACAGTATTCTTTGGTAGTAAAAAATTGAATGATAATTTTATTTAAAAATTTTTTTATTTTATTGAAACATAAAACAAATGATTCTCCGATTCTTATAATTGTTGAAAATACAAAATAGATTTTGTTAAAGTACATTTTGATTTCCAACAAAATATAGTGCAAGCATTTCAAGAGCGCTTAACAACAATAGTAAATTTGAAGAAAAATGCTTCAAAATAATATACCAAACGGGAAGTAAATGTGACCCTAAGGACCCTTTGTTTTTAAATTTTATTTCATCAAAGACGTTTTTTAGGCACTTCCAGATCGGTTTTATTTCACCAGTCACGAGGTGCGTTCAAACAACTGGCCTCTACTATGCCACAGAGAATGTATACATTACGGCCAAAATAACCCCGAAGTTCTGTCTTTTTTGAACAAACAAAAATTCGAAAATCTTAAATTTAAAATGGATTTTTATGTACAAAATTTGTTTTGGAAATGGTGTACATACAATTTAGTAAAATATATTAATATTCCCAACTATTTTTGTCTACTATTTATTTTCTCTACTACAAGTGCGTGTGTAGCATAAATATGTTAATTTTTTTTTTTTTTTTTTTTTTTTGTTTAACAAAAATGCAGTTATTAATTATTTTTACAAAAAAAAAAAAAACGAAAAAACATTAAATGGCAAAAAATAGTGTTTGCAAAGTAATATTTCAACTACTTTTTTAGGTGCCACTGTCAGCCGCTGATTTGGCACTGGGAAATATCAAACAAGATTGGTTGGTGGTGGAAACATGCACGATATTTTCTTTGCCAAATACTTCAATATGATAATGAAATTATTTAATCGCTAAAAGTTGGTCTTTATGCAATATTTATGTTTTTTTTTTTTTTTTCAACAAAAATGTTGCCAACAAAAACAGTAGTTGTCAGACAAATATAAAACATGTACAAAATGTCATGTGTTGGGGTTAAAGACAGAATATAGAGTAACATTTTGTACAAAGTTTAAGGTAGTAGTCAGGAAATACTTATTTTCCGATTTTTTTTTTTAGTGAATTTAAAAATGAACAATTGTGAGTGTGAAAAGTTTAAGACAAATTGTTCAAGTTGTAAGAACTTTTTACAAAAAAAAAAATGCAATTTAAGAGCTGAATTAGGTAAAACGTCACCAAAACACCTTGAAAAAAATTAAAATCAATCCGAAACAAACTTAAGAACTTAAAGTCAAATTTTCTATTTTTTTTTTATTAACAAAATATCAAATTTTGATGTATTAATTTCAATACGAAAATGTTTATTTTAACTACAATCTTATTTACTGTAATAAGATTCATACTTAAATTAAGAATGTCCGTAAAAAAATAATACAAAACAATTATTTTGTATTGTAACATCTGAGCATACTTTCATTTTCATAAAAAAAGTTTTTAAAATTTCGGATGAATTTTGCAGATCCATCATTATTATTATATGTATCAGGTATTTTATCTGACTATTGCTAAAATTATTAGAAATTATATATAATGAAATACAGGTTGAAAACCATTAAAGAGAAATAGTAAAATTTGTATAATTTCAATTTCTTGCAAATAATAAAAAACAATTTGAAAAACACAAAATTGAAAATATTTCGTTTAAGATCCTTGTTTAGTTGAAACAAATGTAAATTTCTTTTAATTTAAAAACAAAATAATTAGAATTTTCTTTTATAGCACTGCACATCATTGTACTGGCAGGTCAATGCACTTTGGATTCCATATAATCTTCATACACTTTTTACTTTTTAAAAACACAACACAAAAAAATCCATAAAATCTTAAACAAAAAAAAAAAAACAAACCACAATCGAAGAGTAAAAGTAAAACCCAAAATCAGTTAATTAAAATGCTACAAAATTTATTTTTATTGGTCATCATCTAATTAAATTGTGTGATAAAAAGTATTTTAAAAGTGCATCCAACAGCTGAATTTCACAAATTATGTTAAAGTTGAATACCACATTAATAAGAATTTTAATATTTACAAACAAATGTTTGTTTGTGTTAAAAGATTCCCGAAAAAAAAAATAAATCTGAACACAAAAAAATGCATACAGCAATTTAAGCTGTAAAACAAAAGTGAAGCACATGTGTAAGTTACTAAAAGTATGTGCACAGTGGGTTGCCAAGTAATTTTTTTGTCAAAAAGAACATTTTAACCAATATTAATTTTTTTCGGGCTTTTTCGTGAATATATTGTATTTTGTCATAATTTTTTTCGAAAAAAATACATAAAATTAAAATTTTTGTAAAAATCTTCATTACTTCCAGAGACACAGCTACTGTTTATTACGATTGAATTTGACTTTAGGCTACGTTTCCACTGATCGTGTTTTGAAAGAAAACACTGTTTTGTACATGTTTTCACATATATTTTTTTTTCGTCAAAACATCATGATTTGCTCAAAACACGCAAGTGTAAACATAGTATTAGGATATTTAAAAAGCCACGGATGAATTTGACTTTAGAATATTAAAAAAGTTGCTATTTAATTTGACTTTAAAACCTTCAAAAAGTAACGATTCGACTTAACTTTAGGACCTTAAAATGCAACAATTGAATTTGACACCATTGAATTTAACTTTAGTGCGATTACCATGACTGAATTCGTCTTTAGGACCTTTAAGAAGCTACGATTAATTTTGTTTTTAGTGCGATTATAACGACCTAATTTGTCTTGTGAAACTTAAAGAAGCCACGAATGAATTTGACTATCGGACCTTTATAAAGCCATGACTGAGTTTGATTTGAGGACCTCTACAAGCCACAATTTAATTTGACTTTAATACCTACATTAAGTCATAATTCGGTAAGACAAAAGAACTTCCATTGAAACTATGATTGAACCTTTATAAAGCCACTATTGAATTCCATTTCAAGAACTTTATTTAACTTCAGGAACTTTATAGAGCCAAGATTGAATTCCATTTTGGGAGTTCTATTTGGCTTTAGGATCTTTAAAAATTTGAGTTCATGATAAAGAAAAAGATTTGACTTAAGTGCCTTAATGAACACACGATTAAATTCAATTTCAGAACCTTTAAAAAACCCCGATTGAATTTGACTTCAGGACCTTTAAAAACTCCATTTTGTAAGTTCTATTTGGCTTTAGGACGTATATAAAACCAGTATTGAATTCTATTTTGCAACCTATATTTGACAAAGTTTTACAAAGCCCCGATTGAATTCAATTCTGGGACTTTTTCGACTTCAGGATTTTTACAAAGCCAAGATTGAATACCATTTTGGGACCAAAATTAAATTCAAATCTAGGACCTGTAATTGACTTCAGGATTTTTATAAAGCGAATTTAGGAACTTTATTTGACTTCATGATTTTTTTAAACGTTTATTTGATCACGATTAAATTTAAATTTAGGACCTTTATAAAATCAAGATCAAATATGAATTTAGGACCCTTATAGCCACGATTAAATTAGAACTGAGGACCTTTTAAAGACACGATTAAACTCGAATTTAGGATCTTTGTAAAGCCGCAATTAAATTCAAATTTAGGAACTTAAAAAGTCACGATTAAATTCGAATTTAGGACCTTTATAAAGCCACGATTAAATTCGAATTTAGGACCTTTGTAAAGCCACAATTAAATTCGAATTTAGGAACTTTATAATGCCACGATTAAATTCGATTTTAAGACCCATATAAAGCCACGATTGAATTTGACTTTATGAGGCCACCATTGAATTTTAGCTTAGGACCCAAAACTGCTAATTAAAAGTTTTTGGTATCCAAGTATGAATCAGACATCAGAATTTTAGAATAAAAAAAGATGTTTGAAAATGTCATTTCAAAATTAGGAAAAACTTTCTAATTCCACCCGAAGTTGTGAAAATCTTTGAGAAAAATACGCTTTTTATGTCTTGAAAATCTTCACAAAAAATTGCAAACTTTTTTTTCATAATTTTTTTTTTTGTGCAAAATTTTACTAATTGATTTGACAGCCCACTGTGACAATTCAGTTCATAGTCACTCTTTAAATAAAAAACAACAACACAACTTTTCGTTATACAAAATATATGGACGAGTTCATGTTTTGTTATTATTTTCTTGTTGTTGTTGTTGATTTTTTTTTGTAACTCTGGTGTTGTTGCTGTTATTCTGTATGTGTGTGTGTAAAAGTGTATAGTAAATTGTTACATCTCACTGTGTATGTGTGTGTGTGTGCATAATGCAATACTAAATAAACACACATCTACACACAGCTCGAATGCATCAGAAACCGACAGTGAATGTGATTGTTGAGGCAATTGAACTTTCTTAAGAAATTGCGACATGTATACTCTACACTTTGAAAAGCTCTGGATTCGCAAGCAAATGTACGCCAATGACCGAGTTCGGGTGAAAGACCTTCGATAACCATCATCATCATCATTATTGTTATTATTATCATCATCATGAGCATGGGTAGTCATTGCACTGTGTGTTTACAACAACAATAACAACAACATTGGAATATAGCAGCAACAGCAACCAACAACACAAGACACAACTCCCAACCAACATTTACTCTACAAAAATAAAATGTAAACAACAACAATATGAAAAACTCGCATACAACAACAAGAGAATACCTTATGATGATGACGCTCACTCACGTTGCATGTTTCATAGCATGACTGGATGATGACTCTGACTCTGTGCCAGCCAGCCTGCCTGCCTGCCTGGCTGGCAGCCTGGCTGTTGTGAGTTTGTTGTCTGGTGCTGGTGCTGCTGGTTGGATGGATGAATGGTTGGTTGGTTGCTTACTTGCACTGTTGAAGTTGAATGTTTCTCTGTATGTTTTTTTTTGTGCATTTTAATAAAACTAACCTAACTAAGCACAATTTTGTACCAAACACCGACAAGAAACAGCAAGTCAGCAGCAACCAGGCAAACAGCCTTTAAAGGCAGACCCACCATTTTAATCGGCAAACATCAACCATCAACAAATTGCATAAACTCGTTGTAACTATACAGTATATGGTGTCGTACTCAACAATAAACACAGCAACACAAATAATACTTCACTCTTAATAAGTTTTGTCAATTTAGCGTTTTTCCGTTTTAAATAAAATAGTCCAAAATTTTACGAAAAAAATAATAGAAATTTTGAATTACAAAAATATACTAAGAAACAGGCTTTTTTCTGACCTGATTATTACCATTAATCAACATATTTTTCAAATATGTTGCCTTTATAAAACAATCTGATGATCAAGCGTGGCTTTATAGAGGTTTGCAAAGTCAGAGTCTCATGATTCAAATACGGTTTTATAGAGGCAACATAGTGGGATAATCTGATGATTTATTGCTTTTAAAATACCCTAAAACAACTGACTCAGACTTTACAACCTTTGTGAAACCAGTACAGAAGCAGACATTAGGACACAATTGAATTTTACTTCTGAACGTTTATAAAGTTGTGACTAAATCGGACTTTATTACATTTAAGAAACCAGTACTGAATCAGACAAAAAAACCTTAAGACCGATTGAGTCAGAATGAAGGACTTTTATGAGGCCACGATTCAGGTAGATTTTAGGATCCTTATGAGGCCAAGATTGGATTAGATTTAAGAACATTAATGAAGCTAGAGTTCAGTTAGATTTTAGAATGAGGACACGATTGAATTTGATTTTAAAAACGTTATGAATTCACGATTGAATTTGATTATAAAGCGTGATCCATTTCGAGGTTTCCTACTTTTTTAAAGAAAAAAACACAGAAAATTCAAATTTAATGGGAAATGTTTATTAACATTTGAAAGAACATTATTTGGCATTTATTTTTTGAAGATTATGTCTATTAAATGTTGGCCGTTGCCACGTCGTAGATGGTCCATCCGTTGAGTCCAATTTTCGATGACTCTTTCGAGCATTTTGACTGGTTACTGGCGAATGACACGCGTGATGCTTTCCTCCAAGGCCTGAATCGAAGCGGGTTTGTCCGCATAAACTTTAGACTTTACATATCCCCACAGGAAAAAGTCTAACGGTGTGATATCACACGATCGTGGTGGCCAATCGACCGGCCCAAAACGTGAAATTATATGCTCACTGAAGTGCTCTCTTAATAAATCCATTAATTGATGCCGTCTTGTTGAAACCAAATGTCGCCGAGATCACGAGCTTCAATTTCAGGCATCAAATAGTCGGTTATCATGGCATGATAGCGCCGAATCGACTCTCCACGGTCTTCGTGTACACTCTCAGCTACGGCCGCTATATTTTCTTCACAGCGTGCTGGACGTGGTCTATTCGGTCGAATATTATCCAATAATGAATTCTGGATCTCAAAATGGGTGATGGTGTTGCGAATAGTAGTTGAGCGAAGTGCACGAAACACATTCCTCACATAACGTGAATTTTCGAAGCCACGATTGGGTTTGATATTAGATCATTTATAAAGCTACGATTGAAAAAGACTTTAGAATCTTTAGGATTCAGTTTGATTTCGGAACCTTTTGAAGCCACGATTGAGTTAGATTGTAGAACCTTTATGAAGTAACAATTGGGTTTCATTTTAGAATATTTATAAAGCCACGATTAATTTAGACAGTATTACCTCTATGCAGCCACGTTTAAAATGGAGTTTAACTTTTTATAAAGCCGCGACTGCATTAGAGTTTTAGTTTTCGTAAAACAACGATAAAATTAAAGTTAAGGTTTTATAAAGCCACAACAAAATCTGAGTTAGAGTTTTGACAAAGCCACGATTCAAAGGGGGTTTAGGTTTTTATAAAGCAACAATTGCACCGAAATTAAGATTTCATAAAGCCACGATTGAGTCGTCATTTCGATTTTCAAAAAGCCACGAATAAATCTAAATTTAAGTTCTTTATAAGTCATCATTTAATTCAACTTTAAGACTTGATAAGGTTTCGATTGAGTTCGACTTTTGGACCTTTATATTTCCACGATTTAGTTAAACTTTAGAAGCTTTTTTGTGGGTTTATAAACCCAGGATCAAATTAGACCACATAACCCTAATAAAGCTACGATTGAAGTATAATCTAAAAGCCAGTATAGCAGCAGATTTCACAATTGGATGTGATTTTAGAACATTTATAAGGTCATGATTAAATCAGACTTTAGGTTTATAAAATGCCACATTTAACCTTAATTATGGATCTTATAAAGCTTTGATTAAATATGACTTTGGAAACTTTATACATCGACGATTCAATTAGACTTTAGAGATTAAGTTCGATTTTATTATCTCTGTAAAGGTAGAACTAAATCAGATATTACGACGTCTATAGGACTGTGATTGAATAAGGATTAAGTGGCATTATTAAGCCACAAATAAATCAAGGTGAAGAACTTATAAAACCCTTATAAAGTTATGATTGAATAAGACTTTACAACCTCTATGAAATCAGACCTAAAGATTTCTATAAAGCCACGATTTAATCTAGCTTTATAATATTTCAATTTTATCAAGCATTTGGATCTTTCTGCATTGAAGTATAGATAGCTTAAGAAAGCCAAATTGAGGCCGACGCTTGGTGCCATTAATATTTTCTTAGACCATTTGGTACAGTCATTGCGTTTTCAACATCTTTTAAGGTCCGCAGTAAAGCAGTAAAAACCATATACACAGGGAAACCCGAGTTGACACAATCAAATATATTCGTGGGTAGTCATTTATCCATACAAATTGACAATTAAAACTCGTCGAGTTTTGCAGTTGTGAAATATAATCTGTTTTATTTTCAAAAAGTTTTTTTGTTATTCTCTTGTTTTTTGTTTCTGGCTCTCTTAACAGAGTTCCCGCATTTTAGAAATTTTGATTCAAAAAACCATCTGATGAGTAAAATTAGCATAGAATATTATATGGCTCTCATGTTCTCTTTGTAAATAAACATCGTACTATAAACCCACTTAATATGTTCGTTTCTAAATTTTTATTAAAATAATTATTTTTTTTTTATTATTTTCATAAAATTAAAAACCAAAAAAAAGGTCATAAGTAAAGGAAGGAGACACTGGAGAGGGGAGAATCTCTACAGTACTCTTTACACTAAAATAAATATTACAGTTTTTGCAGTCATCGTCGTACGTCGTTATTTTAGTTCTTTTTTCTCTCACAGCAACAATCGTTCTTATTGTGAGCTGTCACTAATGATAAAAAAAAAAACAATTTTTGTTGACATTTCTTTATAGAACTTTTTTGAAAAATTATTTATATTCACAGAGAAGAGATGTTGATTTATGTTGTTAATAAATCATGGAAAAAATATTTGTATTAAAAATAGTTTTTCAACAAACGACAAAATTTACCAGCTTTTCATTCAATATTATCGATTATAAAGGGTGACTTTTTAACCGTTTGGGTTTTAAAAATTTAAAAAAAAAACAGAAATTTTGCACAAGTAAATGAAATATTTATTTGGGACGATAAATAAATGCCTGCTATTTACTTTTTAAAGATTATTTCATGTTAATATTGCGCGCGGCTACGCCGTAGGTGGTCCATCAGTGAGCTCCAATTTTGACACACTTTTTCCAGCATTTTGGCCGGTATCTCACCAATGGCAGCTGTAATAATGTCTTTCAGTGCTGGAATTGTGGCTGCCTTGTCTCTGTACATGAAAGACTTCACATATGTTGACAAAAAAATAGTCTAGTGGGGTCAAGTCGCATGATATTGGCGGCCAAAAGACTGCTCCAAATAGAGAGATTAATTGCTCAACAAACTTGCCCCTAAATAGGTTCATGGTATCGCGTGCCGTATGGCATGTGTCACCGTCTTTTTGTAACCAAATGTCAACCAATCCAATTCTTCCATTTTGGGCAAAAAAAAGACCGTAAACATCGCACGGTACCTTGCTACATTGACTTGTAACGTTGCGATTTTCATCGTTCTTGAGGAAGTACACCCCAATGATGCCGCCGACCCACAAACCGCGCCAAGCATTGGCAGCTCTTGAACTGCCTCTGGCTCCTCGTCACACCAAATTCGGCAATCCTGTTTATTGACGTATCCATTGAGTCAAAAATAATCTTCGTCGCTGAAGACAATTTTTCGATAGGAACACATTTCTCACACAGCACGAATTTGGATAATGAAATTCAGTGATTTGCAATCGATGTTCGTTTGTTTTCGCATTTCCACATGACACGAATCTTTATTTTACACTGAAGAACCAAATAGCAAAAAAAATTACATTTTATTACGAAAATTCTTATGATGCCAGAATTTTTAAGCTTTTTATTCGATTTTATAATTATATAATAAATATTTTTAAAAATGAATTTAGATGAATATTTCACTTACTATAAAAGTTTTTATAGTTGCTTAATGTCAATTATTTGTGAAGTTAACGGTACACTAACCAAAAAAGTCTGTAATGGCAACAGAAAATTTTGCTGTTGTTACGAGAAATTTTGCTAATTTGAGCCCAGCGGTATTTTTTGCTAATCTTAGCAACACATGTCTGCTGACGTGTACTACAATGAAATTAGTAGAAAAACTTAGCTGCCGCTACTAAATTTTAGTAAACTTTTTGTAAAGTTAAATCTGTTTGCTAAAATCAGCAAAAAAAAATTACTAAATGTTATCCATGTAACATTTTAATGCAATTTAAGTTTGTAGGTGAAAGTTTTGATTAGAAATAACATTTCCTTCAATATCCAATTTTTAAAATTAGTAAAAATTTTTTGCTAATTTTAGCAAATCGGTTTTCAAAAATTTGTAAAATGATTTCTGAAATTAGCAACAAAAATTTGTGTATTCTGTAATTTGAAAAATGTTAATAGCAAAAAGGTTTGCTGAATAATTTTTTTGTTTACTAAAAATCAGTACGAAAATAGTAAAGTGTAATAGTAAATAGTAAACAGTTTACAAATTTTTCTACTAACTTTTTTTTCTGAGTGCAGTAATGTTTTTTAGTAATTGCAATTATTTTACTATTATAATTGTATAAATCAATAATAAAATAAAACATTTTTAAATTTTCCCAAGAATAAAATTTTATAAAAATGAATGCACAATCAGTTGTTTGTCAATTTTGTATGCTGTTTTACTGTTTTTGTAATTAGCTATATAAACAACACTAACTATAATTTTCAATTAATTTTGGAGACACCAAAATACAATATATTTCAACTTTATCACCACTTTAAATTTCATTTAAACATTTACAAACTTTGTTTTTAAACTCTTGTAAAAATATCAACATTTTCCTTTACTTTTCCACACATCTAATTGACATCACTTTATTTCGCAATAAAGATGTTTAAAAACAAAAACAGAGAGTCCAACAAGTCAGTCACTTTTTGCACTAATGGCATTGGGAGAAAGAGTTTTGTAAACAGAGACGAATCCAAAAAAAAAAAGTTGAAAAAAGCACAGCAAAACAAGACAAGTCTGATACCTTCCCCGACAGCAACAAACCGTCATACATAATACTCATACGTCTAGGGTCTACTCTAAAATTTAAATTGTAAAAAATGTACAAAGGGAGCATACAATCACTCTCTTGCCATTGAATTCTCTTTAAAAAAAAGAGGAACACAATATAACAAATTATTAGCCTCAAACCTCAGTTGCTCAGTAATTTACAAATGAAATTCATTCATGTACAAACACCGTATAGTTCAAACATTTGCATGTAGTACCAAGGTACTTATCTCAAACCTTATGGTAAAAGGTGAGTGTAGTGATTGATTGCATGAGGGAATTACTTACATTTTCTTTTTCGTTTTTGGTCAAACCAACCTTCATACATTTGGTATTACATTTCCCTAGCCACAGTGAGATGAGTCAGTTAAGATCATCCGTATTGAAAATGATCATGAATATGATGATGATGATATTCGTAAAAATTATTTAACCGTAAACCTGATTTCTAAAGTTCAATAACAATCTCCTAAAGTTCATAGCCGTCATTACTTAATACTTTACTTATTTGTAACGTACTTATTGTTGTTAATAATATCAACTGTTAAAAAATTTATCGTTCAACGTACATGTTATTCACCAAAAAAAAAAAAAAAACGAAATCAACGAAGGCAGCAACAAACTTTGCATACACTCAAAATTAAAATTATGTCAATTTTCGCGGTATATACTTATGTATCTAATATAAACCTTGACTTCATTAAGATTGTAAATAGCAAACAAACAAGAAATTATATTTAAAAAAAATAATAATTTGAAATCTAGCATTGTTATGCGTAGTCCAAAATGGCGGGAAAAATTTTTAAACGTAGATGGATTCACTTAAAAGTTTTCAGAAGGCGGTTTTGGGATTGATAAAAAAATAATATAAAATAAGGTATTTTAAAATCATAAATGACGGATTTAATATGGTAACCGATTTTATTTAATTTAATATAAATGCGAGTAAAGAGTATCAATTCAATGCGAACACTTTCAAAAAATTGTTCTCCCAACTTGATTTAGAAAAACGCCACTCATCCATACCTGAGATTTTATTAGTGGCATTGAAATTTCATTAGCATTAGTTGAGTAATGTTAATGCTAATGAAATTGCACTCATTCCTTGAAAACTAATTGCAATTGTTCAAAAAGGGGATGTTTAAATTGCTATACTTAGACTGTTTTATAAAATTAATCCCTCGAGATTATCACAGTATATTAAGTAGAGCAAACATTTTTCCCGTTTTGCTCTTTCTCGCTTAGTTTTCCAGAAACTGGTCATTTTAAAAAATTACCATTTTACAAAATTGCGAATGCCTCGAAAACTAAGCCAAATAGCGCAAATTGGACAAAATTGTCCGTGAGGGACACAAGGTGACCCAGCAAAAATTAAACTGCCAAAGAAGCAATAAAAGCATCACTACTATGGCAAAGGTATCACTTCTTTTCTGATGTTTCATCGATGAATTTAACATTTGCGTGTCATAGGATGGAAGTATTCAATTATAGCTACTTCCATTTCTCTTACTTTACTCTAAGGAAGCAATGACAATGCAATGTTTATATATTCTAATGCTTGAGTGGAAAATGTTTATATACTTTGTAATATTTAAGCTTTGATGCTAATTTAATTCATAAAAATGCAGAAAAATAATTTTAAAGAAGCGAACTTTATGCACTGATATACAAATACTCTTTATTATAACATACATATACATATTTCTGCATTAATGAAAAAGCTTTTTTGGTCAACTTTGAAATATTTTTCAAAAATTTGAATTAATTTTTGGTCAAATTGAAAATATTTTTGGATAATTTAAAAACTGGTTGGACAATTTTGAAACATTTTTAGGCAATTTTTAAATATTTTTGAACAATTTAAAAAAAAATTTTGGACAATTTTAAAACCTTTCTGGACAATTTGAAATAATTTTTTCACAATTTTAAAATTATTTTCGATAATTTTAAAACATTTCTACACAATTTTAAAATTATTTTGGAAAATTCTGAATTTAAGCTTAAATAAAATACAAAGTGATTTAATAAAAAAATTATAAAAGGTCTTCAGAACTATTTTTACATTGAAATTTTTAAGACAACATATTGAATAAATGCTGTAGATTCAGAAAATATACGATAAACTATCACTTATGCTTTAGAAGTAATGAAGAGTGATTTTTTAAGATATGCATCGGCTTTACATCCAAATCACTACATTTGAAATATGAACACATGAATTCTTTAGGGAGTGTCTTAGAATAACACTAAAAAATCATAAAAGAATATTGTTTGAAGTTTAGGAAGCAATGAAAGAAGTTATAACCACAGAATGACTACCATTTTTTTTGTTTGGACTATTTATTATTTTTTTTTATCAATTATAAAAATATAAATTATATTCATTGTTACAACCAAAGTTTTTGCCAACCGGAAATTTTCGTTGGAGCCACCAATATATTTTTTTTGTGGTAACAGAAATTCGCTTAAAATTCAGCTAAAGCAAAATATTTCAATTGTGTTAGGAATACATTTGATTTTCACAACCAAATAATTCAGTTGCTGCAAACAAATCATTCAGTTGGCAAGGAATTCAGTTGTCACAATGCATCTATTAAAAAAATTAACACTTTTCATTACATTACGTTCCATTACATTTCGTTCGCAGTGCTTATGCCCGTAATTTCAAGCGGTGCATAGATATACGGTAGGTAGCTAGGCACTGGTAGGTATCAATTGCTTGAATTTACCGGAATTAGTGGTCCAATTTCATTCGTTCCCCATTTCATTCCAGTTCGTTCCTCATTATTTTTAAATGATCACGAGCCTGAGCGATCATTTTCCTGATTTCAGAAATTTGTCTGCATTTTAACGATTTTTAAAAGCTTATCTGTCAATTAATTATTAATTGTAATTAATTATTAATTGCAATGGAATCTAAAAAACATTACCATTAATCAATGAAATCAGGCACATACAATCATTATCAATATTTAAAAAATGGTAATGAAAATGATTGCATTACAAATTATATCAATGAAGTCATCAATTAATTGGTCCACTCAATTAATTAGTCCTATGTACGTACTCTTCAATTAAAAAATATTTATTTTTAAAATTACAAACAATATTGGAGGGGTTGGCAAAGAATTCTTCCCTCCTAAATTTGTGTAGGTTTCGCTGGAAAAATTTAATAAAATTAATGCAGTTTTATAAAAAAAAAAAAATTATTTATTAAAAATTTCATACACTTAATGAAAAGGTATTATTAAAACGTATTTCATGAAAATTATAAATTTATTTATAAAATCTAAGAAATTTTGCATATACTTTGTGAAGAAACTGAACACTTTCATTAAAATCAACTTTATCATATCTTTTGCGTTCCATTAAAATTAACATTCACAAAAGAGTTATTATAAATACGAATTTGGAAAATTTGTCAAAAGTACCGAATGAGCCAAAGGAATATCATAGTAAAATTGGTACCAACTTTTCCATCCCTGAATTAGGGGATCAAAATTGGGAGTGAAAATGTCAAGAAAGTATAGTTTTTTTACGTAGCCAGGCTTCGGTTTGGAAATCTATCCACAGAGGCATTCGCCGGGGATCAAGGGGTTTGCTTCCCTTCGCTTCGCTTAGGCAAGCTTTTTGTGTAGCGGTGTTTTGTTGGAAAATATTTAATCACAATATCTGAAACAAATCAATCTTAATCCACGAACCTATGATTGTTTTCTCTTTGGGAATTATGTCCCTAATTTTACAAAAATTTGGGGTTTGAATAACCAAACTTCAGTCTTTACTTTTTTCGATTTTAAGGAACTACTATTTTTAATGGAGTATCTTAAAAGAAAGTTATTTTGATTGTTTTATTTCTGATGTTAATGATATTCAGATATGTTAAAGAGGAAAAAGCAAGGGACGCATATTTTTTGAGGGTCCCAACCTGTCAAGGAAGTGAGGTCAAAAAAATACTCCTTTTTTGTCATCCTTTTTTAGAAGCTAGCAGGATACATTTTTAGCTACACTTTCATTATATCACTTCTATTCATCTCTAGAAGATATTTCTCTACACTTACAAGGAAGGTTCTGTCCGATCTTAATGAAATTCTAGTATGTGGTAGAGGAGAGAAAAGAAGACATATGTTAAGAAGTGATGTTGGGTTTTGTCTTGAATCTAAGAAGTTTTGATTTTTTACTGAACATTGAGAGGAAATGTGTGATCATCATTAAATTTTCCATACAAAATAGTAAAATTTAGCAAAGTTGTATATGGAAAATTAAGACTACGACTTCATATTTTTAGTTACAACTTTTAAACTGTGTAAAAATACACAACCCCCTAGCAAGCCAA